>CM032627.1:14549506-14905049 GCA_019097785.1 Fraxinus excelsior | reverse complement strand
GAGGACGAGCAAAAGCTAAGTGTGAGGGAATTTGATAGGAATGTAAAATGCATATTTTTCCCCCCTTATTTTATACGCTTGTATGTTTATTTTGTGCCAAAATGTACTCATTACGCTCATATTTTGATTTAGGTGGCAATTCTATAGATATGGCGTAATTTGGAAGAAATAGGTGAAAATTGACTAAAGTGAAAGGAAATGAAAGTTCAGGGACTAAATAGAAAATACTATAAACTTGTTTCTAACCTTGGGATGAAGATTCGAGAATGTTAGAGGTCAATTGGATGAAGAAATGAGTCAAAGGGATGATATATAGCCAAGACATTATCACATATCAATTTTCAAGCTAAAAAGTTTTGCATCGATTTTCAGTTTAATATTGAGACCAGTTTTCAACATGGAAAACGATCGAATTCGAAGATGGTATCTGAAGTAAAGTTGTATCCCTTTGAGTTAGATTTCCAACACATCTTGAATCACCTCAATTAGATATCGGGAGAGAAAGATATGATACAAATACTGAAAGCTGTCCGGTGGAAGATTTTAAAGCTATGCGGTCGCATCCATTGCTTCAGAGAACTTCATGGCCTATTTCAACTCTTTTATGCGACCGCAACACTTTCTACTATGCGGTCGCATAGTACATTCTAGTTACGTGATTTTCTAGTTTCCTAAATTTGTTCCACTACTTATGGAAACAAGTTTCTTTAATATTTATCAACCCTAGAACACACGAAAAATATACCAGAACGCTCTAACCTATTATTCTCTCTCTATTCTTTTCTTAGATCTATCATGTGTAACTAGCTATTGGTGCTTGATTGAAGGATACCGAAGCTTTGGAAAATATTATAACTGTGAGACCCACTTATTTTCATTGTTTAATTTATATTTTCGATATTGAATATTCTTCTATGCATAATTTTATGATTGCCATATTTGATTGCTAAGAGATCTATTAGTTTTTTACATATTGCAATCTATAGCTAAGTTAAATCTCAAATTCGTAATTGTTTGAATCATTTAACTTGTGAAGCACAAGGATTTGATAATTTTCTACGATAGAGATTATTGAATCTTAAGAAGAATGTTTGAATAGATTGAATGCAACCGTTGGTGTTTGTATTATCTAGTTCATCGATTTCTCTATTGTTTAAAGCTATTATTAAATTGAATCTTTAGCGATGGTCTGAGATTATTTGATAATTAAGGTTAATTAGAACATTGGTTTCTGATTAACAAAAATTAAGGAGAAATAGAAATTTATTCCAAAGATGAATATTGTGAATGTGAGTTGATTGTTCTTTGTGAATTGATGAATGATTATAAATCTCCAATTGTGGAAGTTGACTTTGATCAAGACTCGTTTCATTGATTTAATACAACTCGTTAATTTACATTGTTATTTATTATAAGATTAATTTCGTTATAAACAAACCCCCCAATCTTTATACGAAACATAAATTGTTGAATTGCACACTCTTCGTGGAATCGACCTTTACTTCCATTGCTACATTTGTTTTAGAGGTTTAAGGACTATTTTTGGGTACCTACGACAGCACACCATGTTTCAGGGGAAAATTGAGATTTTTACAGCGCCAAACTCTCAGAAGTATGATAGTCGAAATATTTAAATCTCATGAAATTTTTAGACGTCATACCATTTTCACACCCTTCATGCATTATTTGGAGATGTTTAGAGCATAGTAGAGTAGAAATGAGTTTCAAAAATTCTCTCATCTCAACATACACATTACATCTTTGAGAACAATATTGGCACGAGAATAATATGAAATTTGGGGTAGTCTAAAATAAAAAAAATTGGGGCACTACTATTGGAGTAAGTGAATACTCCTATTGGTGGTCAACCAGGGCACAAATCTTGGCATGTGGACTAGGTGCGCACCTTCTAGTGGAATTTGCTCACCTGAAGGAGTAAATTGGGTGAGGCGCATGCCTCAGACCCGGGTAAGGAGTTTTAAAACTCCTCTGCCTGGTTTTACCTCCCATTTTTTTTCCCTTTCAACGCTTTCATTCCTCCCCCTCTAGCCAATGAAATACCTCCATATATTCCGATTGGGTCTTCAAGTTTAGGTGTCTTTCTCAATCAATCTACCATTTTTTATCGCTTCCATCCACTAATTCTCGAGAATACAAAGGTAAACTAGCTATACCTCTACTTAACGTCCGTTGGCATTTTTCTTGCAATTCTTTTGGATTGTGCTATGCATCTTGTAGTGCTGGGCTTTCATAATACTTTTGTAATGTTTGGGACTTTCACACAACTTATGGGTGTTTTTGGATTTTGTTTCCTAGTCATGCCTACCAAGTGTTTGTTAAAACACCTATGTGAAGTGTTTGTTTACATTTTTGTACCAAACTCATCACTCACACCTTTGGTTCTTAGATGAGCACTCTCACATATTTGCATTCCTATATGCAACATTTTTTTACACTATTGGGTAATGCCTGCAACCCGACATTCAATCTTTGCATTCGGTGCATATTTCTCCTTGTCCTGTGCATTCTAGTGCTCTTTTGTAGGTCACTTTTATTTCACTTTTGGACTGATAGATAGGATGCTGCTGAAACGTCAACGTAAGGCCTCAACATCTAAAGGAAAATAAAAGGATGGCATATTGCATTACAGCACGTACATGTGTCGATAATAGCGAAAGAAAAGGTTCCTTAATGCAGATCACAAGAGGCTTTGATCGGGTATTACGGATGAAGAAAATGTGGCCAGAGAGACAAGTTGTTCCGGGCGATTTCAAGGATTATGAGATATCTATTCTTATTGGCCAAGCAGGGTGGGCATGGATGATAGAGAAACCACATCGGATATATCCAAATTTAGTTCAAGAGTTTTATACAAACTTTACTAGTTAGATGGATGATCAAGAATCTGACCATAAGCACCACACATGGATTAGAGAGAATTGGGTGATGTTCACCCTCGAGGTAATTGATGAGTATTATGGTCTAACTTGGGACAACATCATCCCAGTACCTTTGGAGTTGGATATGGCCCCTGGTAGTTCAGATGCTCTATGAAGGATAGGGAAAAGCAAGAGAGGAGTTTGAATATAACAAATTGACTTACTCATTGACAGTACTTATGAAATTTATCTGCTACAACATTGAGCCCACCTCGCATATGTCTACTTTCGACTTTACCAAAGAGAGACTTCTCTTTTATTTGGCATGAATTCTTAAGATTGATTTGGAGACATTCATAGACAATTAAATTGTTGAGTTTGGTTCAGCACCACAAGTACGTCAAAAGATAATTTTTCTCAGCCTTATCTGTGGGATATGCTTATCATCGGGAGTACGATTCTTTCCTATGGAGTAGTCGGCCCCACCTAGTGTCGCTATAAACCTTACATCTGTAGAAAATTCTTGACGAAATATCCTTGCAAGCAAGCGCACCACCAACAACGCTGACAGTAGGGTATGAGACCGCAGCCCTTACAGCTTGACCCTATCGCCGACATCCTACTCCTCGACAGTTAATTGCAGGATCAACTAAAACCATCCAGGGCATGTTACGGATAAAACAAATGCTTGAGTCCTTGGATTTTAGAGTTGGTCACGTAGAGACCCGTGCCACTACTATACATTACCATATGATGCTAGTGTAGGATGATGCTTCCAGTGCGAGCAGGAAGTCGAATTGGTTTTCGAAAGAATCATTTGATATGTCAGATGGATTGATGAGCTTACTATCCGGGTTTATCGATCCTATGACATGTAAAAACTACTTCTTTTCAACTCTTTTCTTCATCCCTTATGAAGCCTTCATAAGTAATAATAAGCTTCTTGTATTGAGAATAAGTTTAAGCAACTAGTCGTAAAGTACAAAGAAATGAGAATGAAAATTTGTTCAATTATCGACACCCAATTAGAGGTTGTGTTGATTTTGTATTGTATGTTTATTACAGGTCTAAAATAATTTCTATCATCCAACTGTGAGTATATATACATTGTACCTTGTAGCTGTAAAATCACGTGGCTATGTGAATTTAATTGCGCATTGTTTATTTAGTTTCTTGATTATCAAGAAACCTCATTTTATTTCATGGATTATATATTCTTAACTTCTGTCCCACTATTGATATGTTTGAGTATGTGAGTCATATACCGGGAGCAACCTCAGGATCTTGAGGCAGGCGATAGAATATTTTGACATGTAATCGCATGAAATCCTAATAATGGACAATTAAGGTTGACGAACGGATTACTATATTATTGGCCAATTATTGATATGATATATGTTGCACACTCAGGATAGAAGTAAGAATTATATTCGGGCCTATAATGATCATATTTTTGCAACAATTTCATGTGTATATGTTATTCACTGAATTGTCATTCATGTTTTAAAAAAGTAGATGCTACACCGTGAAACGTTTGAAGTGATCTCGCCGGAGTGGATATTGTTGTTTGACGGGCACTGCTACATGCATGTAACCCAGATTGACACATGGGGCTACTATCGTGAATACCTCATCTATAAAGATTTATTGGCACATATTTCCACGTGGATCACTATCACGTGGAAACTTTTGAATATTTATACTCGGACCACTTCCGGGGAAACAAGACATCGTGTAAATGTGTAGTCATGTAATGTTAAAAAGTATGTATAGTATAGGTAGTTGAAAAGGTTCATGGAGGAAATTTTGATATTTTGTAATCCTCTTTGGAACGGCATATAAATATAATATAGTTTAAGTGCCTTACGTTCCTTAATGTGTTTTAAAATGTACTTTATATGTTTTAAAGTGTGAGTGGAATCAAAGTTTTGCAAATGCTTAAATTTAAACTTATTAGGCATCAACACCCAAGAGCCCTGCACCTAAAAATCTTTTTGTTTGACCATTTTTATTTTATTCAATCTTATTTGCTTAATTAATATTTTAAAGGTCGGGACATGACAAAGATTCAATGAAGCAATTGGGAAGATATTTCCTAACTCATTCCTATGATAATTAAAGTACTTTTTGAAAAATGTTAAATATTAAGATATATTTTTAATGATTTTTATATCTTGATTAAGTCAAGTGAAGTAGGGTAGAATACTCTTAATAGGTGGTCAACTATGTAAGTATGAGGTAAGGTCGTTTTAACAAAAATTGTTCAAGGTTGAAATTTTCTAAACACTTATAAAATCCATAAGTGGTTCAACGCCAAAATGAACCAAGTGATGAGAACTATGAACGATTTAGGAAAAATATCTATGTAAGTATTGTTATCTTGGTTTGCACCAAATATTGAATAGTTCAAGACATCATGTTCACCAATTAGCCAAGTAAATCATATACTATTTACTAAGGAAGGTTCAAAGCTGAAAACTACATTACCCGATACAGTGTTTTTCTACTATCTATCTACAATGCATCATATTTTCGCATTGCATGAACATATTTGAATTTTGAGTCGTGTAAGTGATTGTTGGAATTTGGTTTAAAGATTGGAAAATCTGATTTGAAGTATAAACTTGAAAAATGACTTTGTATCAACTTCGGTCAAATATTCGAACTTGATCTGATAGTTATATAATAAAAATAAATATACTAACTTGTTCTAATCATTGAGTAAATCGCCATAATATATTTGGAATCTCCAAACCAATCTCGGATTAATGAGAAATTGTGGTCCAAAGTTGAAAGAAAAGCGAGGAGAAAAAGTGGCATAATCAGGCCTAGCTACCAACAGGTGAGCGAAAAATCTCTATTGAAAAGGTGTCACTTGCACTCGAAGGAGAGGCCAGCAACACGCTAACAACGGTAAGAGATGATTCCCTTTGTGAATGTTGTTAAATTTTGGAGCTTGTCTCTTCACTCACAACATCTCATCTTTTATAAATAGGACCATTTGGACGCCATTATGCATCCATATCATTTGCATTGAGTCTTGCAAAATCTCTTCAAAAATCATTCCAAATTTATTCTCTTGTAGAGAGAAGAAAAATTGTTCGTGTTCGCTGTTGTTTGTGGTTTGAAATGCTTCTACAACAAGTTATATCCATTGTATCTTAGGAAATAAGTGACTTAATTCATTAGCACCATTGCGGGGCAATTTTATCTTAAAGAGAGTGTTTTAGCACTTGCCTCGAATTTTTCTTTTGTCTTTCACTCTTTCTCCATTCTTTGATTTTTTTTTATTTCATATTAAGTTTAATTATGCTTCCACGAATTAAACTTTACCTTTCACTTTGTCAATTACAAACAACCATTTCCCTACTCAAATAAATAACAAAACTAACAAGAAATTAACAACTCAAATGGTTGCAGGTAACAAAGTTATAAAGCATTTCTAAGTTAATTTCAATTACTTAGAAATACGAGAGAAATAGTAAAAACAAATCTAGCATAAGAAGTCGATACACTTCAAGGTCTCAATATCACGTGAATCAATACCAAATCCTCAGCATTAACATTTTCACCTATATCCGTGCCTATGTAAACATTGTTAGTTAAATATCATTTTAGCCCTTGTTTGGTGGGGATTAAAATTAGATTTTGATAGAAGTTGATGAAATGTATGGTTGAAAATGTGTAGGACTCATAAAATATATGGTTAAAATTAATTGTTGACTTTGACTTATATTAAAATCTAAATTTTAATCGGTACCAAATAGGGACTTAATTTGTTTTGTGTCTTTTGATGATTTCTGATCCTAAAATACAAAACTACATTATCATAATAACATGCATTGGAGAGTTGGGGGGAAGGGGGCATACAATGCTAGTTTATAAATTCAATCAAAGTATTAGTTTTAACTAAATATTTATAATTTATACTCAATATTATTCATATAGTTTTGAAACTCACTACTATTTCTCGCTAGTTTATAAATCCAATCAAAGTATTAATTTTGACTAAATATTTATAATTACTACTCAATATTATTCATATATTTTTTAAACTCTCTATTATTTCTCTTTATAAATCATTTATAAATTTTTCAAATGAAAACTTAGGCCCTGTTTGGTGGAGATTAAAATCAAATTTTTAGTAGATTTTGATAAAAGTTGATTGAAAAGTTGTGAGTCTCATAAAGTATGTGGTTAAAATTAGTTGTTGATTTTAACTTAAATTAGAATTTATATTTTAATTCCTACTAAACAGAAAACTTGGCTCCTAATTGATCGATGGAGATTAAAATCAGTTTCTTAGCAAATTTTGATAAAATGTGGATGAAATATGGTGGTTGAAAGGTTGTGAATCCGATGAAATATGGTGGTTGAAATTAATTGTTGATTTTAATTTTGATAAAAATCTAGATTTCAATTTTTATCAAACATGGACTTAATCTATTTTATCTAGAATCTATCTATGATTTAAAAAAAAAAAAAAAAAAAAAACAGAGTAGAAGATTATTTTGGCACTTTGGCTAAACAACAATAAAAACTTTTTTTCTTTTAATTTTTTTCTCTCTCTAAATATATAGCATGTTTGAGTTCCAATTTTTGCTCAAAATGCATTTTGGAATAGTACTTTTGATGAAAAATGTGTGGTTAAAAAATAAAGAACTTTTTTAAATTTGCTTGTAATGTTATTTTATTAAAGAATGTGTAGTTGAAAATAAAAGATAGAAAAATGTATTTTGAAAATTACGGGAACAAACAATGGCATATTTTAATTTGCTTGTAGGTAAACTTAATAGAAAGATTTTTTTTTTGGAAAGCAACTAATAGAAAGTTTAACCTAGTCCATTATGGACAGTAGCTAAAATTTATTTTAAGCATATGTTTGGTACAGACTCTTTAAAACTCATTTTTAAAATTTATGTTCAATCTCATGTTCTTCTACTAAAATAATTTTGTATGTAGTAGATCCATAAATTGTTTCCTACTTTTAACCATATTTTTCCAAAAAAACAAATCACTTTCCACATAATATATTTTAAAAAATCTACATCAAACAAACCCTAAATATTTATAAGATATGAATGTTGTAAAATGTACGTATGTGAGTCCTAAAAATATATGAAAAAAAAAAAATTTATGTTTGACTAGTTTAAAAAAAAAAAAAATTAAGAGATATTTTTTCAAATGAAAAATAGTTTTTTTAAGAATGTGTAATTAGAAAATAGTTAAAACTTTCATATAAAATTCATGGCTAAAAATAATTTAAAAGTACTTTTTAAAAATCTCCAAGCAAGCTTTAAACTTTGCACATTCATGAGTCAATTGTTCCAATAATCACTTAACTTATATATGTCTTCGAATGCTCACTAAACTTTCAGATATAGAGTTTAGGTCACTAAATTTATCAAAATATTGGATGTTATTCACGAGCATGACATTCATTTCCCAACTCTAACGAAATTAGTGACATAACAGACAGAATGCACAGGTAGCACCCAAACACCGTTATATAATTACCACATAAGAAATGTATCTTTGATTGCTCACTATACTTTGGAATATGCCTTTGATTACTTACTATACTTTTAAAGATATTGTTGATGTTGGAAATGATGGGTCAATTTGGTCAACTTTGACCACAATTTTAAGTGAGACCCAATGTTCGATTTATCAAAATTAATGTTCAATTAAATTCTACGTTCCGAGTAGATGAATGTAGAATATTTAATTGTGAAAAATCATTTCAATATGAATGAGAAATTATGGTTGAAAGTTGGACAATAAATAAGAGGAATAAATGAGAAAGAATTGGAAAACTGTTCCAATCCCACATAGGTTGCAAACACAATCTTGAACCACTTAATAAACTTCAAGTTTGGAAAAGGGTTTGGGGTCCGATGGGTACCAATAGTTTTTGAAAGAGGTGAGTCTTAGACAATGTCTAGACTAATCCAAAGGCCACAAGCGCGCGCCACCGCAGCCGTCCATCCTACAGGTCGGCTCTATACGACACGAGCAAGAGCTTGGGCTCAGGTCGTGTGCCTTGGCCTGGGCCTGGGCTTGGGCATGGGCATGGCCTGTGTCAATATTAATTTTTGGATAAAATTTATTTTAAGTTTTTTATCTGAATTCAATTAATTCCTTCTCATTGACAATTTATTAACGTCCCATTAGTTTACTAAAATTGTATGTTAAGTGGGTGTGAGTGGTAAGTTAGATGGAAACTGCTCAACCGTCAACTCTCTCCTCTACTTAAGGGTCCTCAGCTTTTCATTTCAACACAGAAAAATCTCGAATCCATTCTGCATTCATAGTCTTTCTTCCTGTTTTACATTCTGCATTAGTCTACAGATAGTACTGCCGGTTCGGTTCGTTGTCTTGCAGTCGAAGTGCTACTTCTGCAAGTGTGATCGTTGTATCTTGGGAGACGATTTACCACATACCGTAAGCACCGTGTGATAGGGTAAAAATGGCTTAAAGACAGAGAGCCTAGTTCTCACCTCAATCATCCTTATTCCAAAGTATGGACTCATTTATGCATTCGGTCTTACTATTTTCTGATTGTTTATAATTGTTTATTACTGTTTCGATCATCAATTTATTTAGCAAGTCATTTTCTGGAAATGTTATTCCCTACATAAAACTCTACTAACAATCTTAAGACGTTTTTTATTATTTGAATACTTTTTCCTAAACAGTACTTGCTTAATTCTAACCTTGCAGATTCTTGTACGATACTATTCTGCAGAATTTTTATTTGTGAACTCTGATTTGTTGATCTTCTGTTTTGAAAATAGAAATGGTTAACACTGTTGGAACGAATGCAATTCTCCCTACTATGGTTGTGACCTCTACTGTGGCTGTGAGGCCAACTATGGCTACAGTTACGTCGACTATGGCTGGTCTATCTGCTTCAACTCATATTCCTCACGGAGAGAAACCTGAAAAATTTAATGGGTCAATTTTAAGATATGGTAGCAGAATATGTTGTTCTATCACACCACTCTGAACCTTGCAAAGTTTCTCACAAATGATCCTCCTTCTATTCAACAAGGAGAAAAATTGAGCTTCGATTATTGCATTGGACGCATGGAAATATTTTGATTTCTTATACAAAAATTATGTACTGGATAGATTGAATGATTCGCTATATGGTATATATAGTGTAATGAAAACTGCAAAAGAACTATGAAAATCTTTAGAGAAAAAATATAAAACTGAAGATGCTGGATCTAAAAAATTTCTTTTCAGTAAATTTTTGGAATATAAAATGATTGACTCTAAATCTGTCATTTCCCAAGTTCAAGATTTGCAGGTACTCCTTCATGACTTACATGCTGAAAAAATGACTGTAAGTGAGTCATTCCAAGTAGCAACAGTAATTAAAAAACTCCCGCCCTCATGGAGAGATTTCAAAAATTACCTCAAACACAAATGTAAGGAAATGAATATGGAGGAACTGATTGTGCGTTTGAGGATTGAAGAAGATACTAAGAAATCTGAAAGGAGGAACAGGGGACCAAGCATGGAAGCTAAGGCAAACATGGTTGAATCAAGGTCAAAGAAGAACATGAAAATGAATACTCAAACTTTGCTCCGAAGAAAAATGAAAACAACCAGAAGAACAAGAAGTTCAAAGGGACTGCTTCAACTATGGAAAATCCGGATATAGTGCAATTGACCGTCGCAAGCCTAAAAAGAAAAATGACCGTGCACATATTGTTGAAACTAAAAATGTGACTGAAGGTGTTCAAGAAATGTACCTATCTGCTGTAACATCTGAATGTAATAGTGTTGGAAATCCCAGGAATAGTGGGTGGATACTGGTGCCACTCGCCACATTTGTGCTGAAAAGAACGTATTTTCTGATTACAAAACTATCAATGGAGAACAATTGTTCATGGGAAATTCCTCAAGCTCAAAGGTTGAAGGATAATGAAAGGTGACCTTGAAGATGACATCTGGCAAGGAACTCGTCCTCAACAATGTGCTGCATGTGCCGGACATTCGGAAAAATCTTGTTTCTGGTTCTCTTCTTAGCAAGAATGGGTTTAAGTAATTATTTGTGTTTGACAAATTTGTACTAACTAAAAATGGGGTGAACAATGGAAAGGGTTACATGACTGATGGGATGTTCAAGATGAACGTCCTTACTATTGTACCTAAATTGAACAAGATTAATGAATCTTCTACTTCTGCGTATATTGTTGATTCTTCGTGTTTATGGCATAAAAAGATTAGGACATGCAAACTTTAAATCTGTGCGCAAATTAAAGAACTTAAATTTGCTACCTTCTTTAAGTTTCGATCATAATCACAAATGTGAAACTTGTGTTGAAGCTAAGTTAGCCAAACGACTATTTCCTTCAGTTGATAGAAATATTTTAACTTTAGAATTAATTCACTGCAATATATGTGTCTTGAAATTCGTACAAACTAAAAGTGGGAAAAAGTACTTCTTTACTTTCATTCACGATTGTACTCAGTACTGTTATGTTTACTTATTAAAAAGCAAAGATGAGACTTTGGAAATGCTTAAACATTATAAGAATGAAATTGAAAATCAACTTAGCAAAACAATAAAAATTGTTCGAAGTGATAGAGGTGGAGAATATGGAGCGCCGTTTGAAGAATTTTGTTCTCAACAAGGTATCATTTATCAAACAACGGCTCCTTACTCACACCAATCTAATGGTATTGCGGAACGAAAGAACCGCACACTTAAAGAAATGATGAATGCTATGTTGATTAGTTCTGATCTACCACTGAATTTGTGAGGAGAGGCTATCCTCTTAGCGAATCACATTCTTAACAAAATATCACACAAGTAAAGGATGAAATACCCTACGAGTTACAAAAAGGTCATAAACCTTCATATAAATATTTGAAAGTGACGGGGTGTTTGGCAAAGGTAGAAGTGCCAATACCTAAACAAATAAAAATAGGACCAAAGATCGTAGATTGCATATTTATTGGATATGCTCATAACAGTAGTGCATATCGCTTCCTTGTGCACAAATTCGAGATTTCGGATATACATGAAGATACAATAATTGAATCAAGAAATGCAAGTTTTTTCGAAGATGTCTTTCCTCGTAAAGACAAAAGTGATGTAAGTTCAACAAAACTAACTTACGATACTGCAAATGATGATGAAAATGAAGAAGAACTCAGAGGCAGTAAAAGGGCTAGAAAGTCTACGTCCTTCGGCTTAGAATTTCTAACGTACAGGATCGAAAATGAACCAAGACATTCAGTAAAGCAATATCAACTCCATAGACTCCTTTTTGGAAAGAAGTTATCAATAGTGAAATTGAATCGATAATGCAAAATCATATTTGGGAGTTGGTTGATCCTCTGCCTGGAAATAAACCTCTAGGTTGCAAGTGGATTTTCAAGAAAAGTTAAAATCAGATGGATCTATTGATAAATACAGGGCTCGTTTGGTAGTAAAAGAATATAGACAAAAGGAAGGTATTGATTTCTTTGATACTTACTCACCAGTAACGAGGATTACTTCGATAAGAGTCCTTATTGTGATTGCTGCGATACATGATCTCAAAATTCATCAAATGGATGTTAAAACAACTTTTTTAAATGATGAGTTGGAAGAAGAAATATACATGGAGCAACCTGAAGGATTGTCGCTCATGGACAAGAGAAAAACGTTTGCAGACTCGTTAAATCCTTATATAGATTAAAATAGGTGTCAAAGCAGTGGCACCAAAAGTTTGACAAAACAATGTGGTCAAATGATTTTAAAATTAACGAATGTGATAAATGTGTGCCGACGACATATGTCTTAGTATGTTTATATGTGGATGATATGCTAATTCTTGGTAGCAATCATGATATCATTGTGTCTACTAAGAAAATGCTAACAAAACATTCTGACATGAAGGACATGGGTGTAGCAGATGTAATTCTTGAAATTAAAATTTCTAAAATACTATATGGCCTTGTTCTTTCACAATCTCATTATGTTAAGCCTGTGCTAAAGAGATTTGGAGTCTTTGATGAAAGTCCAGTGAAAACTCCGGTAGACACGAGTCTACACTTAGCAAAAAATAGAGGTAAACTTGTACATCAATTAAAATATTCTCAGGTTATTGGAAGTCTGATGTATTTAATGAACTGCACACATCCTGATATTGCGTTCGTAGTTAATAAACTGAGTAGGTTCACATATAATCCAAGCAATGATCACTGGAAGGCATTGAATATGGTACTTCGATATTTAAAACATATCTTAAAATTTGGATCACATTATATGAGATATTCAGCAGTATTAGAAGGATATTGTGATGTAAATTGGATATCTGATATGAAAGACTCTAAATCCACAAGTGGTTATATATTTACACTTGGTGGTGCGGCTGTGTCCTGGAAATCCTCAAAGTAAACTTGTATAGCTCGATCAACAATGGAATCGAAGTTTATAGCTTTAGATAAAGCTGGAGAAGAAGCAGAATGGCTTCGTAGCTTCTTAGAGGATATTCCGTGTTGGCTTAAATCGGTGCCTACAATTAGTATTCACTGTGACAATCAGTCAGCTATTTCAAGGGCACAAAATTGCATGTATAATGGTAAGTCTAGAGATATACATCGTATATACAATACCATAAAGCAGTTGATCTCAAATGGCATTATCTCCATTGATTATGTGAAATCAAAGGAGAAGCTCGCGGATCCGATACAAAAGGCCTACCAAGAGATCAAGTATATTATCTATCAAAGGGAATGAGATTAAAGCCGAACATGCATGAATCTTAATGATGATAACCCAACATTGTTGACTGGAGATCCCAAGATCTTAGTTCAATGGGACAACTAAGTTATTAAGACTCGGTTAAGCACTTAACTATCCCTTTATAAAAAGTGTTGTCTACAGAATGTAAAAGGTTAAGTTGTAACTTTTAATGATTCTTATAGCTTGATAAACCAAGTGGAGTACATCAGAATACTTTTAATAGGAGATCACCTATATAAGTGTGAAGTGTGGTCACTTCTATGAGAATTTGAGGCTTAAAATTCTCTAAATCACTTACGAATCCAAGAATTGTTCAGGGCCAAAATGAACACAACTATGAGAACCTAAGAATTGAATAGAAATGTTATTGTGTGGATATTGTTGCCTTGGTTTACATCAACGGTTGAATAGTTCAAGACATTAGTTCACTGATTAGCCAAGTAAACTCGATAGTATTCTACTAAGACAGGTTCTAAGACAAATGCTACCTCTCCTGATGCAATAAGTCTTTCGCATGTACTTTCTGTTCGTGTCTTCATTGCATAGTCATGATAATTTCCATTCATGTGGGAGATTGTTGGAAATGGTGGGTCAATTGGGTCAATATTGATCACAATTTTAAGTGGGACCCAATGTTCGATTTATCGAAATTAATGTTCAATTAAATTCTACGTTCCGAGTAGATGAGTGTAGAATATTTAATTGTGAAAAACCATTTCAATATGAATGAGAAATTATGGTTGAAAGTTGGACAATAAATAAGAGGAATAAATGAGAAAGAATTGGAAAAATGTTCCAATCCCACGTAGGTTGCAAACACAATCTTGAACCACTTAATAAATTTCAAGTTTGGAAATGAGTTTGGGCCTCAAGGGGTACTAATAGTCTTTTAGGGGAGGGGAGGTCTCAGATAATGTCTAAACTAATATAAAGGCCACCTTGAGCGCGTCGCAGCCGTCCATCCGACCGACTAGCTAGGCTCGGCACGGTACGAGTACAAGCTTGAGCTCGGGTCGTGGGCCTGGGCTTGGGCTTGGGCCGCACCTGTGTCAATATTAATTTTTTAGATAAAATTTATTTTAATTTTTTGGAAAAAATTTATTTAAATTTTTTATCTGAATTCAATTAATTCCCTCTCATTGACAATTTATTAACTTCCCATCAGTTTCCTAAAACTGTACGTTATGTGGGCGTGAATGGTCAGTGGAGAGTTGGATGGAAACTGTTCAACGGTCAACTCTGTCCTTTATTTAAATGGTCCTCAGCCTTTCATTTCAACACAGAAAAATCTCGAATTCATTCTGCATTCATTGTCTTTCTTCTCGTTTTACATTCTGCATTAATCTATAGAGAGTACTGCCGGTTTTAGTTCGTTTTCTTGCAATCGAAGTGCTGCTTCTGCAAGTGAGATCATTGTATCTTGTGAGACGTTTTATCACATACCGTAAGTATCGTGTGATGGGGTAAAAACGTCTTAAAGACAGAGAGTCTAGTTCTCACCTCGATCATCCTTATTACGAATATTGGACTCATTTATGCATTCTCTCTTACTGTTTTCTGATTGTTTATAATTGTTTATTACTATTTCGATAATCAATCTATTTAGCAAGTCATTTTTTGGAAATTTTATTCCCTGCATAAAACTCTACTAACAGTTGATTGCTCACTATGCCTTAAGGTGGTTGAATTTTGACCACTAAACTTGAAAAATTGATGTCAGCTTGTCCTGGAAATTATAGAATGTCGTTCCAAGTATAACTTGCATACAATAAAAATCAATTTTTTTGTGGACGTGTGCTATTCAATGGAGACTTACCTAGCTTGCTATGAAAACATACTCAATCCGATTAAATGCTCTTCTTTGTGGTCAACTGTGGATGCTTATCCAACTGAAGCTATCAAATGGGTGGGTAAACAAAAGGGAAAGACACAAAAAAGAGAGAAGGAAATGACTTCTTTCTATTGATAGCAGAATTATGGAGAATTAGATGTGTGCGCTCTGATTTTTTTCATTGATGACAGAATTCTGGTGGATTTTTTTTTTTTTTTTTAATGTGATTATTAGCTACATATGTTTTCATTGATGCACATGATCATGATGGATGATTTTGGATGGTTGTTTGAATATGTTTTTTACTGCACGAAAATATTGGCTGCAAGTGATACATGTTGGTTTGTTGTTAAGGTAGATTATGAATTTTTGCCATTTTATTTTATTCTTCTTCATCGTTATGTTTTTAACAAATTGTAAATTGTCCAAGTTAAACATCAACAGGTACAATGTATAAGGTGATCAGAAATGTCTTGGGCAGATCAAACACAATGCGTTTACGCTTAAATATTTGATTAATATGTCTCAATTTAGAATCAAAGTTTCGCAAGTTCTAACCCCTATCCTTGATTTTTCTCTTAAAAAGCCTAGCTTCGAATATAGATCAGATTTTGTTACAAAATTAATTTTTGTTGTATGCAAGTGATATTGGAACAACATCCCTAAATTTCTAAGACAAGTCGACGTCAGAAGGCCAAACTTGATTAACTTATAAGTATAGTGAGCAAAAAAACGTTTTTAAAAGTATAGTGTACAATCAAAGACATTTTTTAAAGTATAGTGAGCACTCAAAGACGCATTTCTTATGTGACAATTTGCATAACGGTGTTTGGGCACAACTTGTGCATATCGTATGTCATGTTACCAATTTCGTTTGAGGTATAAAATGGATGTCATGCCATGAGTAATGATAAGTGTAGTTTCTACATTTATTTAAGGTCTTAAATGATGAGATTTTATCATTCTTTGAATAAAATACTGTCTAATTTTTGTTATATTTTATTTTATAGGTAAAACTTAATGTTTGATGAAGAATTGGAGAAAATAATGGAAAGATAGCAAAAAGGGGTTCAATTGTATCAAATACAAAGTTTGGGTACTGAAATGCAAATATTCAAAAGTCACATCAAACATAAGGATGAAGATTTGAGTGCGTTAGACATCAATTGCATGAGGAAAGAATCCAAAGGGATGAAATACAGTCAATATATTATCACATATCAACTTCCAATTGAAAAAGTTATACTTTGAATTTTTAGTCTCAATTTGACACCCATTTTTTGCATAGAAAATGTACGAATTAGAAATATTATATTTTTGGAAGATTTGTAGCCCTTCAAGTTATCCTTTTAAAATACTCTGAATCACCTAAATCGCATAACAGAAGAAAATGTTATGACAAAAATATCGAGAACTATTAACCTGCCAAAAATAAGGCTAGGTGCGTACCCCAACCAAAAAGGTCGAGCCTGAGGCTTCCCAAACCAGCCAGGTGCGTGCCCTAAATATGCCTAGGAGCGCGTTTTAGTACAAAAAGAGAAAAAAATCCGATTTTCCTTATTTTTGTTTTGCTAATAATTCAATACAATTTTTTTTGGCATTCTTTAAATACCAAACTCGATCAAAACGTAATGAGACTTCCATTTAAACTAAATTTTATCATATTCTACATATTTTGGGGGCAAAGAATAAGTCTATACATCAATTTAAGGCGAATCATACAAGGAGCTTGAAGATTCATAGCTCGGTTTGAAGATTTGAGTCAAGAACGTGGATATTTCCTACTTCTTCCATCTTTCTTATTTTCGGGTGATGTTTTTCCAGTTATTCTTATGTAATTTAATTATAAGAATGTTAGGCTAAATTTTTTATTGTATTGGATGAATGATGAACCATGTTATTTGTTTATTTTAATTCAAAACAATTTGTTTAATATTTCTTGATTTTTCTTGATTGATTTTGCATTCTCATTGAACTATTTGATTGCATGATCACCAATTAGATAGTAAATTACTTTTTTTTAGTGTATGAATACTCATAATAAATCTTGTTAAGTGTAAATAAATCCTACAGCCTGTAGGATTATAAAGATGCTTAATTATGGGGATTAGACAATTTAACATAAAAAGAGGTCTTAAAAACTTATTTTGAGTGAGTAAGACCTTAAGAAAATTTCAGTGGCTTGACTAGGCTCTTTTTAAAAAGTGGGTATTACAGATTTATTTATATGTGATAAGATTGGGTTAAATTCAATGGTGACCGCCCAACTTTAAACTTGGTGTGACATGACATGACCATTCAACTTGATTTTGTTTTACTATGACCACTCAATTTTATATTTAGTGTCATCATGACCACCCAATTTGATTTTCTTTCACCAAGATTATCCAATTTCATATAACGTTTCACTACGGTCACCCAATTTCATATAACATTTCACCATGACCACTTAATTTATTTATACCATTTTCATTAAATTTAGAAGGGGCAAAATGGTAAATTTGCATTATATATATAAAAAATAAAATTTAAAAAATAAAAATAAAAACTTATTTTAAAAAAAACAAAATAAAATAAAAAAATTATTTAAAAAAGTTAATTAAAACAATAACTTATTTTTTTAAAAAAAGTTATTAGAAAAATAAATTAAAATAAAAACATATTTTAAAAAAAGTTACTTAGCAAAATAAAAAAAATAAAAAGTTATTTTAAAAAAATTTCTTTAAAAAAAATAAAATAAAACTTATTTTAAAATAAACCTTTATAAGTTTTTTTTAAAAATAAGTTTTTATTTAAGTTTCTTTTTTAAAATTTCTTTTATATATGTAATGCATAGTTACCGTTTTACCTTTTTAAAATTAATGAAAATTGTAAAAAGAAGTTGAATGACAATAGTGAAATGTTATATGAAATTGGGTGGTCATAGTGAAATGTTATATCAAATTTGATGACTTTGGTGAAATAAAATTAAATTGGATAATCAGGGTGACACTAAATATAAAATTGAGGGGCCCTGACGAAAGAAAATCAAGTTGAGTGGCCGCATGGACATCAAGTTTAAAGTTGGATGACCACCAGTGAATTTAACTCAATAAGAATTGATTGGATTAAAATTTTATCAATTAAATAATAAAAAGCTTCTCCATATTTTTTTTCGACAACTCAACAATTTGTAAAAGAATGATATTTTTTTTTTTTGCTAATTTTTTTAATATTACTTTATTAAAAAACGTGAGGTGAAGAAAAAAAAAAGAATTATAATTTTAATAACAATTTCAAATGGGGGCAATGATGATATTTCCTTCATAAAAAAATCCCAAATTTAGAAATGAGGTTAGTGTGTTTGATGCATGTTAAAATGTGAAAATGTATTTTTTTGAAGTGATGTGATGGAAAATATGTAGATGAAAAAAAAAGAAAAAGTTATTGAAACTATGGAAAATATTATTTTATTGAAAATGTGGAGAAAAACGAGAATGAATCTGGGTCAAACGGGGGTTAAAAAAATTACTCAAGCCCTGGGGGTGTTGCTCACCCTATTTGAGCTCCCCATTTACTCTTGAATCTTGATTAAAATCCGTTTCACCAACTCTTTCAGGTACTGCAAATCTTTGCATCGTCTCAGTGTGTCTATGCATCGTTTTGTCTTCTTGTGTATGTATGCGGTGAATTAACCAAAATTTTTTACAACAGAATCATAACGTGTGTGGTTTTTATTTTTTTTTCTACACATACTAGCCTTTAAATTGTTTAGATTATAATTGATTGCAACTAACTGCTTGGGTTTTTGTTTTTCCTTTCTTTAAATTCCTGGAAATGTGAAATGTACAGGTTTACGGAAGAGGAGGGTTTTTTTATGCTGGACATGTATGTAGGTACAATGGAAAACTCAAACTCGAATGCGAACCAGCAAGCGAATCAGCTTCCAGAAGCATATTCATTGCCAGATGGGTTTGTAGACAGCTCCTCGGCTGAACCATTGGCTCACGGAACTCCTGGACCTGAGCAGGAAGTGACTTGTAAAGAGGAAAAATTAGTGGAACTTGATTCACCTGCAGAAGTAGTAAATGATGGTACAAGTGCATCTCCGGCTAAATCATTGGAAGCCGTGGGCAATCAAAATGATCAAGCAGTAACTATGGAAGGATCAGCGAATTCATGGGTGTCTCCTGGAGAAGGACACATTGATGATAAATGTAATTGTTTCATTTTCATGTGCATCTGCTTGATCTTCGTTCAATGCAGTTATGTGGTTCCTCTAATAAGTTTTTCATCATATTGTTTGTCTCGTGCTTTATGATTCCGTAGACTGTAGAGGGCTAATGACATGTTAAAGCACGTATTTTGTGGATGGAAACAATTATTATCGATTTTCCTGATGATGATAGATTACATTTAAATGCTTTTTAGGTCTTTGATATATCTTTTGTTCTGATTTCATGGCTCCTATCAAAACTTTAGGGAATAGGAGTTATAGAAAGAAAGTATAGATGGCCAATTAAAAATGGATGTTGGAAACCAAAAGAAACTTTTTGATCGATCAATCCTATGACTTTACTCTACCTACGTTGACCAGTGTCATTTCTAGTGTGTGCATCTCTCTCTTTTTGCAACATGTAACTACACACCCTTTTTGATGACAATTAAAATAGTTTACCACTTGTATATTAAGCCAATATTCAACCTAAAAAGCTCTTTAAATACGCAGCAGCCTATCACATGCAAACTGAAATTATTTGACTTTTCCAAACTACAAATTGGCTTTACCCTGTTGATTCAGGGGATTTAAAAGTCACACTCGAAAAGAGTAGGTAAACATAACTGAATGACCATCAGGTCATCTCATTTTTCACATACTTTATGCAATTATAGAAGCATAATATATACTTTAAAGTGAGTGGGTACAATCACTTTCTTGCTAAGGACATCCGGCAGAAAATTTGGGTGTTACCCCTGTTTTTATTTTGAGCTGTCTCATCTTATCATTAGTCTTATTGACATGTTCTTTTGTTTACAACAATATTCAGATGCATTGATGCAAAAGATGATTCAAATAATATGTTTTAGCTTTGCAAGTATACTCTTTGTCAAGCACTTCCCTTTTGATGTGATCATTAAGTTACTCTCATTGCCTCTCAATAGTTATCTGTATGATAGAGCTACATTCACCAATATTAATTTTCCTATATATACTTTTTGTAGTATGCTTAGAGATGACACTGATTGAGGAGGAAGTAGTGAAAGACTATACTTTTTACGGCATTTATTGACTAGAAAGAGATAAAACATATGTTCATAAAAGCAGTGCAATCCAATTAGAGTATGTTAAGAGTGAGTAGTAGATCAATATTAGCATGATATGAAATGGTTGCAAAGTATATGGTTTATTTGATTTTTCCAGTTAACATAATAATATAAAAAAGATCCATGCTAACTGACCCCATGTTTATTGGGAATAAAATTTAGCTTGTTGATGCATATATGATTTTTCTATTGATTTTTCTGAATTAAGTATGTTTCTTTCTATTTAGCTGCTGTTGTCAAAGGCATAGACGCACAAACAGATGATCCGAATCCTATTGTAGTAAGTACTGAACAACAAAAAGTAGTGAGTAGTACCACTGTCTTATTTGTATTTATTGACTTTATATCTGTCACTTTTCGAAGTAATTTTCTTTTGGTATCATGTGTCATATATATTCTTCATTCTGTGTGAAATTTATAAATTGTGCTTTGGTTATTGGAGTTTGAGAAGGGTAATGTAGAGGAGGTGAATAGATGAACCACATATTTTAGCCAAAAAAATGCTTAAATTAATAAAGCAGATCCAGAGTATGAAACAAAAACTGCACACGTAACACTGAATTTGTTTCGTATTTGAACAGGTTCATTTGATTTCAAATTTCCAGTCGAAAAAATGCTTTTGGGCAAAATGATGTAATACTGTTTTTCCTAAATCCTTTCATTCAGTTGTTCAGAGAATGATTGAAAGTGTTTAACAAGTGAGAGCAAAAGCAACCAGAATGTAGAGATAACCTGAATTTCTTATTGTGAATTTCGTTTACGAGCTTTCTACATCATAACGTTTTTCATGTTTTTCTAGGATGTGAGTGTTCATCAATGCGACTAGTAAAGTATGTTAATGAGCGTGACATTGTATCTCCTGATGTTGCTGCAAGTGATGTTAACCTAGATTTAAGTGACGTGATCGAAAATAAATATGATTTGAAAGTTAATAGCCGATGTAGTACATAATCAAGATTAGTAATTTCCTACTACAAGTGATCTATCTTTTCTAGTTCTAATATGTTTCATCTTTTTTATTCTTATTTCTTGTTTAAAATATGATTTCTTTTCTTTATTGATTAGAATAAGATTTGTAATTAGATTAGGATTTTAATAGTTTCCTTATATTAACAGGATTATGAAATATTTTTGCCTATAAATATAAGAGCATTGGAATAACAATCAATTATTATTCAATATGTACAAAGCAAGATTATTCCAAATTGTTCTTATTTGTTACATAATTCTTATTACAATAATTTCACGAACGCTTCCTCACCAAATTGGTATTAGAGCAAGGAAATTGCCTCAATCTGATGGTTGACAATGGTCTTGGTGGTAGTGGAATGCCGATGGCGAATGGTGGCTCGACAAACTCGAACAACGAATTGATGGGATCGATCAAACCCTTAGGAACACGCAAATGCTGAATGCATTAAGTTTTGAAAGGAATCACAAGCCTATGGAGAAGCAATCCGACAAGTATTTGTAGATTTTAACTGTTATGAATGTTGGATGTTTCAACAAGCATAGTACATGACAATAGGTGGCTAGAGAATTCCTCGAGTCCTAGCTAAATTTGAACACACAAGCTATTAAGGATTCTATGATAGTTTATTGAGAACATATAAGAGTACACTTTAAAGTGTAAGAAGATTTTTAGAACACGATGCACCGACAATAAAATATGCAATGTGATAATAAATCATGAGAGTAGTGAGAACTGGTATCTAAAGCATTGGTGAAAGATTTAAATTTGAAGATTGAAAAACACTCATCTTGCTATCAAGCTTTACAAGTTATTCAAAATATGGAGGTATGCAAAATTTCATTTTCTATTGGAAAGTACTACGAAGATGAAATAATATGTGACGTGGTAGAGATGGATTATTGTCCTGTACTTTGGGGGGAAACCATGGTACTATGATGTAGATGTCACTTGCATAGGTTGAGATAATTGGTATGTGTTTAGGCGGTACGATAAGAAGATTGTTTTGGTGTCATGTGATGAACAATTTGTGAGTAATATTGTAAACAAAGAGAAAAAGATCCATACGGTAGATGATTAGGAAAAGAAGATGTAATTTAAGATAATTAGGAGTTTACCCTCAATGATACTACAATAGAAAAAAGAAAAGCATGTGCAAATTGAAAACTCGAAACTTTTTGATCCTCTATACATGAAAGTTGACAGTGAAAGTAAGCGTAAAGGTGAAAAACACTTTAGTGAAATTACAATTGAAAATTCCAAGATCGAGTCGCATTCCAAGGATGAACAAGTTGAAGATCAAAAGTGTCCAACCGGAGAGGAAGAAATTAGACTTTTCAATCACGAAGGAGTTAGGTGAAGATTGTCCAATTGAGAATAAAAATTTAGGATGTGTTTGAGCCACATTATTTTGGAAGAATGTATTCTGGAATAGTAGATTGATGGAGAATGTGTGATTGAAAAAGAAAGAAAAGTAATTGATGTGCTGAAAAATATTATTTTATTGAAGAATGTGATTGAAAATGAGTAGAAGAATGGGAATGAAAATTTTAATGTGGCTCAAACAGGGACTTAGTTGACCTTTTCTACAACTTCTGTGTCAAAATTTTTTGTAAGAATAAGGAAAGTATGGACGATGATGATTTGAATCTGCATACCAGTTCTTGTGTTGAAGAAAGTATCACTAAACATTATAGCAAAAGATTAAAGAATTGAAAATAGCACCATTGGCCTCTACCAAGAGCGAATTTAAAGATGAGAAATCGAATCATGCTTCGTCTGTGAAGGAATATCATGTAATTATTGTCTTTGAAGAAAATATAATGAGCATGGTAGGAATAAAGTTGACTTTAAAGAATGCAACCGAAGAATATAGCGACGTTTATCGAGCACATAAAGTAATGGTCATTTTTTCAATATCGGTATTTATAGAGATTTTTGAGCATTTTCCTTTCGATTGATTGCCTTTCTTTTCTTCAACTAACTCGAGGATGAGTTTTTTTTTTTCAAGTGGGAGAGATTGATGTAGTACATAATCATAATTAGTAGTTTCCTACTGCAATTGTGATTTATCTTTTCTAATTTTAATATGTTTTACCTTTTTATTCTTATTTCTGGTTTAGAATATGATTTTTTTTTTTTAATTAATTAGAATAGGATTTGTAATTAGATTATGATTTTATTAGTTTCCTATTATTGGTAGAAGTAGGAAATAATTTTGCCTAAAAAATAGTGGCATTGCACTTTTTTGATAACATCATTTATTATTCAATAACATTCAAACAAGTTATTCCAATATTGTTCTTAATTATTACATAATTCTTATTACAAGAATTTTATAAATGCTTCTGCAACAATAACACAATGGTTAATAAGTGATGGAAAATGGACATGTTGTGAGTTGATTATATTTTGTTTTATTCAACGGCCCTACATTCATTTCACCCTTCGGGTACTTGGAGCTCTAGTAATATCAGCAATGGCCACCTCTATTTACTTCTGGAAGGTCAATCCCATTACAATGACATTAAGCCTGATCTTTTCTTTGGACTATCAATCGAACAACATTAGTATTTTTCTCTTCCAGTTGTATGATCAATCCAACCTTCACTGCAACAACCACCTATGTTCAGTGTAAGTTTTGTCCAATGCCACAAAGTTTTGTATACAACTTCTCTGATCAGAATATAACCGGCATGGTTTGTCCCAGCTCAGTAGATGCCTCCAATTAATCTGATATTACAATGAAGTACGAAATGACAGATTTTGTGGCAGAAAACTTTGTAAAATTCCACAACAATATGCCTGCTTACCAACAATTTAAGCTCTGCTACGATCAGTAGAATGAAAGCAAACAGATTGATATTTAATATGTGACAGCACTAGCTAGAGATAAAATGTGAAAGCAGACAGATAAGCTCCAGAACATCTATTCATGACACTGAAAGCTCAAAAGTGCTTATGGATATATGAAAGTCCTAAATCAACACTTTGTTTCCTTCTTAATTAAACGATTTTACTATCGAGTTAATTTCATGAAAGCTTTATGAAAGATGTTGAAAACTTAAGGTTTCAAAGCCTTCAGTCAGCGTAGGAGCTGTTGTATTCATAGAAACATACCCAATACATTAGCCACAATGAAAAAAGGGCTAAATTTCTGCAAAATATGATTACTGAGAAGAAAGAACAATATAAACTTCTCTTGCAGAGGTTCGAACACAACAATCATATAAGCTTACCACATTTTGAAATGTCAACTATCAGGTTGAAAGAATATGTTTAATCATTCAGAAGTTAAATGGCGTTACTCATATGGGATAGAAGGTAAAATGAAAGGTCATAACACAAAGTTTCTTCTAAAAAAGTTCAAGTTACTGAAAAACCTGTTCTAAATGTTTGGAACACATTTTCGATATCTGAATTTTAGTATCAGACTTGTGAGCTTTCAGACTTCCACTTCTGCAACAAGGTAGCATCTGTTGGCTTCTTGGTCTCACCGGTAAGGTAGCCCAACTTCCCTTTTCCATCAATTACCAGTTTTATGGATTGGGCCCATTCACGGTAGTTTCTTCTATTCAATTTTTCCGCCGTTAGTTGGAAGGAAGAGTTTTCAATACCGTGAGAGCCAATTGAATGACTGACCTCCGATTCGAAACTGAGTGTTTCGGAGGTCATCGATTCCCTACCGTTGGCGGGGAGATCCGCCATAATTTTGCTAGGTTTAGATGCCTAGCTTTGATACCATGAAGAAACGAGTAATCTTATTGAAAATCTTCAAATTACAAAAAAGCTACAACATATTTATATTACATGAGGTGACTATGGAGAGGAAAATAAAATCTCCTAAAAAATAAAATCTGCTAACTAAGGAAAGAGAATAATACAAATTCCCAATTAACTAACAATAGTAGCTTTAATTGATACCGTTTCCTACAGCATCCAATTCCCCTTTCAACGCTTGAATGCAAGCCCTTAATTCGGCATTAGGGTCATTCCCCTCATTCTCCGCCCTTTCCTTACTCAACAACTCCCGCTGATCAGCATTCTTCGATGTCCAAACGTTTGCCATCACATCGGCATAAGTCACTCGTAATCGCCCCCTGTCATCAACTATTCGACTTTTAACCTTATCTCTGGAGGTATAAGAATCAATAACTGCTTGAAACTCGCGTGAAATCGAAGCACATCCTTCTCCATTCGCACCTTCCGACACCATCACAACTCCATTACGACACCTCTCCCATATTGTGCTATCATAAAAAACCCATTAAACTTGGCCACAAATTCCTCCATCTTATTGGCTATCCTCAACTTGTCCATCATATTCACTATCCAGACGGCACCATATCGACCCATGCAAATTGCACACAATATCTTTTATCCCCATTCTGATAGCTTAATAAACCCAGATTCCTTAGTAGACACGACGAACTCCTTAGCCTCAATTCGAAATCGTGAGTTGAACAACTTGACGCCTCCAGTGTCAGTCTGTTTCCCACCATTTTGAGCAAATAAACCAGTTGATGATGAAACCAATGCTCAGAATGGCCTCGGGACAGCATGACGGATCTGGGCAGAACTCAGAGGTGGCACGTGTGCCCTACGCGTCGACACATGCGCCGGCAGATCAGCGCGAACGTCGGGTGACTGACCTGCCGGAATCGGAATCGCCTGCACATGCCCCCGGATAGGCACGTGTGGTGGGTGAGTGGCCAAAAGAAATGGAATCGGCTTGTGACTGTCGGAAATTGATTCGGTCTTCTCTTTCACTGGATCTGTAATAGAACTGTTGCCTTCATGAAAAAAGGCCCCCAAGATCCGTCGACCCATCGTCGGCAGGAAAACCGTTCAAACCGTACAGGGTTTCGCACTTTTACTTCTAACCTTGATAGTACAGAAATTCCAAAAAATATTCAGGAAGTCATGGCTATTCCTAAATGGAAAGATGCCGTCTTAAAAGAAATGCAAGCACTAGAGAAAAATAAAACTTGGGATGTGGGGGAAAAGACCTGTTGGCTGCAAATGGGTCTTTAATGTAAAGTACAAAGCTGATGGGACAATAGAACGATACAAAGTGTCACGCGTTTTATACAACGTGAAATTTACCGCAAGTGTACGACGTCAAGATTTGTAATATAGTAGTAGAGTTGAGTGTCGAAGCCACAGGGATTGTAATTTAATTCTTACCAAGTATTATAATTATTTCAGTTTTTGCTTTATCTAGACAATTCAAATTTCAATTCAATGTTGTTATTCTAAAATAATATGAATGTGTGATTATTCAAATGGAAAAAAACAATTTATAGGAGAATATCAATGTGAGAAAGCATAGGGAATGATTTCACCTCACTATCAATTATGATTCAATTATGTCTAGCAATTCTAATTAATTTTCTCATGTTTAAAAGCAAGAATCATAATGTATTTCTCTCCCCTCTCGAGTGCCAGCTAGAAATTAATCTTAGATTTTAATTCTCATCTCTATTCCGAATTAAAATTAAAGATTTATCAAGTTCACAATTCTTTTATGGAGTAAGCTTTATAGATCCTATACTTTCTCTCAAACCCATAAAATCTATGTTGTATCAATCCTATGATCACGCTTAAATTCCCCTCTCGAGTGCCGGAATTGACTAGCGATATTCATTCAATTAGTGGCCAATTAATTGAAAGCATTAATTTCATGATACAATCAAACATATATGAGAAATCAAATAGAAATAAAAATGACAAAATCAAATCATAATATCAAGTTTGGTTACATCAAACCCTAGATATGGAAATTAGTTTATAACTCCTAAAAACAACATAATAAAATCTGAATTAAAGAACATGGAGGAGAAAAAAATAAGAAAAACTCTTTTGCCGCTTAAATTCTCCTCCAATTCCTTGGCGTTTTAGCTCTAGATCAATTCTCCTTTATGTTGTCTTCTAAGCAGTCGTTCTCTCCTCCTTCCAACCTCTCAAATTAGATCTTCCCATTTGTATTTATAGTATTTTAGAGTTCAGGGATGAATTAGGGTTCAATTGGGCCAAGAAAAGAATTTAAAAATATTAAAACCCGTTTTCTCGCCCGGTGGCGCCTTGGCGCCACGACCTCTGCTGATTTTCAGCAACGTGGGCGCCTCAGCGGCTTCGGTGGAAAAAAATGTACGCGCGTCCTTTAGTATTTTTATCATAACTTCTTCTCCCGACGTTCGATTAAGATGATTCAAAATGCGTTGGAAAGCTAACTCAAAGGGCTACAACGTTTCTTCAAACATTATCCTCCAATTCGATCGTTTACTGTGTCAAAAGTGAGTCTCAATATGAGACTAAAAATCTGGAGCAAGACTTTTTCGATTGAAATTTGATGTGTGATCACTCTTTGGTTATATTTAATTTGATCACTTTGACATCTTTCTTCATCCAATTGACCATTAACACTCTCAAATCTTCATCATGAGGTTCGGCGCAACTTTTGAGTATTTCACTTTTGTCCCCGAACTTTGGATATCTTATAATTTAGCCCATTTCTCCAATTTTGTCAAGTTTTGCTTATTTTCTTTAATCTCATCAACTTACATCCCAACATCAAAATCACGCATTAAAACATCAACTCATAAGAATTAACCGAATAACAAGTTTAATGACATTGATATCATGAGTGAAATATCACTCATCACAAAGCTCGCCTTGTTGCAAAAGGTTATACACAGACCTATGGTATTGACTACACAGAAACATTCGCTCCTGTAGCAAAACTCAATACAGTCCGGGTTATCGTGTCTATAGCAGCAAATTTGGATTGGCCTCTCCAACAGCTCGACATTAAGAATGCATTCCTGAATGGAGAATTAGAAAAAGTTTTCATGACCTTACCTCCAGGTTTCTCTAGAAGGGATGAAGAAAATAAAGTGTGCAAACTAAAAAAATCATTGTATGGGTCTCAAACAGTCACCAAGAGCATGGTTCGATAGATTTGCAAAAGTACTAAGAAATTAAGGATATCGACAAGCACAGTCAGACCACACTATGTTCCACCAGCTGTCGGAAGCAGGGACCAAAGCAATTCTGATTGTATATGTCGACGCCATAATACTGATCGGAGATAATATAGTGGAAATAGAAAGGCTTAAGAAAAGCCTAGCTACAGAGTTTGAAGTAAAAGATATGGGATAGATGTGATACTTCTTAGGATTGGAAGTGGCCGGATCAAAAAAAGGTATCAGTGTTTTACAGTGAAAATATATTCTTGATCTTCTAACTAAAACTAGTATGCTTGGATGTAAACCAAGTGACACACCTATGGAGGCAAGAACGGTGACACTGGAAGAACAGTTGAAAAGGACAAATATCAGCGACTGGTTAGCAAATTAATCTACCTCTCTCACACGAGACCTGACATAGCATTCGCAAAAAGTGTGGTAAGTCAATATATGCATTCTTCAAAGGAAGCCCACCTAGAAGCAGTATACAGAATCCTTAGATATCTCAAAGGTACTCCTGAAAATGGACTTTTCTTCAAGAAAAATGAAAGGAAAGATGTAGAAGTCTTTACTGATACGGATTGGGCTGATCAATAGAAGACGAGATCAACTACTTGCTATTGCACTTTTGTTTGGGGAAACTTGGTGACTTGGAGAAGTGAGAAGCAAAATGTGGTAGCTCAAAGTAGTGCTGAATCTGAATTTAGAGCAGTTGCACAAGGAATATGCGAAGGACTATGGATAAAGGAACTATTGGAAGAATTACAAGTTAAGGTAAAATCTCCAATCAAACTCTATTGCGACAACAAAGCAGCTATCAACATCTCTCTAAATCCAATCCAGCATGATCGAACCAAACATATTGAAGTTAACAAACACTTAATCAAAGAAAAAGTTGAAGACATGATTATATGCATGATCTATGTGCCTACAAATGAACAAATTGCAGGTATCTTCACCAAAGGACTACCTCGACCAACTTTTGAGAATTTCATTTGTAAGTTGGATATGATTAATATCTATGATTTAACTTGAGGGGGAGTGTAGAAATCCCGTGTATTACGGGATATAATTGTAGAATTTATTGTGTACCTTATTTAGACTGGGAAACCTTTCCTTTTCTTAGATTAGGAATTATTATAAATTGGATTCATTGTATTGTAACAATTGAAAAAGGTGAATAAAATAAATTGTTCATTCTTGTCTCTTGCTGTTTTTGTTAATAAAATCTATGAAATCAAATCGTACTTTTGTTTCCTAAAATAAGAATCGAAATTGAAGACTACATTAAATAATAGCTACACTAATGTTCCATCATAACCACTTTGAAATCAAGCTCGTGTCCGTCAGGATCTTCAGTTTTCTTTAACTAAATGTTCAAGAGGCTTGTTTCGGGCACCTGAAACTGTTTCAGACGTGTAAAACCTTTTAATTCTTCTATTCTAACCTTTAGGATGGACCATAGTAACATTTGAATGTATCAACTATGTACATGTACTTCCTTAGTGTAACAAGTAACCTGTTTTCATGTGTACATTAATGGTGATTTTGGCATTCAAGTTCTTCAGGATGCTTGCATTCTTCTGCGGATCTATGGCTCCTTGGATATTGTTATTTAATTTCTTAATTTAAATTTGATCTCCCATCTTCATGTTTTGATTGTCAACTCAACCAGCTGGAAGTGAATTGCTCAAGTGAGACGCTTAATTCATTTGGACGTCTATCCTTCTTCTTGTGCTCCTCGATGTCATCTTTGGTTTCATCTTCTGTCTTCATTTAGATGTACACATTTGTTTCTGTTGTACATCTGTCTCTCTTCATTCATTTTCTTTTCATAGCCTGGTCAACACATTTGTCTGGTATTTCGTACGTTTTCTTGTACAGATGTCTGTAATGGTTGACATCTGAAACTCTCATGACTATTATTTTTCAATTCTGCAAGAACAAAACCAAGATACATCACCAATAATGAGAATCTCCTCTTTTGGGATTATCCAAACTTGCTGAATTTGCTGGAATCTTAATCCAACTGTTTGCCTCTTTTGGGGTCATTGGAATTTGGAACTTGATGAATCTAAGTCCAACTGTAAATCCTATACAAAGTTTCCTATTTGAAATGATCGCTTTAATTTTTTTACTTTTTATTTTTTCGTATCTGTTAATGCAAGTATTTGTATTGTATGTCTGCTATGGCAGGAGGCCTCTGGAGTGAAGCGTAAGACTGTAAAGCGTACCTTCAAATCGGAGAAGGATTTTTTGGAGTTCACTCTGAAGTACCAACAAGTTCTTGCTGAAAGAGATTCTGGTAGCTGATTGTCATTTCCTCTATGTGCTTTGTATTTGTTTTATTCTCTATATCATTTTTTTTTTTTAATAATGTTTCTTGCTATAGAGGGGCTGCGCAACTTCATATCTTTTCTTTCTTGTTTAAACTGATAATACACTCCCCGTGTATTCTTTTTGATTAATGAAATTTCCTGATTATTTATCAAAAAAAAAAAAATAATGTTTCTTGACCTTTTCAGAGTTTCTGGCAACCAACTATCATTTAAAATTTAAACTGTGCAACTTTATTTGTTAGTTTTAATGTTTTGTTTTGTGAACATTTTTTAGTTTCATCAAACTGCTATTTGCATATGCTTGTAATTGTTATGACATTCTACAGATCCGAAGAAATTTTTTAAACTTGATAAATATTGGTTGATCTGGCATATTTATCTATAAATTTAGGATAAATTAGCTTCATATCATCCTCTCTTTTATTATCTAATTTATGTATTCTCTTCTGCAGCCATTGCTGTTAGAGATAAACTTGAGTCATTGTGCAGAGAGCTACAGCGTCAGAACAAACTGTTGATGGTATTCTCTTGGTTTATGCACCATATCTGCTTCAGTTTATGTTTTGTCCAGATATTCAGACTGGAATTTTCTATTACATTGACAAGCATTTTAGAATAAATTAGCGTCAGAACAAACTGTTGATGGTATTCTCTTGGTTTATGCACCATATCTGCTTCAGTTTATGTTTTGTCCAGATATTCAGACTGGAATTTTCTATTACATTGACAAGCATTTTAGAATAAATTAAGACCATTTTGCTAAATTAGTGTATTATGGAGCCGTATATGTAAAATGAAGTTATAGAGATTCCAGAAGATGTGATCAATTGCTTCAGGGAGAGCCTTTAAAGTCCAAGTATTCGACATTTTATCCCTTGTATCTTGATATTAATTGCTCTTTCTTCACCTCCTGTGCACGACAGAAATTGGAAATACTAGACTTCACGTTAAGCTGATTTAATTACACTACTCATTTTCACTGGTATTTGTACCTTAGTTAGATTATGTTGTAGGTGGCACATAACAAAATGGTTCAAATTGTCCTCTCTTCTGAGAAGGTCTTTCATTATATAAGCAAAATTAACAAGCATACAAGGAAACTTAAGCTATACATGCTAACCACAGATTGTGATTTTAGGGAGCTAAATTTGGTAAGCTATATATGGTAAGCTAATGGCATCTCCCCTCGAATTGATGTGGGTTTATTGATTAGCATCAATTTGTTTGTAAGAAAAGTATGTTGTTGCCGCGTAAGAGCCTTAGTGAAAATATCTATCACTAGAAGATTGCTCAAATGCCTCACGGATGAAGTGGCAATCCACCTCAATATATTTATTGTGTTCATGAAAGATAGGAATGACTAAAATGTGAATGGCACTAGTATTATCCACATTAAAAGAAGTGGGACCATAGTGGTATGAATAACACGTAGAGGATATAGTGACTGAGAATGCAGAATTACACGTACCTACCTTAATTGACCCGAACCCATAACTGTCAAGATAAGATACTCTAAAGGAGCGGTGCAAGGGAGCAGATGGCAAGATGGGAACAGATGGGGGGAAGAACTGGATGTCTTCGCTCGTATACCGTACCTGACGTATGCCTTTCAACCCACTAGAGGTGTTATCAAAAAAAGGTAAGAGAGAAGGAAAAGGCTTCTGTGATGAAGACATAGGAAAGAACCATTGCTTTTCACAAAAGAGCACATTCCTTGAAACACGAACACGATTAGCGTTTGGATCATAGCGTAAATACCCTTTTGTGTGAACGTACAACGGATGGACTGAGCAGAAAGCTTGTTTCTGTCTAGTGGAGGAAGATGTATAAAACATATACCCAGAAGTGGGAATGTAACGCTTTGAGTTCCGTGAATCCGGAGTGTTACGTCATCCTCATTTGTCTCGAAATTAATAAAAAGATTTGCGAAAATAACTAAATTTTAAACATCATATTTATAATTGTAAATCTCATTGGCAACGAAAATTCGTTTGATTAACTGAGGATAATTGTTTAAACTTTAAAACTCAAGTTCGAAATAACTGAAATAACTAAATAAGTTAATAATATTCAAAATGCGTAAATTTCAAAATTTAAATAACTTCATCTATTAAATTGTGCCACCACTGCCCATCAAACTCAACCGTCTCGAAATCTGCAAATGTTAAAATAACGGAATGAGTATTTCGATGAAATACTCAGTAGACTCATCGCCGATAATTAATTTACAGAATAATTGAACACATAATTATATAATATATACAGTGACATCATCATCATCATCATCATCATATGCTCATTTTCTTAAAATAAAACATAGGCTCTTTTAAAATCAGAGTGTGTAGTCTTGTTTCATGCATTTAAGCACATAAGTTATGCATAACTCATCTTTTCTCATAAGAGATAGCATCGTCTCTTCTCATGCATTAAAGCATATAAGTTATGCCAAGCATAACAACATCATTTATCTCATAAGAGATATTATTGTCTTATGCATTAAAACATATAAATCACGTAAAGCCACATAATACATGCAATTATAATTTAAACTAATTAATGGGGACGAGTCTACCTCAATTTATCTCGAGTTACGTACGAAATGGAGCGGGAAGTAACCTTAAGCCCTTAATCGTCCGTACGTTTCGTCTAGCCAAAATAGGAAATAAGTATTGAATTAATATTTCGAAATTTTAAAGTTTTAAAATGATAAAATAAAGTTTAGGGACTTAATTGGAAATTTATTGAAACTGAAATTGAAAAGTTTAAGGACTGAAATTAGCTCTTTTGAAATTTGGGGGCTGACTGGAGGAAACAAGGACCCCCAGGGGCTGAATCATTTATAATTAAAACTTTGGGGACCAAAATAATGACTTTTAAATTTTGGGGGCTAGGGGGTAATTTCTAAAAAAGTCAAAATATCAAATATATACAAATATATACACCACTCTCTCTCTCATCCATTTTCGAACAGAGGAGGGCAGCGACAGGGGAAAGGGAGAGGGGCTCAGCCCCTTCTCTGATTCGACCGCCGGTGAGAGGCGGCGTTGGCGCCACCGTCGCGTGGTGGCGCTGGTTCGGGAGTGGAGGCAGCAGGGATGAAGCTTTGGCGTATGGGTCGAAGGTTATTCGAAGCTTGGAGGTTCGATTTTTTGCTGGAAATGGGTTGGGGAAAGTGAGGTAAGTGTTTGGGTTAGTTTATTTCTTGGTGTTTGTAGTTGTTGGTGTTGTTTTTGGATGAAGCAGTGGGTGTTTGTTGTGGGGGTTCGAATGGGTGGCTAGGGCTTGTGTGAATGGTGCTGTTGGTGGTTGGTTGTGGGGATGGTGGAGTTGGCGTTGGAGGCTCGAATGGGTGGCTAGGATGTGGACTTGATGGCTGCAGCTGGGTAGGTTCGCAGTTGGTGTTGGTGGTTTTGGGTCAAGGCTGTAGCTCGTGTGGTTGAAGCTTGTGGTGTGGGAATATAGGGTTGCAGCTTGGGTGCTAGCTTCGAAAATGGGTGGTTGAAGTTGTATGTTTGCAGCTGGGTTTGGAGATGTTGATTTTGTGTGAAAACATCGTGGTGATGATGCTAGAAATTGATGTTCTAGCATCATCGAGAGTTTCCAAAACTCGAGGGATTGCTGTTGGTGCTGAAAATTGATTTTAGCACCAACATAAGATTTTACAGTGGAGTGAAACGAGGGAAACTCGAGGGAGGTGAAGTTTTTGCTTGCTCCGTAGTTTCCCGGCTGCGTGAGTTGTGAGGCCAAAGAGTGATATTTGAACAGTAATAATTTAAGGCACAAATCTCTAGGAGCTTAAATGGGCAGAAAGTTGGGCTGTAAAGATTTTCAAATTGGGCTAAATAATCCAGATTCGGGCTATTAAAATTTTGGACCCTAAATAATAAAATATTGTACTTAAAAAATTATTAAAATTTGGATTTTAAAATGAAATGATAAGGAATTTGATACTTTAAAATTATTCGAGATTGGACTCGATTGAATAGATTTAAATCTATTTTATGATGGCTAGACGAATACATTTTCAATTTAACATTTGGGATTAAAACTTAGCGACACGTTTTTCAAGAAAAATGATTTTACATTATTTAAAATTCTCGGTCGCTACAGGGAAGATTTATACAAGTGGATTGTAATGACGAAGCTTGAAATATGGAGACCGGAAATCTAAGACTTTGGGAAGGGAGTCTATTGATAACAAAAACTGCCGTGGCAAGCGCTTTTACCTAAAACTTTAGAGAAACAAAAGATTGAATGAGCAAGTTCCTAACAACATCCAAAAAATGACGATTATTTCTTTCAGCAACTCTATATTGTTGTAGAGTATATGGACAAGAGCGTTGAGATATATTATCTTTAGATTGCAAGAAAGATCGGAACTCATGAGACATATATTCCCCACCCGAGTTAGATCGAAGAGTTTTAATAGTGGCTGAAAACTCAGTGTCAACAAGAGCTAAGAATAGTTTGAACACGGGAAAAACTTTTGATTTGCGCCGTAAGAAATAAACCATGTATATCTATTGTAGTCATCGATAAAATTCACAAAATATTTGTATTGACCATGAGAAATGATAGGACTAATACCCCTAACATAACTATGAATTAGCTCTAATATGTAAGTTGCTCTACTTCCTTCAAAAGGAAAAGGTAAAGTCTTACCTTTGCCCAGTTTACAAGTTGCACAATCAGGAAAAATATAGTGAAAAAGGAACGTTCTTTATTTGGCAATAGTCTAGAGTTCAATAAATAAGATAGAATCCTAGAATTAGGATGACCAAGATGCTTATGCTAGACTTCATTTGACACTTCAGACACATTACAAAGTAAATACAGGACCGAGGAAGGTAAGCTGCGTGGAACAGGTAGTTGCAGAGAAAAGAGACGTCCATACTTGGGCCCCTTCGCTATCAACTGCCCTGACATCTGATCCTGTACAATACAGCAATCATTAGTAAAATGTACATTAATAGTTTTGGTCAACAAGCTGGTCGACAGATGCTAAATTCACAAAGAGATTTGGTGACACCAGAACATCATTAAAGCTAGAAGATACATCACCAACTGCCGCAATGGGTAGAGCACTACCATTGGTTGTTTGAATGTATGAGAAGCCAACATATTTTCTGATATTACTTAATCCATGGAGAGAATTAGTCATATGATTAGAGGCACCTGAGTCTAAGATCCAAGAAGTAGTTGAAGAATCATTACCTTAAAGACCAAATGCAGAAAAAGCACTCACAATCATTTCATGCACCATCTCTCGAGTAATAATAGGTGCTGGAGGCTGTAAATTAATGGCAGACGTTGCAGCATCCATATTAGTAGTGGCAGGTTTTAAAGCAGCTGAAGTAACTGCACCTAATTGGAGCGCGAGGGACAAAAAGGACACTCTTGCAGCATCCATATTAGTAATGGTGGGTTTTAAAGCAGCAGAAGTGACAGCACCTTACTGGAGTGTGAGGGAAAAATGGGACACTTCTTAATAATGTGCCCTGATTACTTGTAGTAGTTACAAACTTTCTGAGGACAGTGAGGAGCAATGTGGCCTTACTTCTTACAACTATAGCACTGTGTGGTGCTCAGATCATGTCCCTTTCCCTTGCTGTGAATAGCATAGGTAACTGAGATAGTATTAGAAGCAATACGTGCCTGCTCCATAATATTTTTTAGTATTGAGACGTTCCTCACGCAAGAGTTCTCCAAAACATGCCTCCAAAGTTGGAACAGGATCTGTATTTACTAGAGAGGCACAAACAGATTCAAAGTCAGACCTCAATTTCATCAGAAATTGGTCTCTTTGGCTGGTTTAGTGCATGTGTTGTACTGCTGCCAATCCTGCATCTAATCCTTCTGCAGAGACCTTGGATGCAACAAGGTCTGGATAATCATTCCACAAAGTCAGAAAACCAGAGTAATAATCTTGAATAGATAGGTCCCCTTGGGTATACTTAGCGGTAGCCAACTCAAGCTGGAAGCACCTAGCATTGTTGTCTTGGTTATAGACTTGCTTGAGATAATCCCACATAGCCTTTGCCGACCTATGAGGATGCAGAGAAAGAATCAGATGTGGTTCCATAGAACCAAGAATCCACGAAATGATTTGGTTATCTTTGGTAGCCCAAGCTGACTTGTTAGCTGCAGCAGATCCTCATTTGTTGCTCTCACCTATATGACCCCAGAGCTCTTTACCTTTGAGAAATGTTTGTAGTTGAAACTTCCAGGCAGCATAATTTTTGCCAGTAAATCTGATACAAACATTATCTGACTTCTCCATAATTTTTGAGACTGTGACTGAGAAAACTAGAATGATATGTCTTAGAATATGGCTATGATACCATAACAAAATGGTTCGAATTGTCCTCTCTTCTGAGAAGGTCTTTCATTATATAAGCAAAATTAACAAGCATACAAGGAAACTTAAGCTATACATGATAATTACATAGATTGATTTTAGGGAGCTATATTTGGTTACCTGAGGGGTTGCTCAATTGGTTAAGCTTTGAGTTTGCTCTCCAATGGTCACCCATTCGAGTTCCCTCATGGTCGTTGAGGTGAGTACCCGACTGTAAATTTCAGGGCCTCGTGAGATTAGTCGAGATGTGCGTAATTTGGCCTGGATATCCACGATTATCAAAAAAAGGGAGCTATATTTGGTAAGCTATATATGTTAAGCTAAATCTCTTCTCCTATTTACATGCTAGATTGATGAGTCAATTACATAATTTATGCCCCTGTTATACAACATAACTATTGCTTTCTATTGACAGCGCAGAGAGTTCAATTTTTTTATTTTTTTTGGGCTCTATGATTTCTAAAGGGAGTAGTGCACTTGATCATTATCTGACTTCCATTATATGGAGGAAATAACGAAGCTTGCTAATTAAATTTATATTCTCAGTTGTAGAGCAAAACATGTAGGATTGCATGAATTTACTGCTGCATATTATTGGAAAATAAATCTTATAATCCTCACTCTTTTGATCCCCGATCCTAATCTTGAATGAACCTTTATTGCTATATTCTAAGGTAGCCACATTTCTTTAGTTATTTCTGTTCCATGTCTTGTTGGTCCTGCTAGGTATAAACCTGAAGGTATCCATAAATGTCCCGTGCTTTTGTATTTCTTGAGTAGATACACCATCAACCATTCTAATGATGTCTATTGATACTTTTGCTCTGAGTTGCTTGTGTATTGCTTGGTTATGATGAGGATGTTCATATTACTACGCTGGATTATTTTTTGTAGCGAAAAGAATCTGCAGAGGAAATTCTAAATTCTTAATGTTTTCTTTTCATATACCTGTTCCATATTCTCATTAGTACTGGTTTCTTTACGTTCCATCTTCAAATTCCTGAGATTTAGGTTCAATTGTTCTCTGATTCTTGAAACTGGCAGTATGTAATGAAGAATGTATTATAAGAACTGTATTCTACATGATTGCAGATATGGGAAGTATTTATTAAAAAATTAATCAAGTAATGGTAATTTTGCCTTCTAATTTCATTATTGCTTGTTATGATAAGTTTTAGTGCTGAAAACCTTTGGTAGCATTGAATTAAATTTGTAATTACGTGCAGTGTATTAGATATTGAGTGATTTAAAAGACTTTATGACATGGCAGTTCCCATTCTTACTCCAGTTACTAGATCTAGTATGTAGTTGTAAATTTGATTTATATCTGTTTTTTTTTTTTAATACTGTTGATTGGTGGTTCTATTGATGTGGTAACTACTGGTAACTTCTCATTATTTAGTGCTGAAAACCTTTGGTAGCATTGAATTAAATTTGTAATTACTTGCAGTGTATTAGATATTGAGTGATTTAAAAGACTTTATCACATGGCAGTTCCCATTCTTACTCCAGTTACTAGATCTAGTATGTAGTTGTAAATTTGATTTATCTGTTTTTTTTACTGTTGATTGGTGGTTCTATTGATGTGGTAACTACTGGTAACTTCTCATTATTTTGCAGGATGAATGCAAACGAGTGTCAACCGAGGGCCAAGATTTGAGATTAGATCTATCAAACAAGTTTCAGGATGCAATCAAGGTTACGATTCTTTTAAGTAAATAGTTTTATTCTCCTTCATTCCTGCTAATAAATTCCTATCACATTCTATTTAATCAGATTGTTTTGTATTGCTTAAAGAAATCAGACCACAGTAGCTGGAGAAATTTGTCTTGTATATGATTAAATGCAGATAAGCAGATTACTTATGGAGTGAAAATAAGGAGACATTGACGGTAGTTCTGAAATGGGAGGAAAAAAAGAGTGAGAGTTCTACGTTGTTTTTTCTGCATAAATGATGACATATGAAAACGTAAAACAGCAACTACAATATAACCAAATGAATTAGTTTTTGCATATTTTTCTACTATTAGAAATTATTCTATTAAAAATTGAATTATATGTCAATGCCTTAGTTAAGTGGCATAGGTGTTGGGGGTTGTTAAACATCATTAATTCTTTTAATAGCACTTTTATTTTATATTTTTTAATTTCTGATATTCACGTTGTTGAACTTGGTTGTTCTCTCTCTCTCTCAATGTAGTTACATTTGCTTATTTGATTTTTTTGTTTCTTAGTTTTAAGGCATCCCCTTTCTTTCCAGGCCACTGCGATTAGTGTCACCCCAAAATTTCATATATCTCGAGGTGTTACACAAAAAAATTCATTTACTTTTGTTTACTTAAAATAAGGAACGATAAAATTCTTTAATAAACAAAATATTGGAACATCCATAAATTTAAATTTGAATCACAAAATCGTGTCTTTAAAAAAATTAAAACATTCTCAACTAATAAATTCAATATTAACATTATTGAACAAAACAAACTACTAAATTTAAAGGCAATAAAACTTAATATTTTCGTATGTCGAAATCTCTGGCAGTCCGCTACACCATCCCACCACAGCTCAAATCGACCCGGACTAGCATGTAAAAATTTGTAAGAGTTTAAAAAAAAACACCCATTAAGATATGTGTGGTTTCCATACGCAATTGTATAATAATAACATGGACAATTTATATCACATTTCTCTTTATGGAGTATATCGGTGACCAAGTGAGATACCCATCATTTCTCATTTTCAATTGCTAAAAGATTTCACATTTCGTTGGGTCGAACCCTAAGGTCCACATGTGATTAATGCATAAATTACTGAACATAAAAGTATATGGAAACATCAACTTGCACAAATGTATCTTACCTTGATTAACCAAATGAGCTTTTGAAAAAATATACTAGAAATTTTCAGCTGCTTTATATGAAAGTTGTCGTGTAAAACTTCTTTAGTGGTGAATTGTGGGACAATTGCATTATTTATAGTTGAAAAATTTAGTGGTTGAGTCATCAATTGTGATGAAAAATCATATTTATCACATTTGATAAAAAAATGAATTTCTAGTAAATAAATCACAAGGTGGCATGTGTACAAAATACTTATTACAACAAAAAGTGATTCTAATCCTAATAAGTGATAGTGATGACAACTTGACTTTAAATAGAATTCTTAATCATCCCACATCTATTCATGTGTCTATCCTCATCCCAATTTACTTTGATTTAAAAATAAATAAATTACAATTTCTCAGGCAACTTCAATATCTTGAAACTAACTTATCCGAATTAATTTTTTATCTAATCTAATTTACATGATTAATTACATGCTATCCAACGAGACCCATATTGATATACTTTTAGTGGTTTTAACAATATCTAAATATTTAGCCCAAAATTTGAAGTTAATGCATCCATCACTTTAGTCCCTCAACTTTTCAAAACAATAAAAATATGGCATGTAAAACGATTAAACTCTATTCTAAAATTTTCGGGGGCGTTACAATTAGTTAGGATATCTTAGTTCTTCTTAAGTACTATTAGCTGCTTCCACTTCCTTATTATGGTTAGTCACTTGAACTTGGTTCCTTGTGGTGCATAAAAGATGTAAAGTTTATTTGTAATTTAACAGTTGTTTCACTGTTTCCCAGCCCAATATACATTGTGATCCAATCTCAAATTTTAACATGAACTTTTTTATGGTATATGTAATAGTTTTTTGATGCCACAACAAACTAGCAAAGCCTAAATGCTATTTTTGAGGGCATAGATTACATGTTCAAACTCGGCCTTATAATATGTTATAGAATTGGCTGCAAAAGCCTTGTGGCATAAGCCAAATCCTTTAACACTTTACTGGAAGGATTTGTGCTTGAATAATGCATCTGTTATTTATTTGTCTGTACACTGGTCTTTTTTGTATTCATATACATTTTTGTCTTTCTTACTCTATTGTAGGAAGTAAGCAGTAAGCTGGAGCAGCAAAAAGATGATTGTCTAACCCAGCTGAAAGAGAATGACATGTAAGCGTATGAACTCCACTGCATTTCATTTAACCCCTGTTTGGTGGCCTTTTTTTTGGGAAAAACATTGTTTTGAATAGTGAGTTTTTGGAGAACGTGTGGTTAAAATGTAGGAAAGAGTTTTGGATTTACGTGAAGAATATTTTATTGTGTGAATGTATGGTTGAAAATAAGTACGTAGAGAAGAGTTTTGGAAGAATGAAAGACAAACATGGGCTTAATACTTTTAAGGCCTTTTCAGTTATGGTTATATTTGTAAGTGCAATTTTTCGCGTTCCCTGAGTGATGTCAAACTGGTTTATGGGAAGATGATAATTTGTGCTTATCGCACCAGTTGGTTGAGAGAGAGGGGGGGGGGGGGGGGGTGGGGGAAGAAGAAGAATTTTTCATGACATCAAATAGCTTTAAGTGAAATTTCTTGTCAATTAAAGGAAAAGTCTACGTTAGACTGCAGCCTTGGTATATTGTCTGCTCTAAGCAAGATTAACACTTGAATCTTCATGTGTGTTAGTTAAAAGTGCACTTGGTGTACTAACATGATTTTTACGTCCCTTCCCATCTTTTAGACTGAACAGTGAACATTATGTAATAAATCTCCCCGAAGTTCATTTTCATAAAAAATGGACAACATAATTCATGTAGGACATTTTTGCTTTATTGCTGTGAGCACACGATTAAATTCATTGCTTAATTTGCCTCTTATTTTACTGAGGTTTTGGAGTTATTCCCTAAAAATCATTCCGTGTCATCTACCATCTATGTGAACCCACTTTTGGTTGATTTCAGTCAAACTTGTGTTATAATTTTCGAGATGTGGTCTGTCTCTGTATGTTATTTCGTTCTCTGCTCTGGTCAAATATGAGCATTCAACTTCTGCAACCCCCCCCCCCCCCCCCCCCCCCAAGGAAAGCCATCTTCTTGCATATTTATAAGGTTAAATACACTACTAGTCACCCAAATTGTGGGGTTTTTTTTTTTTTTTTTTTTTGTTTTTTTTCTTTCACTTTGGTCACAGAACCTTTTTTATGTTCTAAATTAGTTGCTGAAATTTCATTTCTGTGTTTGTTTAAGCAGTCCGTATACCTGTGTCTGCCAAATTAATGAAAATGCCAACACTGTGGACAAAAGATATGACATGACACGAAATATCCATTGGTGTATTGTTTTTATCATCCAGTTGGACAAAATTGCATCTTACTGAACTAGTTGTGCTTTCAAAGTACGCTGTTTCAAGAAACAAACTTAATAAATGAAAAATGATTATAGAAAAAGATAAATCTTAGCCTTCATTTTGGAAGAATTTATAAATAGATATAAACAAGTGATGGATAAGTGAATAGTACTTGTGGCTTCATTGGAATGTGTGGTTGAAAATGACATTTGACCAATTTATAAATGATTTATGAATTTACCTAAAGGCTAAATCTTCTTGCCGAAACCCCCTGTAGCACCATACCCCATCCCCATTGCCATTGCAGCCACCAATACATGAGCATTTCCATTAATTATTAGATGGAGATAGACAGTGCATAAACTGAAAAAGTCAAAGTTCGTTCGCTAATTTGGAAAGACAACAGTTTGGTGACCATAGTGAACAACCCTATAACTTGAGCACGCTTGGGAAGTGTTTATAAACGGTTTAAATTATAAATAGATAGAAATGAGTGGTAAATAAGTGAGTAGTAATTGTGGATCCCTCAAAATATGTGAATAAAAAGTCACTTGAGTGTTTATAAGCAGTTTATAAACATGAGCCGAACATAGGCTAATATAGATTTTTAACCCTTTGGAAATGAGTAAAGTTAGCTGATAATTTAATAGTCTGTTTATGTTTTCTCCCAATTGTTGCAAGTACCAAATTTCTGATATGCTATTTGTGACTCTAGCTGAAAGTGAAACTTCGTGGCACTTATATGCTTCCAGTTATTTAAGATCAGGATGTTTCCCATATTCGTGAATGCAAAATGTGTTGGGGAAACTAATGAAGGAAGACTCATTAAGTATTGCATTTCTGTCCACTTATGTCATTGAACCTTTCCGAGTTTCATAAATAATGTAAAAAATTATTAATGCAGGTTAAAAACCAAGTTAAAACAATTTGCTGATCAATATACCCTTTCTGAACAGCAACATGCTCAGAAGGTAACCACCTTTGAAGTATAGCACTATTTTTGCTTATTTATAAGATCCAGAAAATTTTTGTTATCTATTTGTTTTGGCGTTAGAGTTAAAATTCTAATATGGTTTCTTTGCAGTTGAAACAAAAAACACTTGAACTTCAGCTTGCTGATTTGAAACTTCAGCAACAAGAAGAGAAGCTGAAGCAGGAACAATCCCAAATGAAGTTGTATGCAGAACAAGTGGCACAATTGTTGGCAACTGAAAAAAATTTGAGGTTGCAGTTGACAGCTGATGGTGAAAAATTCCAGCAATTTCAGGTTGGCCTGTTATCTTTACATGTTGCCTAACTGAACTAGTTTAAGAATATCTGAACAACTTTTTCAAGCATCAGGACATATTACAAGGTTCTTCCTCGTAATTATGCATCTGACTCACGAATGCCAGCCTCCTTTGTATTGAATAGCCATTGTTTTATTTAGACAATCAAATTTGAATATCAATGTTTTAAAACTAAATCTAAGGTGAATATTGTGACGAACTCAACGATTTTATGCAATTTAGAAGGATTAATCAATATGAGAAAGCCCAGGGTTATGATTTCATCTAATTATCGACTATGTTTCTCAATTATATAGCTATCTCTAATTAATTTTCCCAAATTTATAAGCAAGAACCCTAATGTAATTATATTCCTTCTCTTTGAATGCCGAGTAAAAATTATTCCTAGAATTCAATTTCAATATCTCTATTCCGAATTAAAATCCAAGAATTATCAAGTTTTATGGTTCTTATGTGGAACAGCTTTAAAGGAATTATATTCTCTTGAAGCCTATAATTTTACAGGTTGTGTTATTCTAAGATCACGTCTAAGGTTCCTCTCTCGAGTGCCAAAACTTAAAAATCAACTCAATCAATGGCCAGTTGATTGAAAGCATTAAATTCAAATAACTGAACTAAACGTAATGGAAAACCTCAACGAAATAACTATTTAAAATCAAAACATAGTTTTAGGTGTTGATTACTTCAAACGCTAGATGAGAAGATTAGTTCATGATACATGAAAGAGATGTAATCAAATTCATAATAGAAAACATATAAAAGAAAATAGAAAAACTGTTTTTGGTAGTAATTTAATCTTCTTCACAATGTTGATCTTGCTTTCTTGCTTGATATCTTGCTTTTGCCTCCTTTGAATTCTCCTTAGAAAGTGCTTCTCAGGTTATATTTATGTCTTGTTCAAGTTTTGGATGGATTAGGATCGTTTTGGCTTTTCACGGGTCAAGAAAACAACCCTACAATCTATAGCGCAACGCCTAGGCTCTATAGATGCGGCGCCTGGGCGTCGTTTAAGCAAACTGCCTAATGCCTAGGCTCCAGATCTCTGAAAATCTTTCTGTTTTTCTGCATTGGGGTGGTGCCTAGGCGCTGCAAGTGTGGTGCCTTGGTGCCCAAGTTCTTAATCTCTTTAGGCTATACCTACGTCTGGGTGCTACAAGTCTGCATAATTAAACTTCTTTGTGCCATTGAGGTAGCTCTTAGGCGTTACCTTTGTGGTTCAACCTATCAGAGAATGACTATTTAATTTAGTTAGTTTCTGTTTATAACCCGCATAGAATTAGAGATTTCATTGTATAGTATAAAATCAATCATCGTATATCCTTGTAATATTCAGCAAAAACTTGTCATGGTATCAGAGCCCTAAAATTACTTACTCGTGCGTGTGGTAGCTCTCTATTCATAGTATTTGGAGGTCGACATCTCAGGCAATTTTCTGGCAAAATGTAATCTCCTTTGATCATAGTAATCGATAGTTGGAGCTCGTATTTCACGCATTAATTCTTTGCGCAATTGGAGTCGGATCTTTCTGTGCGTTCTTTTCTTTGGATTTGCATTTTCTAGGCTAAATTTGTCGATGCCTTCTTCGGATTTCCAGTTATTCGAGCCTTGATTCTGGGTCGGATCATTGTTTCAGTTTTTCTTCGTGGCCAGTTTCGGTGTCAGTTTCGCGTTTCTCCTTCTCGTCTGCATCGCCGGTGTGAGTGCGTTATTTTTTGGCCAATTTTGTGTTTTGTTTAAGGTCGAATTGAAGATGTTGGGCCAGTTGGTTGGTATATTTAATTTAGTTGTATACTTTGAATTTTGTTGGGCTTGGGCACTTTAATTCTTCATGGAATCTTTGTTTGGGCTACTTTGTTAGGTTGGACAACATTTGGTTGGTGGGTTGTGATTAATTTATTTGGGCGGCCTATACACTATTTTCACCATGTCAATGGAGAAGACCGACTCCGGCTGTATTCGTTTTAATTGGAAGAACTACTTGTCATGGGCTTTTGATTTTCAGTTGTTGATTGAAGGGAAATGAGATCTGTGGGGACATATTGATGGAAGTATTCTGCCTCCTGATCAAGAGAAGGAGAGGGAAAATTATCTTGCCTGGAAAACCAAGGATTTAGAATTATGGCCAGGATTATCGGTACTGTTGAGGTTAATATTGTTCTTAATCTCTGGCCCTATAAGTCAGCTCGTTCTATGTGGGAATACTTGAAGAAAGTCTATACTCAAAATAACAATGCTCGGCGACTCTAGTAGGAGTTTGAGTTGGCAAATTTTTCCCAGGAGTCTCGCTCCATTGAAGAATATTATTCTGGATTTTCTAACCTTTGGGCCGAATATACAGATATTATTTTTGCTTCGATTTCACCATAAAGTTTGGAGGCTATTCAAGCTGTAAACGACGTCACCAAGAATGATCAATTTCTTATGAAATTCAGAACTGAGTCTAAATCTGTCAGGTCCAGCCTTATGAATCACGAGTCTATTCCAACTCTGGATAGTTTGAGTAAATTATTGAAGGAGGAACGTCTTATAACTCGTAACTCTTTGGAACACCATCAAAATTCTGTAGCACTGATTCCTGTTGCATATGTAGCTCAAGGAAAATTCAAACCTCGAGATGTCTAGTGTGTAGTGTTACAGCTGTAAGGGGTTTGGTCACATGGCCCTTCAGTGCCCTCAAAATTATTGCAAGAATTAGACTCAAGTCACATGGCCCTTCATTCTTCTTGGTTATTAGACTCAGGTGCTTCTAAGCGTATGACTCATGATCCCAAGTTGCTTAGTAACCTTAGACCGTATAATGGACCTCTCAAAACACACACTGCTGATGGTAGCACACTTCCTATCTCAGTTGTAGGTGATATATCACCAGATTTGGCTAATGTTTTAGTCTCTCCTAATTTATCCACTAATCTTCTATCCTCTGTCTATTGGCCAACTTGTTGATAACGATTGCACTGTATCTTTTTCTGCTCTTGATTGTCATGTGCAGGATCAGGTGTCCGGGATGACGATCATGAGGGAGCCTAAGGATGGGCGTCTTTTTCCTGTTTCACCAAAGCCTGTTTCGTTGTTTCCCAGTTTTTGTAATTATGCTAATTTAGATATCTTTGATTAGCATAAGAAATTGGGACATCCCAATTCTAATGGGTTACAACAATTGTTCAATTCTGGTTTACTTGGTAATAAGAATTCTGCTTCGGTTTCATCTATCTCGCTTGATTGTACTTCATGTAAAAGTAAAGTTTTGCCATTCCCATCTCAAGGTTCTCATGCTTTGCATATTTTCGATATTGTTCATAGTGATGTATAGGGTATTACACATGTGGTGTCTCATGCTCATTATAAATACTTTGTTACGTTTATAGATAATTATAGTCGATTCACATGGGTTTATTTTCTTCATGCAAAGAGTGAGGTTTTGTCTTTCAAGCTTTCCTTGCTCTTATTGAAAATCAATTTTCCTCAATCAAATTCTTGATATGATTCTGGGGGTGAATATATGTTAAATGCATTTCAATCTTTTTTACGAACCAAAGGTATTATCTCTCAACGATCTTGTCCTTCTACTCAACAAAACGAGGTAGCAGAACGCAAAAATCGTCACCTTCTTGATATGGTTCGAGCTCTTCTGATTGAATCTTCTGTTCCATCTCGTTTTTTGTGTGAAGCATCTACCACTATGCATCTTATAAATCAGTTACCTTCTCCCACTCTTAATAATGTTTCTCCGCTTTATAAACTCTTTGGTCATCATCCCACATTTTCCCATCTGCGCCCTTTTGGCTGTGTGTGTTTTGTTCACTTACAATCTCATGAAATGACAAAACTCACCCCTCAATCCGTCAAGTGTGCATTTTTAGGATAAGGTGGAACCCAAAAAGGGTATATCTGTTATGACCCTACAACACAATGAATCCGAATTTCTTGTAATGTTATTTTCTTTAAGAAGCAATCCGTCTTTAATTCAGACGCTGTGGTTTCCCCTATGTTTTCTATCTTACTTGATTTTCCTGCATAATTCTCCCGGTACAAGTCGGGGTGTGTTTACACTCGCAGAGATGTTGCACCGCCACTGGTTCCAAGCTTCTTTCTCAGACGACTACCCTTCCAAACCTTCCTGATCCTCCACCAACGATATCGGATACTTCTCGTGTTTTTTTTCCTTAAACATCACCAAGGATTAAAAAAAATTTATCACGTATAAAACTTAAACTATAATTTAAATTCTATACTACCATTATCTAAAAAAATTATACTTCATAAAAAGAAATAATTTAATAAGAATTTACTGTTCATAAAAAATTTGAAAACAATTTCATCAAGTCCCACTGTTCACGTGAACAGTGACAGATGTCACTTTTCACGTTTGGTCACTATTCATAATTTTTTTTAAATATGCATGGGTCTACATGAAATTAAACATTTGCTCTGATACTTAACTGTAAAGCCCCAATTTTTCATACATCTTAAGGTGTTACTAACAATAATTTTCATGTACTTAAAATGCGGAAATAAAATTCTATTTTTCTAACTAACAAAACATTCATAAATTTAAATCATGATCATAAAATCGTGTCTTTGAAAAACAATTTAAACATTCTCCAACTAATAAATTTGCTAATAATGTTATTGGACAAAACGAACTAATAAATTTAAATAAGAGCAGTAAAACTTAGTATTGTTCTCGTAGGTTGAAATCCATTGACACTCCGCTGCACCATCCCGCCACAGATCCAATCGACCCGAACTAACCTGTAAAATTTGTAAGAGAGTATTTTAAAAGCACCCAGTAAGATACGTGCAGTTTTCGTATACAATTATATGCAATAAAATAACACTTCATACCACTTTTCTCTTATGAAGTATCTCGGTGACCAAGCGAAACACCCATCTAAGTCATCTTAAATCCCGAAGGATCTCTTATCTCTCTTAATAAAGAATCCGAAGGTCCACAGGTAATTCATGCATGAATTACTGAACATAAAAGCATAAGGAAACAAAACAACTTGCACAAAAGTATCTTACCTTGATTGATGAAACGAGCTGTTGATATAAAAATATACTTAGAATTTACAGCCGCTTTCTATATGAAAACTGCTGTGTAAAATTCTGTGGTGAATTGTGAGACATGGACACACTATTTATAGAGAAAAGTATAGTAGTTGAGTCATAATATAACTATAATAAAAATCACGTTTATCTAACTTGATAAGAATGAATTTTTAATAAACGATTCATAATATAACACGTTTACTGTGCAAAGAGAAAAATGTTGAAAAGATTTTACTATATGATTATTTTATTCAATCAAAAGGCTAATATCTCTATCCCATGACACGTGAACCAAATGATACTTGGTTTTCATTGAATTGGATGTATATAGGTAGATAAAGTACAACTAACAAACTTATCAAAAAGATTTTTCTAGATCCATCCTAGCTACACATGGCTGCCCCCATCCAATATCTACCTTGCAAAGATTTCGTACAGTACACGTACACATAAACTGATTTCGTTACCGTAGATTTCAAATGGGAAACAGAAATCTCAAACGTGATTATAAAATAATATCTCAAAGGGAGGAAACATAATTTGGTTGAGATTTGTGTACTATTATTTAAAATACAATTCCTAATCAAAATCTAAATAATCAGTATAGATGTACGTAGACAATCAACCATATAATCCAAGTTTAAAATCAATACACGTGTACAACAAAGATGAAATGATGATACCATGTTATATTATTTTCCTTTTATTAATTACCTTAAAAGATACCTTTACAAAATAAAATAATAAATATTAATTATGCTTCTTTGAATTGAAATATCTTGTGCTTAATTCATCTGAACTTATATTTTCTCGAGCCCACTCTATGTTATATAATGCGAGCTACAAAATGAGCGCAATATTGATATATTTTTGGTCACTCAATCAAAACCAAGTATTTGGCCCAACAATATAAGAATTTAAAACTTTATTTGAGTCCTTCAACTTTCAAAATCATATATGGAACAAAATAAATTTTATTCTAAAATTTTCGGGGTGTTACACCTAGAGCATGGTTTGACAAGTTCCGACGCACCCTTTTGGATTTTTCCTTTACTCAGAGTCAGTATGACGCATCACTATTCCTCTACAAGAGTATAGATGTGGTCGTTTGTTGGTATATGTGGATGATATTATTATTTCTAGATCTGATCACATCCTTATTCAGAAACTTCCGCAGCATCTTCACTCGATTTTTCATATGAAAGATCTAGGTCATCTCCACTTGTTTCCTTAGATTAGAAGTCCATACAGCACCGCATGGTGTCTTTTTTAATCAACATAAGTATATTCAAGACTTGATTGGATTGGCGAATTTATCTTAAGCCTCCTCCGTTGGAGCTTAATGTTAAATATCCTAAAGGCGAAATTCTTTCGGACCCTACTCTATATCGGAAGTTGGTAGGAAGTATTATCTATCTCACTATCACACGTCTTGATATTTCCTTTGCCGTTCATACCGTCAGCAAATTTATAAATGCTCCTCATCATCTATATTTAGGAGCTGTTCGTCGCATTCTTCGGTACCTTATTGGGACTCATCGTGGTTTGTTCTTCCCTCGGGGGACATCTCTTGAGCTCATCGCTTATAGTGATGCTGATTGGGCTGGCTGCCCTGATTCTCGTCGATCTACTACTGGGTGGTGTATTTTTCTGGATGATGCTCTCATTTCTTGGAAATGTAAGAAGCAGGATTCTGTTTCTAAGTCTTCCACTGAGGTTCAGTATCGTGCTATATCCGCTATCTATTCTGAGATTGTATGGTTGCGAGGTCTTCTTGCAGAACTTGGTGTTTCTCAGTCACGGCCTACACTACTCTATGGCGACAATACTAGTGCTATTCAGACTGCGGCTAATCCTGTGTATCATGAACGCACCAAACATATTGAGGTGGACTGTCATTACATCCGAGATGCCTATGATTCCAATGTCATTGCTTTTCTCCATGTTTCCACCGCTCAACAGGCTGCAGATATCTTCACCAAATCCTAGACTCGCTATCGTGATAACTTTCTTGTCAGCAAATTAATGCTTGTAGACTCACCAGCATCAATTTGAGAAGGGGCATCAGAGAATGACTATTTAATTTTGTTAGTTTCCGTTTATAACCCGCATAGAATCGAGGATCTCATTGATTGTATAGTATAAAATCTTTCCTTGTATATCCTTGTAATATTCAGCAAAAACTTGTTACGACCTAGTTCATTTTCCTTCATCGTAGCCTCTTTTTTTGCACTGTCACTAAGGGCTGTGTTTAAAAATGCTCAATCGGGTATTATCTTTTAACTCGGTGATGTGAAGCGAGGTGTAAGCCTCAAGAGGTTTTAAGGTATAAACTTGAAGACAAATGGTGTGGAAGCGTTTATGAAATTCTTGTAATAAGAACTATATTAGAATAATCTTGCTTTGTATGGATATATGATTGATTGTTTTGAAATGTACAATACCCTATATTTAAAGGCAAGATTATTCCCTAATCCTATTAATAAAAGGAACCTAAATAAGAAACTAAATTCTAAAAGAAAAAAATTAAAATTCTAATCTAAAAGAAATTAGAAATTTTATTCTAAACAAAATATTAGAATAAAAAGATAAAACTTATTATAACTAAATATCTTATTATAAATATATAATACTAATCCTATTTATAATAGGATTGTCCTATATCAATGTCTTCCACTTGAAAACTCGTCCTCGAGTTTTGTTGAAGAAAAGAATCATTGATAACTTGAATGTTTTCGAACTTGGCTGGGGCTCGAGGAAATTCTCTGGTCACATCTTGCCGTGTTCTATGCTTTTTGAAACAATCAACATTCATAACAATTAAGGTCTGCAAATTCTTGTCAGCTTGCTTCTCCATGGACTTGCGATTCCTTTCAAAACTCAACGCAATCAACATCTGCGTGAGTGATGTTGTGAAGGGTTTCATCGATTCCTTCTATTCGTTGTTTGAGTTTGTCGAGCCTCCGTAAGAAAGCCATTTGTAAGAAAGCAGCTATCATCGTTGCTCACAACTCAGTTCATCATGACCTAACCGAGCATGTGGAGTCTGACTGCCATTTTATGAAGGAGAAGATTGACAACAGTCAGATTGTGTACCATACAGGCCATCAAGAAACAAATAACTGATATCCTGACTAAATGACTAGCCTATGTAATGTTCAGTCAAATACAAGGAAAGTTACGGATGAGAAATGTTTTCCCACCAGCTTGATTGGGAGTGTCAACGTTTTCAGCTTCATATTTTAGGAACTTTGAATTTCAGCAGATTTAGGTTTAATTTTCCTTGTACATTAGTTAACAATTTTGGGAGTTGTGTTTAGATTTTTTTTTCATGTGTACAGCCACTTGTATTTATTTTGTGAAGATTTATTACTTTAGGCACAAACCAATTTAGTGCTTGTTTGGTAGTGCTTATAAGTCGTGGGTTCTATGGAATGTTGTGAATAATAAGTGGGTAGAAAGTTGTGGGTCCTGCTAAATGTGTGGATAAGAAGTATATTTGATCAGCTTAAAAAAATTTAAGCTTTGCCAAACAGCACTTGAGCAATTTAGGTTTGTGCATATAAATAGCTTGTAACCCTATTCAATTATAACATAAGATTCGCAGTTCAGTTTTTCTCATAGTTCTTCATAGTTAATATTTCTACATTGCTTTCTAGGAGTTCTCTCTCTGGGTTAAAATAGTTTCTACATATCTCAACTGAAATGCAACTGCAACTCACAATTTTGTGTACTAAAATTTGCATTTCAAGTCGGGCAGAAGGATTTACACATTCATTGTTAATTGCTAGCTTAGCTGTTGTAGGAACTGCAAAAGCAGCAAAGGGGTTATGAAGATGAAATATGTAGTCAATTGAAGCAAAAAATTAATATCTTGAAGATAAAGGATAAATTGGACACTATTAGTGCATGCAATGGCATAGTTTTGTTATTGTCTCACATGGTTTTAGTAGTAAATCATGGTTTTTTGGTCCTACGGGGGACAAGTCTGATTCCAGTAATTTCACCCCTTTTTGCCAGGAAGCTTTGTTGAAAAGCAACGAAGTTTTTGAAACATTTAAGCAAGAAATTGAGAAGGTACGTCCAGATTTCTTCTTATGTTGGAAGGAACTTATATTTTTTCATTTCAAAATGATGCAGTCATGCAGGTTTCTTTGGGAAAAAAAAAACATTTACTAGTGTATTTTTGTTTTAAAACTAGATGACAAAATCAATGAAAGAACTCAAAAAGGAAAACACCTTCTTGAAGAGCAAATGCAACAAAACAGACGTTACTCTCATAGAATTTGCTGATGAGGTAAGGTTTGCTCGTAGTTACGTTAAACAAGAACTTCCTGTTGTAGGATATCTATACAGTTTTCATTGCTTAAAATTATTCTCTCTTTTTCTTTGTGCGTTCCAAGAATAGATACTATGCTCGACCCTAAAGTCAACGTAGTGAGGGAGCTTGATAGATTGGTTGGTCACCAGTTCAACCACGAGCTTAAAGTGTTTGAATTTGGTGATTTCCTAAATATTATAAAGTTGGGAACACCTTGAAGATGTAATAAACTTGACAGAATCATTGGCATTTAAGAGAAGTGAAGCTGATGGCACTTCTTAGTTCTTGCTAGCCAAGACATTCTTCCTCGACTTGTGTGCTTTATTGCCTTTCCTTTTTTATGCTATTCATGAAGATGTGATAGAACTATGGCATTTACTGTGGGCAAACCAGATGAATTTCCTTGTGTAAACGCACAAAAAAGATGCACCTATAACATAGTTAGCACATTGCCAATATTAACCCCTACCCTGCCCCACCCTAAATCAAAAGAACTGCAGTTTCGATATCACCCCCGCCATCCTTCACTCCTCCAACCTTGCACGTAATTTCTGGATTTTGCATTTCTTTTTTCATCTGTGAATGGGAAATGATAAAAACTCTCACTTGTCACTAAGCCTTAATACTTCATAGTTTTTTTATTGTGCCAGTTGTCTGGAATTAATAAGTATAAAGTATGCATTTGAATTCTTTCTTTGAGCAGCGGGAACGCTTGAAGAAGCAACTGGAGAAAACACGAAATCAGAAAGATAAACTTGAATCATTATGTCGGTCACTTCAAGCTGAGCGGAAGGCAAATTCTGTTGGGGGTAATAGCTCGGATTCAGTTCAAGTTTAAAGTATTGCCATTGGAGTATGTATGAATCTTGTTGCATCAGTTAGCATCCTAGATTTGTGAAACGAAATTATAAATACCATATTTTCAGTTTTGAAAGTGAATTTTCCTGTATTTTCAAGTAAATATGTCCTTACAAAATTTAGTTGCCATAACTGGATGTTTTGTAGGGTTTCAGAATGTATCCATGTAAAAATGTCGACTAATACTTTATAATTACCTTGCTTACCTTAATATGTGCTTCTTTTACTTGGTTTTCATGATTGGACAATCGTGTTGTTAATTGTTGTCTGTTTTTCGTTTGCTTGTGTTGCATGATTGTAGGCTATAACTTCAGAAGGTAGAAGTTATCTAATTTTTGAAGAATTTGTATACGTATATTGATGTGGCATAACTCAAGAATAGGTACTATTGCCTACCTTGGTGTAAAGTGCACGTCATGATCTTCACCAGAAGGATCGTTTAAGTTTCAGAGCCCTATGAAAGTCGATGTACGGAACAACATGGGGGGAGACAAGGACTTTGTCCAGTGTGGGCACAATTTTTGGTATCGGCTATAGTGAATTTTTTTGGCCAAAATTAGTCCATGAACAAAAAGAGCTACACGTGATCAATGGAGAATCCTGAAGATAAATAGTTTGTTTTTTTGTACTACATACCTGTTTCAAGTAACAACACTCGGCATGTTTACCCAATTAGGTGAGTAATTCCCGTCCTATACGGGATGGGACTCAATTGGGCTAACCTCTCTCCTCTGCCTCTGAGAGTAAGCCATTTGGCTATGTTCCTCCTTATTTTGTTGGAAAGCATTTTGCGGAGGCATTTGATGCGCAGCTGTCCTTATATTTGCAGGAGTAACTATTGCATGGCTGTATTCTATTGGGCAATATTCCTTATATTGGCAGTCATTTCTTCGACCTCTCTTATAATGCGTGTGATAGTACCACCGTCTCGATAGTGCTAGTGATGGGATCTATGAATGTTGACAATAGTCAGCAGATTTTTTCTTCAGAAACCTCATGTTGACCCTTTGTATGGGATCCATAATGGCTTGAACTCGTGGTATGCTAACGACTTGTGTATTAAACAACACTCTAGAGAACACTTCTTCAACACTTTCACTTGTTCTTTCTGCAAGAACAAGAACCTTTCTTTAAGGATGGAGTTTGAAACACTTCTTTCACCAATGGCTTCTACCACGGGGATGTCCATGGTTATAGTGTTGTTTTCCATAGATTGCATCAATTTGTTGACCTTGAATGATGTACCTAAATCGTGACTAACAGATCTTAAGGCATCCATGTGTCCAATTAAGTTTGATTCCTGCACATTTGACAAACTATAAGCAACACGTGGCTTTCTACAGTGGGAGTGGAGTTTGCCGCTAGCACTTCAACGGTCAAGTCTGTTGAAGTAGTATGTGTGGGTGTGGAAGGGTGCTTTAGACACGAGCCTCCAACAAAAAGGGCGTTAACTTTGGGGGATTTTTAATAGTAACATTAGGGATAGCAAAGTTGTAGTTTGAGAGTTTAAACTTGTATTACCTTTGAAATGGCACATTATATGAGCTTTTATAGTAGGATATGATGAATATTGGCCATGTTATGGAAGTATAAGTAGCCTTATCCACACTGTTGAGACTTCTTGTTAATGGCATTAATCAATCATAAGCATTTAATGCTAATACCATTTTGTTGCCCATAATTCTAACAAAATGCTTAGACTTGACCTAATTGATTGGGTAGGGCAGCGACAACCGTGAATTGTCACATTAATCTCTTGTTAAGGATTGCATAAAAAATCTCTTGTTGGGCCATCCTCACAGCATCTCCTACCATAAGGGTTCGGTTCTATGCAAGGGGTCGATTTCATCCAAATGGTTCGGCTTCCCATACTAATTTGGCCTCCTCATGGAGGTTTGGCAAACTGACTTTTGGGCAGAATGATGTGGAGTGTGGGCACAGGACTGAGCGCCATGTAGGATCTTTTGGGGTCTCGTAGGACGAGGCGTAACATTAAACTCTTGGCTAAGCTTACAAAACAATTTATAAATTGTAACCAAAAGAACACTTAACTAGTTATTCTCGCAATGAATTATTTCTTCGACATATCAAAATTGAATTTTGTTGGTAGCACACTAATACAAACCAAGCCTTCGTGGTAATTACAGCCGAAATCCCTAGTTGAGAAGAAAGACATTGGTATTTTTTATGTGCTTGTGGAATATGATGGAAAATGCCTTTCGCACGCTCTCCTAAACGTAATAATATTCACATTAAAATTTTAATTTGTTCCATGACATTGCTGATATGATCCGGGAGTCGAGTCCGACGAGGGCAAGCTCGAAATGGGACCCGTTGATTATTGAAGGAAGTCGGATGACATGTTCGAGGGTGATTACGCCCAAAGTATAACGTGGTAGTTGTAGTATAGGTTTGAGGTGTCGTATCCACAAGGAGATGGAAAATTATTCAAAGGTTCCAAACGGGGGTTAATTGTCCTCTCAAAATGTGTAGAAAATCTCGATGTAGGGAAATTAAGATCAATGCTTGCAATAATGGAATTAAAATCAATGAATTAGGGCAGTGAAGCATCGGAATTCCCTCATTCGGATCGGATCATTTAACATCAATCACTTATTTTTATAGCACAATTAGAGGCTTTCATCCTGGCGCTCTAATTGGAGAATTTATCATTCAAACCAATTAATTTCAAAAGTAATCCTAAGAATTAGGTTTCCTTTAACAATTTCCCACAATTATTTATTGAAATCAGATTACAAATCGACCCTATACAATAAGTAAAACAGTAAATAATCATACCAATAAATTACTGAAATTGAAATTCAATAAGTAATTCAATCAACAATGGAAGAAACATGATTAAATCCATGAAAATCTCATAATTGTAAAACCAATTTCAGAATAAACTTCACAATCTAAATCTTGAATTGTTTAAAACATGAAAAGATCAAATGATGAATGAAAAGTGTTAAAATCACCGAATCCGATTGAATTCCTCCCTTGCTTCACCAAGAGTTTTAGCCTCCCATGGAATTCTTGATAAGAGATCACTTGTTTGGCTACCCAAAATTCCCCCTCATTAGGTCTTTTTCCTCCCTTTATATGATAGTGAAGTTTAGGGAAGAATTAGAGACGAGCTGGGCCGAGAAAATAAATTTAAAAAATCGGGGATTTGAACCCGTCTGATGGCGTCGTGACGCCATGCTCTCTGTCCGGTTATTTTTTTATTATGCATGTTCTTTAGTATTTTTATCATAACTTTTTCATCTGATGTCTGATTGAGGTAATTCAAGATGCGTTGGAAAGCTGACTCAAATATCTACAACTTTTCTTCAAATGTCAACTTCCAATTCGATCATCTACCATGTCAAAAAGTGGTCTCAAGATGAGGCTGAAAACCAATGCAAAACTTTTCAGCTTGAAAGTTGATATATGATAATGTTTTGGCTATGTTTCATCCCATTGACTCCTTCTTTCATCCAATTGACCTCTAATACTCTCGAGTCTTCATCATAAGATTACAAACAAGTTTAGAGTATTTTCCCTTTAATCCCTGAACTTTCACTTTCTTCCATTTTAGTCATTTTCGCTTTTTTCTTCAATTTTTCACCTATTTGCAACCTAAACCAAGATATAGAAGTACTTAGTGCATTTAGACATCAAGTAATCATAGAAATGCAAGTATTAATAGGTGAAAAAACGTAATAAATGTGCTATTATCACACCCCCCCCCCCAACTTGCTTATTGCTAGTCCCTAACAATTTAATGCAAAATAAAATGATCAAAGACTAGTCAATATTGCAGGTTAATTTATCAAGTTCTAATTTAACAACATACTATGCTCTCTTCAAACTCAATACCACACGAAATTATTAATGTCACGATTATCAAGAAGTCAAAGACTCATGCCAAATGTGTGAGTGTGTGTCAAGTCATAGTCGTCTTACCATCAACCCTAACACATGCAACATCAAGTATATCTCAAGTTGAAGGTTCAACTCCATAACTCACGGGTATCAAAGTGTTTAATGCTGGGTTTCTCTCTATGGAGCTGAGAAAGATGTATACTCAAAATTGGAGATTTAAATATTTATGAACAAGCAACAAGCAAATATTGATTCTGTGATAGGCATACTACCAAATGAGAATTCATCAACTTTTTACTACAGCCTACTTGGGATCAAAACGGTCAATGCAAAAGGTTGTAATGAAGTTCAAGTTGGGCTATACGAAAAGAGGGATATTATGGTTCAAAACTTTCAAGCACATAGCTAAGTATCTTATCACGCATTTCAATTCATCACACCTTTCATTCCACACACACACACACACACAAATATATATATATTCTCGATTTTTTTTTCTTTTTTCTCGATTTTTTTTTTTTTTTTGGTGTCTTACTTGAGCACATATCAACTTTTGTTGATTTCTTTACTTCAATTTTTCACAAATAAACATTTAATACCTACTACACACTTGGAAGTAAAAAGATAGACAAATATGCGCAAAAGTTGTACTCCAATGTAGAGAAGTATGAATAACGTAGGTGCACGAAGAAAATGATATGTATGTGTATGGCTCAAAGTGGCTATTAGGGGTATTGAAAATAAATATTGAAGGCTCAAATGTCAGTCCTAAATTGACTTTTATCATTTCCCAAGTAATCCACCATCTTACCACAAACCATGTAGTGTTATTATCAAAGGAGTTTCCAATTCACAAGATCAATGAATGCTTATTGCCATATTTTAGTATATTGTGGCTCTCAATCATCACCAATTACATGGGTTAAACTACCATCTTACCACAAGGCTTGTGTGTATGAAAAGTTTAGCAAGTGTCATGACATCTAGATTTTCATAAACAAAATTAATTCCTAGTGGCATGTGTTGTCATTCAAAAGCATAAACATGTAGCAAATTAGAGACTCAAACCATAAAAACTTCTAAAAATTCAAATGCAATTCAACGAAAATCCAAATTGATCCTTCCCCCAACTAAGTTTTTGCATTGTTCTTAATGCATCAACATGAACACGAAATAGAGAAGAAAAGATATCATCTAAATACGGAATAGAGTCAACATAAGCTCGAAGAATGGATAACCTGAAAGTTCTCAATGTGATAAAATTGGGAATGAAGATAAAACCTAACAAAAAATGAACTACATGCCTAAAGAGAAATATAAAAACTAGTATACAAAAAAGCAAGGTGAAAGGCCTACCTGAAAGATTTTAAGGGTGGTAAACTGGGTCTGCAAGAGGAATTTCTTTCATTGCAGGTACCTATTACCCATATAGTATTTTGAGACGATGTCCATTCACCTTAAATACCCTACCGTCATTAGGGTCTTCAATTTCAATTGCGCCATTGTCAAAAATACATTTCACTACAAAGGGGCCAATCCACCTAAAACGAAGTTTACTTGGGTGCTTGTGGAGTCTAGAATCGTACAAGTATACTTTTTGATTTGGTTCAAAGGTTCTTCTCGAATTATTTTTATCATGAAAAGCTTTCATTTTTTACTTGTAGATTCTAGAACTCTCATAAGTATCATTCCTTAATTCCTCCAGCTCAGTCAGTTGAGATCTGCTAAGCTTACCTCCCTCTTCGAGGTCAAAGTTAAAGTGTTTAATAGCCCAATAGGCTCAATGCTCAAGCTCTACAGGTAGATGATAAGGTTTTCCAAAGGTGAGTCTATGTGGGGACATGCCTAAGGGGGTCTTAAAAGTTGTATGGTAAGCCCAAAGTACATCATTTAATCTTAAATACCAATCTTTATGATTAGAGTTCACCGTTTTTTCCAAGATTTGTTTGATCTCCCTATTAGCCAGTTCCACTTGTCCACTAGTTTGGGAGTGGTAAGTAGTTGAAATTTTATGAACAACCCCATACTTTTTCATTAAGGCTTCAAATCAACGGTTGTAAAAGTGTGTACCTCTATCATTAATTATCACTCGTGGTGTGCCAAAGCGAGACAAAACGTTTTCCTTGAGAAATTTGACAACTATTTTATTGTCATTAGCCCTACAAGCTGCGGCCTCTACCCACTTAGACACGCTATCTACCACTACAATGATATATAGATAGCCAAAAGAGGGTGGAAAGGGAAAGTTAATACCCCAACATTAAAAAATTTCTATTACCAAAATGGGGGTTAAGGGCATCATATTACGTCGGGACATAGCACCGAGCTTTTGGCATCTCTCACAAGCTCTACAATGGACATTAGTGTCATTAAACAAGGTGGGCAAGTAATTTACAATGTTAACAAACCATGGTAGAGAAGAGATAGAGAATAAATTCTCATCAGGGAATTCATCTCCAATTGGTATGGTGTTGGAGTTGTCTTCAAATGTCAATCTTGACAAATGGTCTGCTACAACATTTTATATTCCATTCTTGTCCTTGATGGTGATGTCAAACTCCTGCAAAAGCAAAATCCACTTTATTAATCGTGTCTTAGCATCCTTCTTTTTAAGAAAATACTTAAGGGTTGTATGATCTGTGAAAATAGTGATGGGAGAGCCAATCAAATAAGATCAAAACTTATCAAGTACAAAGACTACATCTAGTAACTTCTTTTCAGTAGTGGAATAATTCGTTTGAGTGTTATTTAGAGTCCTACTAGCATAGTAAATCACAAAAGGCTTACCTTCCTTTCGTTGCCCAAGAATAGCACCCATCGCAAAATCACTAGCATCACACATAATTTCAAATGGCAATGACCAATCGGGTGGTTGCATTATAGGTGCGGGGGTCAATTTACCAATCAACATTTCAAAAGCATTTTTACATTCAGGTGTCCATTCAAAGGTCACATCTTTGTTAAGTAAGTTACATAAGGGTCTAGATATAGAAGAGAAGTTTTGTATAAACCTCATGTAAAAACCTGTACGACCAAGAAATGATCTAATGTCCTTTACTGTCTTAGGTATGGGCAATTTAGAGATTAGTTCAATCTTAGACCTATCAACTTCTATCCCTTTTGAAGAAATGACATGCCCTAAGACAATACCGGAAGACACCATGAAATAACATTTTTCCCAATTCAAAACTAAGTCTTTCTCCACACATCTAGTTAAAACTCTTTTCAAATTCAACAAGCACGCATTAAAAGATGTCCCGAAAACAGTCAAATCATCCATAAACACTTCCATGCAATCCTCTACCATGTCACTAAACTTACTCATCATGCACCTTTGAAATGTGGCAGGGGCATTGCAAAGTCTAACTGGCATCCTACGAAATGCATAAGTGCCAAAAGGACATGTGAATGTGGTCTTTTTCTAGTCCTCTAAGGCTATTTCAATTTGATAGTAACTAGAGTATCCATCTAAAAAGCAATAGAAGGGATGACCTGCCACACATTCAAGTATTTGGTCCAAAATGGAAGGGGGAAATGGTCTTTGTGAGTGTCAGCATTTAACTTCCTATAGACTATGCACATACGTCATCCAGTCACTGTTTTTGTAGGGACCATCTCACCTAGTTCATTTTTCACCACTGTGACTCCTCACTTCTTAGAGACTACCTGTGTAAGACTAACCCATTTACTATCGGCAATAGGATAAATGATTTCTACATCTAACAATTTTAGCACTTCATTTTTCACTACCTCTTTCATTGTGGGGTTCAACCTACGTCGTGGGTCTCTTCTAGGATTAGTTCCCTCCTCTAGGTGAATCCTATGTGAGCAAATTAGGGGACTAATACCCTTGATGTCATCTATGGTCCACCCTAGTACAGATTTATGTTCATTCAAAACATGTAAAAGTTGCTTACATTGGATGCATCCAATTCTGAAGATATAATAACAGGAAATGTATCACCTAGTCCAAGAAACTCATGTTTCAATCCTTGTGGTAGCGGTTTCAACTCTGGTTTACAACTATCAATACTTGATGGTTGCTGTCCTCTACTCCTTTCTGGTAGCTCTTCAAACTTTGGCTGCCATGGTGATGCTCCATAATTCGAGAATTTTTGTAAAACCAGCACAAATATTAGTATACTCATCATCATCAACAACATATGAAATTTTAGAATCTAAGATGAATGAGTTCAAGGGATCAAAATCAGTAGTTGTGGGTGTCTTCTCTTGAATGAGGGCATTAATCATAAATGTTTGATGACACTCATCATTCTCCTGTGGTTGTTTAGCAATGTGGAAAACATTGACATCTAAAGTTATATTCCCAAAAGATAGCTTCATTAGACTATTCCTACAATTAATAAGAGCACTATCAGTAGCAAGAAAGGGTCTACCAAGAATTATGGGAATTTTAAAGTCAATATTCATATCAACTTTCAAATCTAGTACCAAGAAATCGACGGGATAATAGAATTTATCAATTTGAGCTAACACATCCTCAACTACTCCCCTAGGCCTAACAGTGGATTGATCAGCTAATTGTAAGACTATAGATGTAGGTTTTATCTCACCTAAGCCTAACAATGAGTAGATAGCATACGGTTTGAGGTTAACACTAGCTCATAATTCAAGAAGGGCTTGTGTAAACTCATGGCTCCTAATTATGCAAGAAATAATGGGATAACTAGGATCTTTATACTTAGGTGAGACCCTTTGTTCAATTACAGCACTCACTTGCTCAGTTCAAAAGTGGTTTTCTTAATATGGTGCTTCATCTTCACAGTGTACAAGTCTTTAAGAACTTTAGCATATGTAGGAACTTGGGCAATCACTTGCAGAAGGGGTAGATTGATTTTCACTTGTTTAAATTGTTCCAAAGTTTCATTGTGATGCTCGGTAGCTTTCAAGGTAGGCTTGAGAGCTTGAGGGAAAGGTACTCTAGTTGGGATCTCCACTATCTCTTCAATAGGTCTATCCTCTTTCGAATTGCTAGAATTTTTCTCTTCGTCTCTATGCTTGTTGGTTGGTTCTATAGTCTTTCCGGACCTAGTGGTTATGACATTTACTTCCTTAAAGTTGTTTTCTTCTGTTTGTGCCATGTGTTGTCCTTTAGGATTTGGTTGGGCTTGAGCTAGAAATTCTCCACGCTTCCCTACGGCTAAAGCATTGGTCGATTTGGACAAAAAAGCTTTCATCTCTTTACTTTCCTCAACAACCTGGATAATCATAGTTTCGAATTTGTGATTAGTTCTACCCTGTGCCTATATAAAAGCATGTAGTGTGATCCTCTAAGGAATTCTTGGAGGTTGTGAATTGAGGTGGAGGTGAATTTTAAGCTTGATTTTGTTGGGTAGATTGTTAGTTTTTAGGTTTCCAATTGAAATTGGGGTGATTCCGCCACCCTGGGTTATAGGTATCAGAAAATGGAGCATAAGGCTTGTTATACATACCTAAGGCATTGCAGTGTTCCTCATACATTTCCCTCATCTCAGCGTAAGTAGGACACTCTTGCACTGGATGTTCAGTTCCACCACACACAAAACAATTTCCACTAGACTCGACACGGGATACATTCTGTATAATTTCAAGTCTTTAGCACGTAGGGTTTCAAGTTCTCTAGTTTGGGCCTCTACCTTTGCTCTAAGGCTATCTTCCTCCCTAAGATGGTATATACCTATGCTAGTGTGGTTACTTGCGGGTCTTGACTTATTAGTACTCTCAATGGCACGAAGTTCAGTCCAACTATGGGCTTTTTCAGCTAAGTCATCTAAGTATCCTATAGCTTTGTCTAGATCTTTTTGTAGGAAATCGCCATTACACATTATCTCAACAAAATGACGCTCCCTAGGTGTTAACCTTTTATAGAAATAGCTCACAATACGCTAACTCTCGTAACCATGGTGGGGACAAAGGGCTTGGAGTTCTTTATACCTTTCCCACGCTTGATATAAAGTTTCAATCTCCTTTCAGATAAAAGAAGAGATTTGCTTTTTCAACGCAGTTGTTTTGTGGTGGGGAAAGTATTTGCCAAAGAACGCTTGGGTCATTTCAGCCCAAGTTCCAATCGAACGTGGTCTCAATGAATACAACCAACCTTTTGCCCTTTCTTTAAGAGAAAATGGGAAGAATTTAAGTCTAATTGCATCCATTATACCATGTTGATTATGAAAGGTTGCTACTACCTCCTCGAATTCCCTAATATGCACATACGGGTTCTCATTTTCAAGTCCATGGAAATTGAGAATAAGTTGAATCATTCTAGGTTTAAAATATACGTGTGGCATATTAGATGTAAACATAATACATGAAGGTGTAGATGTGCACGTGAGGTACAGGTAATCATGCATAGTTCTATACGGTGCATCATGCTCACTATCAGACATTATGTTATGTGATGTGTTGTTTGTGTTAACAAATGCAGAATCAAAAATAGGGTTAAAAAGATGTTCAAACTCTATAAGAGTGTATCCGCAAATCTTGCTCGCTCGTCTCGATACTTGCTCATAAAATACAAATAAAAAGAAAATAAAGTGAGAAAAACAAATAACAAAGAAAGATAATAAACTAACTAAAAATGAAATTGAAAAAAAAAACGAAGTCACCCTTTTGCTGTAGGATCCATCAATTTCTTATATCGTCTCCCCGACAACGGTGCTAAAATCTGATTACACCCAAAGTATAACGTAGTAGTTGTAGTAGTTTTGGGGTGTCGTATCCACAGGAAGATGGAAAATTATTCAAAGGTCCCAAACTGGGGTTAATTGTCCTCTCAAAATGTGTAGAAAATCTCGATGTAGGGAAATTAAGATCAATGCTTGCAATAATGGAATTAAAATCAATGAATTGGGGCAGTGAAGCATCGGAATTCCCTCATTCGGATCGGATCATTTAACATAAATCACTCATTTTTATAACACAATTAGAGGCTTTCATCATGGCGGAGAATCGGAGAATTTATCGTTCAAACCAATTAATTTCAAAAGTAATCCTAAGAATTAGGTTTCCTTTAACAATTTCCCACAATTATTTATTGAAATCAGATTACAAATCGACCCTATATATATAGCATAAAACAGTAAATAATCATACCAATAAATTACTGAAATTGAAATTCAATAAGTAATTCAATCAACAATGGAAGAAACATGATTAAATCCATTAAAATCACATAATTGTTAAACCAATTTCAGAATAAATTCACAAGAGTGGGAAATCTAAATCTTGAATTGTTTAAAACATGAAACGATCATATGATGAATGAAAAGTGTTAAAATCACCGAATCCAATTGAGTTCCTTCTTTGCTTCACCAAGATTTTTAGCCTCCCATGGAGTTCTTGATAAGAGATCACTTGTTTGGCTGCCCAAAAACATTAGGTCTTTTTGCTCCCTTTTATATGACAGTAAATTTTAGGGAAAAATTAAAGACGAGCTGGGCCAAGAAAATAAATTAAAAAAATCACAAATCTGAACCCGTCTGATGGCGTCACGACGCCAGGAGCTGACGTTGCAATGCCATGCTCTCTGTCCGGTTTTTTTTATTCTGCATATCCTTTAGTATTTTTATCATAACGTTTTCATCTAATATCTGATTGAAATGATTCAAGATGCGTTGGAAAGCTAACTCAAAACTCTACAACTTTTCTTCAGATATCAACTACTAATTCGATCATCTACAATGTCAAATATCGGTCTCAAGATGAGGCCGAAAATCAGTGCAAAACTTTTCAGCTTGAAAGTTTATATATAAATGGTTTTTTGAGTGAGATTACTATGTGGTAGAATGTATGAATGTGGGTTGTCTTATTGGATTAAACCGAGATGGAGTATAAGATTTCGTTTTCTTCTCTCTTTTTTTTTTCATTTATGAATATATTGAGAAAAAACTGAGATTATAGAATTCCACAAAAACTAAAAATTATTTTTGAAGGGGTTACCTGCACAGATTTTGTCGAGAAGGATTTACTGGTTCGAGAGTGCAGCTTGAAATTGGAAGAACTGAAGAACTATTGCAGTGTGTCAATGTGGATTAGACGATTATGATAATGAAATCAAAGAAAAATAATTGTTCAAACGTTGAGAGATTTACTTAGTTGAAAGCCCAGATTTCTTGTGAACTTTTGTTCAGCCGTGAGAGTGAATTTTGGAGGTGGAAATGACTGGTTTTTGGTTTTGACACTATTGAGCCCTACAACCCTATGCTCCAGAATTTGAACAACTGATTTGGGTTGATCATGGACTTAAACTTGGGCCAAAGAGGAATATTGGACCAATAAATATTTAAAATAGATGTTGAGGATAAAATTCGACCCGATAAAGAAATATTGAATTTTTTAAGATTAAAAATCTTTTTGAATTCTTATATTAAATATTTTGCTAGACAACTCGATAGACGTAAAATAAATTCTAAAATTTGATAGAAATGTCGTAGCGACACAACTTAAGTTATAAAATTTGCATTTTAAAATTCGGGTTACTACACAAATGCTATATAAACTTGAAAACCAATGTCATAAAAAATGGGAATGGACTGATTGGTTCAATTGAAAGATCTCTCAATCGTTCTAAAATTCGGTCTGGTTAAAGCTAAATACCCATTTAATTTAAAATTGATAAAAAACTGTCAACTCGTCAATTTAACCACTAATCAGATGATATAGAATTGGTTATTCTGGTTCTATTGATTGGTTGTTGTTTAATTATTAAATATTTCTCAACTTTCGGCTATTGGATTGAAAAGCCCAAAAAGATACTTAACAAATTGTTGGCCCACTAATTTGTAGCTTGCATCGATAAGTACATTTCATACACATATTTGTACGTCAAATATGGATATTTGTTGATATGAATTTGTTGTTTATTACATGTTTTAGGTTTACATCGATGAATACAATGGAATTGGAGAAAATGAACAAGAAAGGAGCTCAAATGAAGCAAAATGAGAAGTTGAGGATTAAAATGCAAATAATCAAAATTTAGCTTGGAGCAAGAAACGAAAAGTCAAGAATGCAAGGACCCAATTGGACAAAAAGAAAAGTGAAAGTATTGGAGAGAATTGAAGAAGGAATAAAAAAAAAAGATCTCGGGGAAAATTACAAAAAAAGAGTCAAAGTTGTTTTTCGGACTAATTACAAGTTCAAATCAAATTTCGCTTATTTACTGAATTTGTAGTTGAATTCTCGAGGGAAAAAAAATCCAAAAAAATAAAAATATTGTTATTATTGGGAGATTTCCAACAGTTTAAATTTCAGCTTTGAGAAAAAAAAAAGATAATTCAAAGTTTATTCCATTTTACGTTCTTGAATAGTCCATTGAATTCATTCTTGATCCTCACTTCTTTTGTGTTTTTGAGTCATTCTTCATAGTTTCTTTTCTTTCTACTATCACAATTTGTGATCAATATTCAGTTGGATCAACGGGAATACAATATTGATTGAGTTCACCTTGCTCTTTGAAGTAGTTGGGCGAAAGTATTAAGTGGTAAAAGGCAACGTGACGAGATTAATAGAGGGAAAAAGCCAATAAATGAATGATACACGAGTGATCATTTGTAAGACAGAAATTCAATAGAATTAGAATGTCAGAGAAAGAGGTTTCCAATTCAAACAGATAGCTGAATCAAAACTACATGGCGGATGATGTAATAAAGCGGTTTGAGCAGGTGCTTGGGGATATTGGTGTACTGTCGTGGGCATCCAAAAATAGTCCTTAAACCTCCAAAACTAATGTAGAATGGAAGTAAAGGTCGATCCCACGAAGAGTGTGCAATTTAACAATTTATGCTTCGTATAACGATTGGGGATTTTGTTTATAACGAAATCAGTCTTATAACAAATAACAATGTAAATTAACGAGTTGTATTAAATCGATGAAACGAGTCTTGATCAAAGTCAACTTCCACCATTGGAGATTTATAACCATTCAGCAATCCACAAAGAATAATCAATTCACATTCACAATATTCATCATTGGAATAAATTCATATTTCTCCTTAATTTTAGTTAATTAGAAACCTGCGTTCTAATTAACCCTAATTATTAAATAATCTCAGATCAGTACTAAAGATTCAATTTAATAACAACTTTAAATAATAGAGAAATCGATGTACTAGATAATACAAACACCAGCGATTGCATTCAATCTATTTAAACATTTTTCTTAAAATTCAATAACCTCTATCGCAGAAAATTATCAAATCCTAGTGTTTCACAAGTTAAATGATTCAAACAATTGCGAATTTGAGATTTAACTTAGTTATAGGTTGTAATATGTGCAAAACTAATAGATCTCTTAACAATCAAACATGACAATCATAAAATTATACATAGAATAATATTCAATACTGAAAATATAAATTAAACAATGAAAATAGGTGGATCTCACAGTTATAAAGTTTTTCAAGGCTTCGATATCCTTTAATCAGACACCAAGAGTTAGTTACACATGATAGATTTAAGAAAAATAGAGAACATATAGGTTGGAAGCATTCTGGTATATTTTTCGTGTGTTCTATGGTTGATAAAAATCAAAGGAACTTGTTTCCATAAATAGTGGAACAGAATTAGGACACCAGAATTTTTGTGTTGGAAATGAACCATGCGGCCGCATGATTTAGAGGCTTGCGGCTGCATAGAACAAATGAACTCAGCCCTCAAACTCTTGGAAGTGGTGTGTGCGGCCGCATGGAATTAAAGCCATGCAACCACATGGTTTTACGAAACTTTCTCCCGGACAGTTTTCAGTACTCTGGCCATAACTTTCTCTACCAATATCCAATTGAGGTGATTTAAGATGCATTGGAAAGCTAACTCAAAGGGATTCCACTTTTCTTCAGAAACTATCTTCGAATTCGATATTTTTCTATATCCAAAATTGGTCCCAATATGAGGCTAAAAATCGATGCAAAACTTTTCAACTTGAAAGTTAATATGTGATAATGTATTGGCTATATTTCATCTCTTTGACTTCTTCATCCAATTGACCTCTAACACTCTCGAATCTTCATCCAAAGGTTATAAACAAGTTTGTAGTATTTGCTATTTAGTCCCTGAACTTTATTTCCTTTCACTTTAGTCCATTTTCACATATTTCTTCCAAATTAAATCATATCCATAGAATTGTCACCTAAACCAAAATATGAGAATACTAAGTACATTTAAGCATAAAATAGTCATATGAACGCATTAAATATAGATGTAAAATGTATATTTTACATTCCTATCAAATTCCCCCACACTTAGCTTTTGCTTATCCTCGGGCAAAACTCAAATTTGATTCCCAAAAAACACCTGGTCATAATGCCAAGAGTATAGAACCATCAAGATTTTTCAAAACACATATAATGTCACGAATAAACATTCAACATAACTCATAATCAATTAGCAAACATTTTCATATGAAGATGGAGTAAGCTAAACATGTAGACCATCACGGATATAAGCACTCAACTCTCATGTGTTTAAAGGGTAAGTGTTTCACTCAAATTCATTCCAATGGAGATATTCTACCATATGCTTGCATATCTTCTCATTCGCCATCACTTAGATCGCATGCTTTACAAGAATCAAAAGGACTTTGCAAATATTGTAATGTGGCTTATGATCAAGGTAGGAAATATTTGGGTACGTAACTCAAGAGCCATCGAAACTAGTGGAGTAAAGATAAATACATTTAGCTCAAATATACATAAGACGTGTAAACCAACCACTCCACATGATAGTTTCATCATTTTTGCATCTATCCCACACAGATTGAACTCTTTCTTGAGATGTATGAAGAGTTATAAATATAGATCTTTTTCACATTAAAATCACTCTCCTTCATCACTTATTTTCTTTTTCTTTCTTTTCTTTTTCTTCAATCATTCATTTTTTTCTTCTTGTATTTTTCTTGCACTATGTAAACTCCAAATTATACACAAATACTGGAGCTCCCTAAATTGACATAGAAAATTTGTTCTAATTCACCAATAATAGCACTACCATAAATCTTGATACCCCACACTTATTTTCTTGCATACCCACACTTCTCATGACATTCAACAATACTCCACTAGCTCTAAAGCTTGGGTAAGACATTGTTTTTTTAGTTTAAAGCTTGTAATGTGAGTTTATACAAAGAAAAGACAATAATGCTCAATAATAGAAAATTCTATTACATGGTTGGCTATTTGGCTAATGAAACTCATTTATGTAACAAAGATGACCTTAATCATGTTCGTACATGCATATGTCAATGTGATCTTGAAGAGAATCAAGGCAAGTTCTAGATAAACAAAATCATGGAAGAATATCACACATGAAAAAGAATAATGAGACTGTTATGGAAATATAGTCTAAAAGCTCAAAAATCTCACCGGATTTTATCTACAGAATTTAGTTACTATCATCCTCAAAGAAAATAACTCCACTAATCAACTCTAAATTGGAGGATTATTTATTCAATCATGTTATAAGTTCTTCAAAAGCCTAATTAATTCTAGCAAATAACATACACAATAAAAAACAATTATTTAACTCTCAACTCATTTTCCTGAAAAATCATGCAAAAAGTATTGAAATTAAACTCACTCAAAATTAAAATGTAATAAGTATAAATCACCTCCCCCACACTTAAAACTTACATTATCCCAAATGTAAGGTCCAATGCAAAGAAAAGGACAAATATAACTAAAATAAAAAATGGAATGCGAAAAATAAAAACTAAAATAAAAAGATAAAGGAATGAACTCCCCTTGGGTTGCCTCCCAAGCAGCGCCTCTGTTTATTGTCTTAGGCTCGACTTATTGCTTTCTTATTTAGCCCGGGTCTATCATGTTAGCTTCGATCTTCCTTGTGGTATACCAAGTCCAATGGGAATAATAACTGGCAATGTTCCTCCACCTCCATGTAATACATACTTGTGGTGATTGTGGTGAGGTTTCAAATTTGGAATTGAAGTCCGCAAAACAGAAAGTAGAGGCCTCTCATTAGAAACTGGTAATATAAAACAAGAACTGTTACCTGACTTTGGAAAAGCATTTAATGCGCCACAATTCTTTGCAACTCAGTATTTAAGGTCAGCTCTTTTTTTTCCTTCCCAAGATGCTCACTAATGACAACTTTCCATTCATTTTTAGCATTAAATTCAAAAACATCATGTTCTAATTAATCAATCACATCAATAAAATGAACATAATTATTATTACATTAATATTGCATGGAATTATAGATATTAAGTTTAATGATCTTATCATCAAATTCCATGGTCAATGTGTCATTCTTAAAATCCATTTTAGTTTTGAATGTTCTTAATAACGGTCTTCCTAACAAGATAGGGGTAGTATGATTACTATTACCCATGTCAAGCACATAAAAGTCAACAGAAAAAACCAACTCATTAACTTTCACGAGAACATCCTTAACTACCATCTTAGGATAGGCATTAGATTCATCAGCTAGTTGAATTATGACACCAGTTTTATTTAAAGGTTCAAGTTTCAAAGAAGTGCATACAGAATATGGCATGACATTAATAGATGCTCCTAAATCTATCGTGGCCTTCTCAAACTTAGTGTTGCCTACCATGCAAGGGATAGTGAACATACCTAGATCTGTGCACTTTGCATGAAGTTTCTCTTGAATTATTGCAGATACCTGTTCTCCAACTTTTACCCTTTCAATCCCCTTCAATTTTTGTTTTCTTTTACTTGTGCACAATTGTTTCAAAAATTTAGCATAACGAGGCACTTGTTTAAAAATATCTAAAAGTGGAATATTTATCTCATATTTACTAAAAATTTCATGAAAATCATCATAACCTCATTTATATTTTCTAAATCCTACTAAAGCTTGAGGAAAATGGGGTATTGATTTATAATCAGAGAGGGTTAAAAACTTACGCTCGGTCACCTCAGTATCATTGGTGATATGCAACATCTTTTTCTTCCTCTTCTTACTCCAACGGCCTAGGGGATGCCTTTATCGGGATCTCAACCTCTTTACGACTTCTCAGGATGATTGCGCTCACATTTTCTTTTGGATTCACCATTGTTTGAGAGGGTAGTTTTCCCGAACTTTACACCTCTAGCCAACTGACCGTATTAGCTACTTGGCCCATTTGATTCTCCAAACATTGAATGCTAACCATAGTCTCCTGTTGAAATTGCAAAGTGTTAGTTGCAAGGGATTTAACAATATCTTCTAAAGACACACCAGAGTTAGAAGTTTGGCCATGTTGTTGTCTAGGAGGGTATGACTGATTATATTGCTGGAAATTCTGTCGATTCTGATTAATAGGTTGGTTCACTTGTTGATTCTCATAGCTAAGATTTGGATGATCCCTCCATCCTTGGTTGTACGTATTTGAATAGGGATCATAATTCCTCTGTGGTTGTCCAGTAAAACTACCGACTGTATTTACGTGTTCAACAGATTCTTCTTGAAGTGTTGGGTACATATCAGTTGGATGTCCTACCAATGAACAAACTCTACCTGCCTTCGCTGTTTGCATAGTACATGCAGCCATTTGATGAACAAGAGTGGTTAGACTCGCTATTTGTTGTTTAATGGATGAGACATTTACCTCATTAACTTGTCTAGAAAAGAGATCAAATCTAGCACCAAATTCTTGAGAATTGGCCGCCATGTTTGCAATTAAATTCCTCACTCATTTAGGAGTTTTATCAACCAAATCTCCTCCACTTGCAGCATCAAACATGCTCATTTTTGTGGGTTGAAGACCTTCATAGAAGTATTACACGAAAAGTTGCTCATTGATCTGATGATGGGGACAACTTGCACATAATTTCTTAAACCGCTCCCAATACTCATGTAGAGATTCCCTGTTATCTTGTCTGAGACCACAAATATCTTTCCTAATATTTGCTGCCCTTGAAGCTAGAAAATATTTCTCTAAAAATAATCTCTTCATTCCATCCCATGTGGTAATGCTTCCCGATGGTAGAAAGTAGAGTCAATCCTTAGCCGAATCCTTCAGAGAAAATGAAAAAGCTCTTAGTTTAATCTGTTCTTCAGTAATTCCAGTGGGTTTCATACTTGTGCAGACCACATGAAACTCTTTTAGATGTTTATGAGGATCTTCACCTGCAAGACCATGAAAAGTAGGCAAAAGGTGTATTAGTCCATATTTAAGCTCAAATGTAATAGTCGCATCTAAAATAGGAAAAGTTATGCATAAAGGTTGTTGATTCAATGCCATTCAAAGTCCTATTTTCGGCCATAGTTCTTTCTCCTTCAAACTCAAATTCACTTGCAAATGGATTGTTGGGGTTGAGATTGCTTTCTTCAAGATTTTGTTGGATGTTACTCCTTAACCTACGCAAAGTTCTCTCAATTTCTGGATCGTACTGCAAATCACTTTGATTAGAAGATCAAGTTGCGGGCATAAACAACAGAACAAATTAAAAATAAATTAAAAAAGGTAGATTAAGAAAGACAAATAAAATTCCATGCTAGAATTTCTAAAAGCAATTAAATAAAATAACCTAAAAATAAAAGAACCTAAAAAATTATGATTTTTTTTCTTTTTCAAAAATAAAATAAACAACTAAGAAGTACAAAAATAAATTAGCACCACTCCCCGATAACGGTGCCAAAATTTGGTGTGCTATCGTAGGCACCCAAAAATAGTCCTTAAACCTCTAAAACTAATGTAGCAATGGAAGTAATGGTCGATCCAACGAAAAGTGTGTAATTCAACAATTTATGATTCGTATAACGATTGGATGATTTTGTTTATAACGAAATCAATCTTATAACAAATAACAATGTAAATTAACGTGTTGTATTAAATCAATGAAACGAGTCTTAATCAAAATCAACTTCCACCATTGGAGATTTATAATCATTCATCAATTCACAAAGAATAATCCATTCACATTCACAATATTCATCGTTGGAATAAATTCCTATTTCTCCTTAATTTTAGTTAATGAGAAACTAGCGTTCTAATTAACCCTAATTATCAAATAATCTCACACCAGTGTTAAAGATCCAATTTAATAATAGCTTTAAACAATAGAGAAATTGATGAGCTAGATAATACAAATATCAGCAGTTGCATTCAATCTATTTAAACATTCTTCTTAATATTTAATAACCTGTATCACAGAAAATTATCAAATTCTAGTGTTTCACAAGTTAAATAATTCAAACAATTATGGATTTAAAATTTAACTTAGCTATAGATTGTAATATGTGAAAAACTAATAGATCTCTTAGCAATCAAACATGACAATCATAAAATTATGCATATAAGAATATTCAATACTGAAAATATAAATTAAACAATGAAAATAGGTGGATATCACAGTTATAATGTTTCCAATGCTTCGGTATCCTTCAATCAAACACCAAGAGTTAGTTACACATGATAGATCTAAGAAAAATAGAGAGAAAATAGAATGGAGGCGTTCTGTTATCTTTTTCGTGTGTTCTAGGATTGATAAAAATCAAAAGAACTTGTTTCCATAAGTAGTGGAACGGAATGAGGAAACCAGAATTTTCGTGTCGGAAATGAACCATGCGGCCACATGGTTTAAAGGCTTACGGCCGCATGGAACAAATGAACTCAGCCCTCAAACTCTCGGAAGTGGTCTGTGCGGCCACATGGAATTAAAGTCATGCGACAGCATGGTTTTACGAAACTTCCTCTCTGACAGCTTTCAGTATTTTAGCTATAACTTTCTCTACCAATATCTAATTGGGGAGATTCAAGATGCGTTGGAAAGCTAACTTATAGGACTACAACTTTGCTTCAGAAACTATCTTTGAATTCGATCGTTTTCTATGTTCGAAATTGGTTCCAATATGAGACTAAAAACTGATGCAAAACTTTTCAGCTTGAAAGTTGATATGTGATAATGTATTGGCTATATTTCATCCATTTGACTTATTTCTTCATCCAATTGACCTCTAACACTCTCGAATCTTCATCCTAAGGTTATAATCAAGTTTATAGTATTTGTTATTTAGTCCTTGAACTTCATTTCCTTTCACTTTGGTCCCTTTTCACCTTTTTCTTTCAAATTACGCTATATCCATAGAATTGTCACCCAAACCAAAATATGAGAATACTAAGTACATTTAGGCATAAAATAGGCATATGAATGCATTAAATAAAGATGTAAAACGTGTATTTTACATTCCTATCAGATGTGAGTAAAAGGTTTGATATGTTAGATACAACGGTGGCAAACCTTCATAGGGGAGAATCAAATGCAAGGAGATTGGGTAGGCCGGAGCCTAGGATGGATGTGCATGATAATTATGGATTTAGTAGTGATTGGATGATGGTGCATCGATGGTGGATGATATGGGTAGAATGAGAAATAGAGGAGGTAGGTTTGAAAGAAGGTGTAGAAGTTATTTTGGAGATGAAGTGGATGGGAATATGGGTAATATTAAGATGTCAATTTCACCGTTTAAGGAAAGGAGTTATCCGGAGACTTATCTAGAGTGGGAGAAGAATGTGGAGTTAATATTTGATTGCCATAATTATTCGAAGGAGAAGAATGTGAAAATTGCAATTTTTGAGTTTGTTGACTACACTATAACATGGTAGGGTCAAGTGGTTACATCAAGGAGGAAAAATCGGGAGCGAGTAGTTAATACTTGGGATGAGTTGAAAAATATCATGAGGAAGCGGTTCGTGCCTAGTCACTATTACACAGAGATGCACCAAAAATTGCAAGGTTTATATCATGGGTCGAAGAGTGTGGAAGACTACCTAATGAGATGAAAGTCTTGTTGATTAGGGCGAATGTGAAAGAGGACCGGGAAGCTACCAATGCTCGTTTCATAAATGGGTCGAACAGAGATATTACTAATGTTGTGGAGTTACAGCATTATGTGAAAATTGAAGACATGTTGCATGTGGCCATGAAGGTGGAGAGATAGTTGAAGAGGAAGGGAACAGCTAGGCAACCATTGGGTGCTTCATGGTCTAATTCATCTTGGAAACCAAAGTGGGATAATAAAGGTGATAGAGTATTGCAAAAGGAAGGACTAAACTATCAATGGAAAAAGATGATGGAGCTAGCAGAACAACTCCCAAAATAGAGCCACAGCCAGCCATAAATCGGGATATCAAGTGCTTTAGATGCTTGGGAACTGGACACTCAATGTCCAAATAAAAGAATGATAATAGTACGCAATGGAGAGGTGGTGAGTCACAATGAGGATGATTATGAAGGCATGCTGGCATTGGAGGAGGTTAATGAAGGAAATGACAATGAATTTGCTGTTGGCGAGTTATTGGTCACGAGACGAGCTCTCAACACTCAAATCAAGACAAATGACTTGGAGCAGCAAATGGAAAACATATTTTATACACGATGCAACGTTAACAACATGGTATGTAGCATGACCACTGATGGGGGAAGTTGTACTAATGTGGCTAGCACAAATATTGTTGAAAATTGGGATTAACCTTATTGAGACACCATAGGCCATATATGTTACAATGGTTGAATGATAGTGGGGAAGTTAAAGTGAATAACATGGTGTTGATTAGTTTATCCATTGGTAGATATAATGATGAAATTATGTGTGATGTGGTACCTATGCATGCATGACATATTTTGTTGGGTAAACAATGACAATATGATAGGAAAGTGTTCGCGTAAAACCCGCAACGTACGGGATCGTTGTACAAGTAATAAAATTTGTGAGTTAAGAGTATCGTTCCCACGATGAATAATGTCTAATTTGTAATTCAATAGATACTATTAAATTCAAAGTATGGTAATATCAAAAGAGATAGTTTATATATTTTCTATACTAATCATAAACTAAGAGAACAAATAAAGTATTTATCTAATATTTGAATATTTGTATTGGAATCGCGAATCCCCCTATTGCCATTTATTTCAATTCTTAATTCTTAATCTAGTAAATTCATACATTGAAGACAATCGATAATCCACTATTATTCAATATTCTTTTCCAAGATATATTAAACATATGTTTAACACGACCCGATCATATTCCTAGTTAGAATTCATATGAAAAACATGCATTGAATCACATGATTTATCGCACATAATTGCACATACCATAGATATTATTCCTAATACCTATTGTTCATGTGTTGATTTTGCCGAGTTCTAGACTTATTGTGAGTATTCTTACACTACAACAAGTAACTTACTATTTAATTGGTGATCAAGCAATCAAATAGTTCAATGGGAATGCAAAACCAATCAAAAAAATCAAGAAATACTAAACTAATTATCTTGAATTAAAATAAATAAACAATAGGGTTCATCATTCATCCAATATAATGAAAAACTTAGCCAACCATCCTAATCATTAAACTATACAAAATATAATGAAAAGACATCACTCGGATCGAGAAATAATGAAGAAAGTGGAGAAATCCAATTTCTTGGCTTGAATCTTGAAAATGGATGAATAATCTTCAATAAACTTGTACAATTTGCCTTTGGTTGATGATTGTGCCTCGTTCTTCGCCTCCAAAACTCCGTAGAATATGATGAAATTTAGGTTTAATGGAGGTCTCCCTTTTTCTGGATGTCTCTTCCTTTAAATATGGCACCCAAGATAGCAATTCAAAACTTCCAAACGTAAAATAAGGAAACAGGATTTTCTTGAAATTGGCCCATGCGTACACATGGGTCTGGATGTGCGTACACACAATGCAACATAAGTGGCTTTAGTTTGTGGGAATTGGAATTGTGCGTACGCACGCTATGCAGGCTTATGCGTACGTATGGTTCAATGTTTGGGGACCAAATTTGCAAATTGGTCCTTGAACTTCCTTAAGTATATGTCTTGGTCCTTTTCCAATATATCTCATTCGGTTCACTAATCTTTAATTCCAATCGACTCTTGGCATTTTCAAATCATCATTTTGCACTTCGATTCAACTTTTGAAGTATTGCATTTCAGTCCCCAACTTTTGGAATTGATTCGATCATGCCCTTTTCCCCTATCTTTGCATTATTTTCTCCAATTCTTTATCAAACATTGAGTTTTACCTATGAAATGAAATATAACACAAATTAGATAGTATTTTATCCAAAGAACGGTAAAATATCATCATTCAGGACCTCAAATAAATGTACAAACTACGTTTATCAGAAAGCAATTCATAATGGATACAAGAATCAATATAGTTTTGTTAATGATGGGATGTCCATTACCCTTGCGCCATTGACACCGGCACAGGTGTATGAAGACCAAATTAAATTGAAAAATAAGGAAGAAATGAGAGTGAAAGAATTAGAAAAAAAAAAGAAAGAAAATAGTGAGATGGTAAGCACGAGAGAAAAATGTTGAGGTGGCTAGTGAAGAGCAAAAGAGATGGAAGCCATACGAGGAAAAAGAAATAGAGTCTTCTGAGATTAAAGAAAAGCCGAAAGTAAATTTATTTATGAAGGGGAGTGAGTTGAAAAAGGCAATAAATTAGAGATAACAAATGATATTGTTGGTTTTTAAGGAATCATTCCTCGATTTTAAGAAACCTAACATACCCCTCCCTAGTTTAGCTATCTCTTTATTGTAGGAATTTGAAGATGTGTTTCTGGAAGACATGCCTAGTGGATTACCACCCATTCGAGACATTGAACATCAAATTGACTTCGTTCCTGGAGCTGTCATTCTAAACTGACCAGCTTATAGAAGTAACCCTGAGGAAACAAATGAGCTTCAGAGGTAAGTCAAGGAATTGATAAGCAAGGGTTACATAAGGAAGAGCATGAGTCCATATGTCGTTCCAGTGCTACTTGTGCCGAAAAAGGATGAAACTTGGAAGATGTGCTTGGATTACAGAGCCATCAACAACATAATGGTAAAGTATCGTCATCATATTCCTAGGTTAGATGATATGTTGGATAAATTCCATGGTGATTGCATGTTTCGTAAAATAGACCTTAAAAGTAGATACCACCAAATTCGAATGCAGGAATGTGATGAGTGGAAAACTGCTTTTAAAACTAAATATGGGTTATATGAATAGTTAGTTATGCCATTTGGACATACTAATGCATCGAGCACTTTTATGCGCTTAATGAATCATGTCTTACATGTTTTTATAGGTAAATTTGTTGTTGTGTATTTTGATGATATTTTAGTATATAGCAAAGATCTTAATGAGCATGTAGAACATCTTAAAAGTGTGTTTGTGGTTTTAAGGAAAGAACAACTTTATATTAATTTTAAAAAGTATACATTTTGCATGAAAAATGTTATTTTCTTAGGATTTGTGGTAGGGGCTAATGGGATATAAGTTAATGAAGAGAAAATAAAAGCTATTAAAAAATGGTCAACACTTAAAAGTATAACTGAAGTTATGAGTTTTCATGGATTGACTAGTTTTTATAGGCGTTTTTGTAAAAGACTTTAGTACAATTACTGCACAACTCACAGAGTTGTTAAAAAAAGTGTGAGATTTCATTAGGGTGGTGAACAAGAGCATGCATTTAATACAATTAATGATATGTTGTGTAAGGCACCAGTTTTAGCACTTCCTAATTTTGATAAAACTTTTGAGATTGAATGTGATGCATCGGGAATATGTATTGGTGCTGTTTTGATGCATAATAGATGACCAATTGTGTACTTCAGTGAAAAGTTGAGTGGAGCAGCACTTAATTATATCACGTATGAAAAAGAGTTATATTCACTTGTAAGCCTTGGAGACATGACAGCACTACCTATAGCCCAAAGAGTTTGTAATATACGCGGATTATGAATCATTGAAGCATTTGTGAGGTCAAGGCAAGCTGAACAAAAGGCATGTGAGGTGGATGGAGTTTGTAGAGGCATTTCCTTATATCATTCGGTACAAGTAAGGTAAGGAAAGTGTGGTGCTGGATGCATTATCTAGAAAGTATGTGTTACCAACTTCTCTTTGTTCTAAGTTACTTGGTTTTGAGCATATTTAGGACATGTATGTTAGTGATTTGGATTTTTCTAAAATTTATGCATAATGTAATAAGGGGGCTATAGATAAATTCTTTAAGCAAGATGGATATTTATTTCCAAAAAATAGATTGTGTGTTCCTAATTGTTCATGTGAAAGGTTTTAGTGAATGAAGCACATAGTGGTGGATTGATAGGACACTTTTGGGTTAAAAAAAATTTTAGAAATGTTGATGGAGCATTTTTATTGGCCTAAGATGAAAAGTGATGTTGAAAGAGTTTATAGTCGATACATAACTTGTAAGCAGGCTAAATCTAAGGTTTTACCTCAAGGCTTATACACACCGTTACCTACGCCTAGTGAACCATGAGTTGATATCTTAATGAATTTTGTTTTGAGTTTACCTGGAACTAAGAAGGGATGAGATTCAATATTTGTGGTGGTAGATAGATTCAGTAAAATGACACATTTCATAGCATGTCATAAGACCGATTATGCCACTAACATTGCTGACTTATTCTTTAAGGAAATAGCGAGTTTACATGGGGTACCTAAGAGCATAGTATCTGATCGGGATGTGAAATTCTTGAGTTATTTTTGGAGAGTATTGTGGGGTAAGTTAGACACTAAACTTATGTTTTCAACAACTTGTCATCCACAAACCGATGGTCAGACTGAAGTAGTGAATAGGACCATGACGCAATTATTATGCTCTGTAGTCAATAAGAACTTGAAGTGTTGGGAAGAGTGTTTACTATTCATAGAGTTTGTATACAATACGACCACGCATGCTACTACTTCATTTTTGCCATTTGAAATTATTTATGGTTTTAATCCGCTAACACCTTTAGATTTAATACATTTACCTGTGAATGAACGAGGTAGCTTAGATGGTAAAATAAAGGCCAAGTTGGTGACATCACTTCATGAAAAGGTAAAGATACAAATTGAAAGTAAAAATAAACACTTCGTGTCACAAACAAACAAAGGTCGGATGAGCGTGACATTTGAATCAGGAGATTAGGTTTAGGTATATCTCTGAAAGGAATGCTTTCCAAAACAAAGAAAATCAAAGTTGCAACCACGAGGGGATGGTCCATTTCAAGTCTTGGAGAAAGTTAATGACAATGCTTACAAATTGGATCTTCTGCGTGAGTATAATGTTTCAGCAACTTTTAATGTGTCTGATCTCTCTCTTTACGATGCAGGTGTAGATTCGTGGACGAATCCTTTTAAAGAGTGAGGGGATGATATGATCTAGAAGTTGAGTTCGACGGGGACCCATTGATTATCGAAGGAGACCCGATGACACGTTCGAGGGCAAAGCGGGTGAAAGAGGCGATAAGATTGCTTGCTCAAGTTATGGTGGACGAAGTTTCAAAGTTAACAAGTTAATGAACAAGTTTCACGTTGGGTTCGGAAGAAAAAATAAATGGATCAACTAAATTCAAGCAGCAAACGAGCAACATGGATGAAAACGGGCATAACCTTCAGCTTGGTTGTCGAATTTTGCAATATGGATGAAAACGGACATAACTTTCAGCTTGGTTGTTGGATTTTCGTCCATGAGTATATTTCGGAAATGGCACGAAACTCTACACAATGTTATGTGAGCGCATGGTATTTTTGAGCTTTCAGTTGCACAGAAACATGTGAAGAACAAGTTGGCGAAAAATTTTCATTTTTTCACGAATTTTCTTGTTAGACTATAATTCTATTTTTTTTTCCAATTTTTCAATATTTTGTATCCTAATGTTTTTACTAGGTTTTCTGGCCATTAGTATAAATAGGATTTCATTATTCAATGTATGAACCTTTTGACAAAATTATTATTAATATATATTCGAGAGACTATTGTGTTTTTCAACTTCGTTCTTCTTAGAACAATTTGAACTTATCAAGAGGATTTTTGTGGCGTTCAACACCGAGTGCGGATCAATGCATTGTGTAATCAAAAGGTCTTTCAAACAACATTTTTGATTGGTTGCTTGATTCATTTAACTTTTGGTTCAAACTCAAAATCAGAATTATCTTTTGGGCTTCCTTAGGATCTTCAATCTCGTTGCAGGTTGCGTAGTGTTCGTTGCTACGTAATTCTTATTGATTGTATTGTAGTTAAGGTCCTCAGTTTTTGATCATTATAACTCTTACATCCTTAACTTTTTTCATTGAATTCTTTTCTCCAACATTTTCTTAAATAATACATTTCATATTGGTTTCTATTAAAATATTATGTGTGGTCTTTAAAACAAGGGAAAAAGGTACTTTGTCGCACTTTGCATTTATTGTTTTTTTAAATATGATGGTAAAATAATTATTTTATGCTCTTTTAGTTGATTTTTTGGATGTAAATCGTTATCAAATACAAGATATACTAATGAATGAAATTTGAGCATAAAAATACGTTGAAAAAACTCAGAGTACATAAAGTCTATAATAAGAAAAGATTGAGGACCTTAAATACATTATTATGTGATGTATTAAGTTTTTAAGCTGTGGTGTAAATGTATTTACCCTTAATAAAAGAGTGCCAATATAGAAAGACTAAGGATATAAATGCAATAAGGTTCAAAGGTCGAGGGACCATAACAAATTTTAGGTAAATTTCATAATCAGTCACCATACTTTGACCCATTTTTGTTTGAATCACAATTCTTCAATTTTTGTCAATTCGGTTAGTATAATTTTATCTCAATTAAGACAACTTCGTTCGTTTTCGTCATAACTGATGGTAAAATATGAAATGAAAGAAGGCACTCCTTTAACACATTAGACTTGTTGATTGAAAACAACCTAAACAATATGTTTTTCGACAACACAACTTTTTCTAGGTTAGTAGCGAAAATTTCAGTTCAAAGCCCTATTTAGGAGTAATGACGTATTAATTATTATTTTGTATTGCATTCGTTATTTTTTTGCTTATATAAATATAATGGTACATAAATACCCTCTTAACAGTTTATTCATATAGAAATGGTGATTGGGAATTAGAGGAGATAATAACATGTTGAGAGTAAGATGGTCAATAGATGAAGATTGAAGATATAAAAGTGAAAAGGTTCAAAGGCTGGAGTGACAAATGCAATATAAGCTTGAAAACCAATGTTATAAAAATGGGAATGGGCTGATTGATTCAATTGAAAGATCTCTCAATCGTTTTAAAATTCGGTTTGGTTAAAGCTAAATACCCATTTAATTTCAAATCGATAAAAAACTGTCAACTGGTCAGTTTAACCACTAATCGGATGATCCGAAACTGGTTCATCTAGTTCTCTTGATTGGTTGTTGTTTAATTATTATATATTTCTCAACTTTCGGATTGAGAAGCCCAAAAAGATACTTAACAAATTGTTGGCCCACTAATTTGTAGCTTGCATCGATAAGTACATTTCATACACTTATTTGTACCGTCAAAATATGGATATGTGTTTATATGAATTTGTTGTTTATTTCACGTTTTAGGTTTACATCGATGAATACAATTTTCCAAAAATACCTGCACGCCCTCGCCTGCAGGTAAGGCATTCGCCCTAGACTAAGGTAGCCTCACTTGAGGTTGCCTAAACCCCTCAGGCGCGCGCCCTAAGTTACATTAGGCGCGTGACTCAATGTTAAAGGAGAAAAAAATCAACTTTCCTTATTTCGTTTTGGTAATAATTTATGGCAATTTTTTTTTACATCTTATAAGAAAAATCTTGTGAATTTTGAGGGGAGAGCCAAGTTCGGGAGAAAAAGAGAGAGAATTTACATTGAAGAACAAAGAATTCATCATTTGGATCCAAATTTGAAGGCTTGAATTGAAGATTTTTAGATTTCCTTATATTTCCATGATTCGAGTGATTGCTTCCTTTTATTTTCTATGTAATTCTTACATTAATATGCGATGCTAAATTTAGTTGTATTGGATGGATGCCAATATTCTTTGATTCTTAGTTTCTAATTCAATACTTGGTATTTTTACGTTTAATTCTTGCGTTGTGATTCCATGAATATGCAAAATCATATTGTTTTAATGTTTACCCACCATTAAAGCAATAAGTTATTTATTCGTAGTGTTGAAAAATTCACGATAGGTAGAACATTGTTTATGGAACACACGAACAATAAATATTAGGAATAATATTTATGAAGTGTGCGATCGTGTGTTATAATCCTGAACTTCAATGTATGTTTGTCATATGAATGCGAACTAAGAATATGATCGTCTCGTAATAAACATATGTTTATTATATCTTGAAAAAAAAATAGAAAAAAAAAGTGGAGTTATCAATCTTCACAATTGCATGAATTGAATTAACTATCACGAGTTGATGATTGAAATTAAGAATTGATTAGTGGAATTGAAAATTCAATACGTTCGTCACATTTAATTTAAACCGGGATTTATTACTTTAGTAGTTATACAACGTAGTTAGATTCAAATCAATCATATTTTGTTACAATCACGAATTTAAAACGTTGTTGAAAACAAAACAAATTTTTAGGTTAATATCAATTCCTATAAATGTACTTCAATTGGGTCATTTTACTTTAATTTGTGTCAGTTAGGTCATAATACTTTAATCTCCTATCAATTGAGACAATACACTTAAATTTTATCTCAATTTAGGCCACTTCGATCAATTTTATCATGCTAATGTAGGGATGTCAACGAGCCGAGCCCGAGCTTTTTTGGACCGAGCTTTTTTGGGGTTTTTTTTTTCTTCACCTTATAGTCTTATGTCGGATAACATGTTAGATTTATAAATGAGTAACTATCCATTATAACAAAGTAAGAAATCTTTTTAATGATCGATTTAAATTTTCTTACAAATTTTAGTAACTATTGATGAAATTAGCTAAATTTTTAAATGTAATTAAGCAATATATATCACTAATAATTTCACTTAATATAGAATAATAAACATTTGTGTAAATGAGAAAATGCTTACTTTAAGTATTTAGGTACTTAGAGTTTTAGAGAAATGAAAATAATAATAAACTAATAATACAATAAATATTAAACAAACAAATATTACCCATTTTTCAAAATAATCTATGTGATACATTATGAGATAAATTTGTCACTTATAATTAGTTTATTAGTTTCATGATAAGTGGAATAAGTTGGCAAATTTTGGTTTTTTTTTTTTCGCGGGCCGACCGAGCCACACGGGCCGGCCCGGCTCGAGCCGAGTCCTCAAAATGAGGTTCGGCCCGAGCCGGCTCGGTGGAACCGAGCCCGAGGCCGGGCCCGGCTTGGGCTTTTTCCGAGCCGAGCCGAGCCCGAGCCGTGCGAGCCGCCGAGCTTTTTTGCCATCCCTATGCTAATGTCCCCTATGCTAATGTTGTATTCTAACGAGGGCATTCCACACAAAAATGCATAGGCTCTACCCCATCTGATCACATCTCGTTCAGCAATAAAATAACGAACGAAATAGAAAAAATAAATAAAATTAAACCCTAAAAAAATAAAAATAAAATATTTCTCTCTCCACCTTTGTCTCTTGTCACCTCACTTTCCTCGCCCAAGATTTTGCGCCCCCGCTCCCCTCCTCTGCATTATATATGCACACGCACGTAGATGCACTCTTCTTCTAGAAACCCTAAAAGCATCCCTAGAAATTATTGCTTGGTTCAGTTGTTACAGTGGCTGATATATTTGGATGAGATTAAGGAGAGGAGAAGGAAGCAAAAAGATTTGTTGCAGTAGTAGTAGTTATGCCGCCGGAGCCATTTCCGCCTTGGGAACGGAGATACTTTAGGAAGCACGACCCCCGCCTTGGTGGAGGATACGTGGGCGGCGGCGGCCCTCCTAGATGGAGAGACCAGCACCACCCTCATCCGCCGCCTTTTCACCCGCTGACGTCACATCCCTACCATCTTCAGCAGCGCTGGTACTCCGATTTCCGCTCACGCCCACCCCCTGGTGTGTAATTAATCTACTTTCGTTTTGGTTTTTTTTTTGCCTTGGTAACAATATCCGTTTAAAAAATTAGATTTTTTTTTTTAAAAATTAAGCTAAAGCTAGATTTTTTTTCCCTTTAAAGCTCTTTTTTTTTTTGGATAAAAGTTCTATTTTATAATTTCTGGTAGTCTGGAGAAGTTATCATGGATAAAGATTTTTCGCGAAATTAATTCATATGTAACTGCTTAAAATGGTAGTGGAGACTGGGTTTATGAGAATATCTGTTGTTCTGAAAGTAAGAATAGAAGTAGTTTATTGTTCTTTTGTCAATTATAGATGTGTCGATTTATGGTTTCCTTGCTTTTTTTATTTTTATTTTTATTTTTTTTGTCTATTTTCAATTTGGTTAAATAATTTAATGGAAGAATTGTACTTTTATGCTGTGATTTTTATTGAGGATATTTTTTTTCTTGCGTTGATTTGTTTTCTTCTTCTTTTTTTTTTTTTTCTTTTTTGGGTGGGATTTGAATGTTTTCTGCTGCAGGTCACGGTAAGCAGGGAAGCTGGCACATGTATGCTGAAGAGTCTCATCATGGGGTTCTGCCATTTGGGTCTCGGCTTGGTGACATGAAGTTAGATGACGGGAATTATAGGCCTTTTGTGTCTCGTGGTGATGAATGGTATTTCAGAAATAGCAGGGAAAATAGGGGTTCTGGTAGCCAGAAAAGGAAAAGTAACTCTTTGGAACCTGCTACATCTTCGGCTGTGTCCAGTAGACCCGCCAATTATGTGAACAGGCAGAAGTCTGAAGAGAATTTGCAAACTCACAGCAGCAACAATAGTAACAACTCCCGTCCTCTTCCTGGCTCTGTGAACTCATTGGCTCAAAATCCATCTCTTGTGAAAGATCGGCATGATAAGAAGGGTGACAATGTTGATGCTTCAGCCAGCATGTTTCAGAATGTAGAGAAAGAGAACTCGGTGGTGTCAATAGATTGGAAACCTCTGAAATGGAATCGGTCAGGTAGCTTGTCTTCGAAGGGGTCTGGTTTCAGCCATTATAGTAGCTCCAAGAGTGTTGGAGCCTACTCCAATGAGACTCAGGTGGAGGTGCAGCTGAAGAATGTGATGTCTGTTCAGTCTCCTTCTGGGGATGCTGCTGCTTGCGTTGCATCCACTGCTCCAGCTCTATCTGAAGAGTCTAATTTAAGGAAGAAGCCACGCCTTGGCTGGGGTGAGGGATTGGCAAAATATGAGAAGAAGAAAGTTGACGGCCCTGAAGATGGTATAACCAAAAATGGATTGGTCATTAGTGTTAATAATGCAGAACTTCTGCAGTCTCATTCCATCAACCTGGTAGATAAGAGTCCTAGAGCTGCATGTTTATCAGATTTTGTCTCCCCTGCTGCGCCATCTTCGGTTGCTTGTAGTTCATTGCCAGGTATTTTTGTTGCTCTTATTAAGCACCTTAACTTTCTCGCCTTATTGAACTGTACTTGTCTACATTTTCTTTCATCTCTACTACCCAAAAAGAAGAAAAAGACGGAAAGGTATCTAGTCTAGTCTAGGAGATAAAAGAGGCATTTAATGTGTGTAAAACCTGTTGTGAAGATAAAGAAACTGTTGGGTTTGAAGTACAAACCAATTAAGATGCAATTATTATGGACCCTAGTTGAAGGTAATGAGGTGTTATCACACTGTACTACTAGTTAGAGTTGATTATAATAGTTCTCTCCTTGATAAGATGATTGGAGTATGATTATTTTCCTTTCTTATATATTTTGGGATTTATTGTTTCATTGATTTTGACGCAACTCGTTTGTGGATTTAATTAATTTGATACAAATGGAATGACCTATGGTTTTATAAGTGCTCGAGGCTCATCCTTGAGGCATACTTCATGTGAAGCGTTCATAGTTTGAGTACCATTTGCGAAGGCATACTCCCAGTGGCAAAGCTATGGTTTTAGTTTTGTCCCCTACTACGGTCGTCAGCCGAGGTGTAGCGATAGCTAGCAAAGAGAGAGACACTTGAAGAAATCAACAAAGTAACTTTTTTTATTCTAAACTTTGTTTAGTAAATATAAAAGTAATCAAAGCCTCGTAAATAAAAATGAAAATAAAAAAGGGTGTCAACAATATTTTATGGAAAAAAATATGAGCTTTGATTATACAGAACTCAAATAATCAAAAAAATTAAAAAAAATGGAAATTATAATTTTCCTGTACATAAATATGAAAATAAAGCCAAAAAGAATCCAAAAAATTCATCCCCAATATATACGTGAACAAACACATTATGCTTAAGTTAGCTAAAAATAAATTAAAAAACTCACCATCATTACCAGGGTTGTCTACTACGAACATTTTGCAAAACTTTCTTAGCAAATGACAGTACATTCCAACAATTTTTGAAGATATTTGTGTAAAAAAAAGGAAAGTTTTTTCTCTTCATATCAATGAATTAAATACTTAGGTCTGCAAGATTATGTTAGATGTTAAATATAGAGCATCTTGTCAACCTTTGTCAAAGTTATCTTGAGCATCTCGCACTAGGAATATTTGATGCTGAAGTTAACAGAATTATAAAAAAGGATGAAATGCAATTGTAACTGGGAGGTCTGATTTTAAAGGTTGAGATGAGATTCTGGAAGTGTGAAAGTTTAGGGATGTACTAATTTTTCAATGGAAAAAGGAAAAAGATAAGAATGTGGCTAGTAGGACTCGAACCCAATAAAATAGAAACATGGAGCTTTTACATCCAGGCTATAACCATATTCTATTTAATCTGCTAAAGTTAATGATTTTATTGTTGTTTTCATATATATAAAAAAAATTCAAAAAACAAAAAACTCGGAGAACTTGGGTTCCAGGACCCCTGGTTCTGCCCTGCTTATGCCTTGACTAACTGAGGTGAGGGGGGTAAGCTTCAGGAGGGCTGAGTCTTGCACTCCTCAGCTTTACATTTTTTTATTGTTTTAAATACGATAGAACCCTAAAAGTGGTAATTGGAGATTAAAGAAGGGAACAAGTGCAAAGCCCATGGGTGGTCTAGTCCATTATTCCTACAACTGAAGTGCAATCTTGCCTGCCCAGTGAAGTTGCAACTTTTTGGCAGCAGATGACTTATTACTGGGACCTCCTATGTGTAACTTCAGTCTTCTTCTATATCTTTTCTATTTTTCTTACTTTTTCTGCTTTTCTTTGGTTTGGTTTGGTTTCGTTTCATCTAGGTTTTTCTTTCGCTTTAAAGTCCAAGCTGAGAAAGTTCTTAAATGGTTCGTTAATTGTTTTCTTTTTTAAATTTTAGTCTTAATTGTGAATTAAATTGGGGATGAAACAAAGCTTTAGTAGGCAACACCCATGCGGATGCCTTTTCAAAATTCTGTTTGGTTGATGCTACAGGTTTCTTGTGGTCAAGATATGTGATTTTTACTTTTGTTAATTTACTATTAGCTGCTTTGATAATCCATCTTATATTTCTAGTTTTAATGACTATTAATTTCATTGAATGTTACATTCTTTATTTTTTAGATGGTATGGTTTATCACGAGTATGATTTTGTACTTCTACAAAATAAGGTTAGTGACTGATTGTATCATCAACACTGTTGCTTTTGATGTCTCATTTGAAGTTTTCTTTGTCCTGTAATAATATGACAGGTATCGAGGAGAAACAATCCATCAAGGCAGCAAATGTTGATCATGATTCAACTAATTTAAACCATTCACCAAGGATCGTGCCCCAGACTTACTCCAAAGGACCAATTTTTAATTTAGAAAACTTGGAGCCCGCACCTATTTCTAATTTAAGCTCTTTGATTAATGATTTATTACAATCTGATGATCAAAGTTCAGTAAATACTAGCTTTGTGAAATCTACTGCTATGAATAAGTTGTTGGTATGGAAAGTTAACATGTTAAAAGCTGTTGAGATGACTGAAACTGAGATAGATTTACTTGAAACTGAACTGAAGGCGTTGTTATATGAACCTAAAAACTTCTCTCCTTATCCAACGGTGTCAAATTCACTGCCAGGAGAGGGACACTTTGAACCTTGTGGAGACCAAGTTGCTGTTTCATCTGGAGACATGATTGTAGAGAATACACCCATTGTACTGGAAGACGAGCACACTGAGTTGAAAGACGAGGATATGGATATTCCAGATAGTGCCACATCTAAGTTTGTTGAGGCACCATCTTTTGTGGAGAATGTTTCACTGTCTGATACAGGAGAACTTAGAGAAGGGTTTATGAATTCTGAGGTTATTAATTCCAGAAACCTGGAAGTGAAATGCATAGAGAATGGACTCAAAGATGAAACAATGGAAGGTCATGCAGATGATTCTGGACCGATCATGAGTAGTAATTGTCCAACCTTTTCAAGTGGTTGCAACTTGTCTTGTGACAGAGAGGAGATTTATGATCTTATACTTGCTTCCAACAAAGATTCTGCAAATAGGGCTTCAGAAGTGCTAAATATGTTGTTGCCTGCCAATCAGTGTAAATTTGATGTTTCAACTAATTCTAGTGTTTCTTATTTACGAAGTGATCCCCCCATGATCGTGAAGAAGACGTTTCTAAAGAGGAAGCGATTTTTACAGTTTAAGGAGAAAGTAATAACCCTCAAATATAAGGTGCTTGAGCGTATGTGGAAGGACGATCTTTATGTTACTGCAAGGAAAATTCCTAAGTCTCACAAGAAGTTATATCCAAGGAGGTATCGTTGCACCATTGGATCTCAATCTTCATCTCCTGGTAAGTTATTGTTAGCTTTGTATCTTTTGAATGTCTTCCTTATCTCCTCTCTGATGGCGATACTACGTCATCTTGTTTGCTTGGCATTGATGAAGAGATATTTCTGCTTCCATATTCTAGCATCCTCTCCATCCTGACCTATTTGAAGCATAGAATAGATGCAGGGGCGGAGCCAGAGAATTACGTTAGACTGGGCTGAAATTTAGTTTTTTTTCAATGAACTTATACCATAAAAGATGTTACAAACCACACAGTAAAACAAAAATTGGATCCAAAATCGGACAAAATCATGCCCAGATAACCGATTATGACAAAATCACTCAAAATTCACTGAACAACCGGTTCAACCGTAAATCGATGAACTAGTCGCGGTTTGGTGGTTTTCTCGATTTTTTTTTAGTTTAAAAAAAAATTAATTTCATAAATGGACCTCATAAATTATTACAATTTAAAAGCCCATAGAAAACTATTAGCTGACATCTCATTTTGTATATGCACTTCTCTCAAATGGTTTCATAAACTTCCAATGCCCCAATATTGTCTTTTATAAATGCTCCTCTCCAATGGTTTCATAAACTTCCAATGTGGGATAGTGACATAACAAAAAAAAATTAAAATACTCATCAAAATCATTTTCCAAATACATGTCTAATTGACTAATTTGATTTGAATCTTAACTAATTAAATTGTAATATTCACCTTCATCATTTCATTTATTTAATTTTCAAATTTAACTTTAACGCACTTGATTATTAATATATTAATGTTAGATATCATTTTCTATAAGTTTAAACTATTTTAATTTGACAAAATAAAATATTTTAACATATTGATTTTTAATTTTTGAAGTATCGAGACTAATTGTAGAATAATGAATCTAATTAACAAAGATAGATTTACTTAGAATTATTAATATGAAATTTAAAATAAATTTTTTTTCATAGTATTTTATTATTTTTGTATGTATTTATTTATTGTATTTGGTTCGATCCCGGTTCGACCTCGGTTGAACATTTTGATCCTTCACTTTTTTCCGGGTCGATGACCAGGTCGATTTTTAAAATATTGGTCATAATATATTTTTGAACACTCGTAACAAAGTTCCAACAAATATATTTTTAAACTAATAAAATTAAATATATAGCATATTACTTATTTTGATAATAACATTGTTTCAGAAGCAAATTCATTGTGAAAAACCAAAAAGAATAACATTAGCCCAGTCCAAAAATTAATTCCCCCAACCCAGAAGCAAATTCATGGTAAAAAATTAAAAAGAATAAAATTTTTCAATTCCAAATATTAATTTTAGCACAATTAACTTCATTTCCAACCGAAGTTTAAAAATTAAATAATACACAATTAACCAAATATTTAAACCCAATTAACCAAATATTAATAATTTTTTTTTTACAAAAACTTTAAATTTATTGATAATATGGAAGACAATCTTATCTTCTAGAGATAAAAAAGGGGGAAAAAAATTAACTTGAAAAAATGTTGTTGGGCTGGGGGTAGGGTGGGCTATAGCCCACCCCAGCCCACCCCTCCCTCCGCCCATGAATAGATGTAAGGTTGTATGGCTACCTTCTTTTGTTGAACTTTGTTTAGCTGATTAGTATAATAGTTCGCTAATGTTCATTTGTTGATAATTTGGTATATACTGTTGATTATATAACCTGATCAGGAATGGTTTCTGTTCTAACAAATTGCAAACCTATGAGTCCACTACTCATTTTAATTGCATCCAAGAAATAGGAAAATAATGTCTGATCTAGAGTTTTGATCTTTCCCATTTTTGTTTTCCCCTGCTATTGTCGTAAGATTTCCCTTTAAGCTATTACCACTTGTGTTTTGAAGATGTAGTCCAGGTCAAGTGCGATCTTTTAAGGTTAGCTCCATTTTGTGAACTGTATAATGCGTAAAATAAATTTTAAATTTGACCCATTTGGGAACATATAACTAGTACTTCTCATTTTTAATTTATTTTGGTTAAGATTATGTAAAGTGATAGATATTTGGTTTCTGGGAATAATATTTTAGTTCTGCATGGTATTTAGAGCAGTTTTCTGTCATGTTTTTCGAACTCTGGAATTGGTGTTTGACACGGGTAGTGCTTGAATTGTCAAATTTTAGAACAGATATTTCAGTCTAAAGTTGTCTGGAACGTGTGTCCAAGGACATACCATTAAAAACAGTACTTACATTTCTTGGGACCTGTATTTGGTGCTGGGGAGTTGTGTTTCTAAATGTTCCAATACGTGTTGAATTGTGTGGGTGCCTTCACGTCGGATATTGATAGAGAATGGTCAACTGAATTTTTTTTAGTAACACATGTTTTTTGGATATTAAATTAAACGACCCAGTTATCTAGTTCTGGCCATTTGATTTTTGTTGTTGCTTTATCCTGTTTTGGAAAAGTTGAGATAAATCTAGTTGTATTTGCAGTCATTACTTGAGGTGGTAAGGGTAACGTTTGTACCAGCAAAATGTGTGTGCTCATGCATTTGCGTGAGAGAGAGAGAGAGAGAGAGAGAGCTGGGGGTGGGGGCTTGAAATCTTGCAATAGGTATGCCATTATAAGTTGAAGAGCAAACTTGATCTATGAACTATTTATTCTGGCATATGACCTTCAAAAGTGCTTAGTCATTACTCCAAATTCTGTATTATTAGGTGTTTTTTGAATCTGTATATGCAATTGTGCACTAGTTATCTCTACATTCATTAGACCGAAAGGCTCTTTAATAAACATTTTTTATAGGAAATTTTTGAGAATCTTATATACATTTACTTTCCAAACTCAGTTTTTAATCTTCAGAGCTACCAGAACTATTGGTGGTGTGTTACAAACCCAAATTCAAGTCTTTATGTTGATGGATCTTCTGAGATGCCGAGGGTTCTTTTCCTATCACTCTATTTTTGATGCATATTTTTCAACAATCTGGGTCCTTGAGTTTATAAATGTAGCTCATTGTATTTTATTGTTGACATTTTGGCTTAGCTGCTTCATGGATTTCCATGGCCACTATTTCTTCTTTTCTTTTGTTCTTCGTGCTCTAACCTGAAACCAGTTTTTTGCCACTCATAAATCTAATAAAACCCAACAAGTTCCCATGCTTTGCCTTTGAAAGTGACAAACTTTTACTTCCCTTGAGGGATTCCTTGCATTATATAGGAAGAGTATTATCTTATAAAACTATGGCATAAATCTAAATGGTAGATGTAATTAACCTAAATATGGTAAATACAATTATATACATAATTATGTCAAGTCATAATCTTCGTCAATCTCCATGATAAGTCATAATCTTCGCGATCTTCATGATCTCTATTGATCTTATTGACGGAAAGATTCCAAAATTGGATATTTAATCCCGTTCGGTCACCATCACGGTATTGATGCCTCTGTATAGGATGTGTCTAGGATGCCTCTGCTTGTTCTCAGATGCTAGTGATCTGCTCCTATTCTTATTTTGCTAGTCTGGTGTGTTAATTTTACATAAAGCTCATATGCCTTATTATTGATTTATTTGCATAGCCTATTTCGTTCCACTGTGTCTAATCAAAACCATCAAAATCCCAATTTATTGTCTGCCTAAGCATAGATAATTAATTCCTGTTCTCAGTCTATGTCATGTTATTGACATCAAGTGTGATTTCAATTGATGCAGTTCTGATCGTCCCCGTGTTTGCTGTTTAATGCAACATTTTTTTCTGCAGAGGAAACTGACTACTGATATTATGAAGTAGAAACTAATATGACAAACTGGAGCACACAAAACATGTATTCTGGCATTTTATTTATTCATGAACTGAATGAAAATAGTTTGTTAGCTGCTGTATCCTTCTTGTCTTGTGTATGAGAACTGATACTAGGATGAGCATATAACTAGTCAGTATGAGTCTCATGAAGGTGATAAGTTTTATTTACCGAGGTGTTATATGCCTTTAGGCTGCCTGAAAGAGTTGATTAGGATAATTAGATCTTTTGTTGTTTATGCCTTTAAATCGCATGAAAGACGGAGTTGATTGGTATCATTTATATCTTTTATTGGTTGGTATTCAGAAAAATGATTAAGGTTGGTGAATCTGACCCGATTATTTCAAGGCAGGCATATGTGATATTTCCTGGTGATGATTATGTCAAGCAAATAGTTTTATGTGCAATTTCTTTATTGGGTTCAACAATAATTTGTAAGATGCACAGGTATTTTTGTTCTTGCTAGTACCGTTCTTGATGATATTTATTTATACACGTGTTCGTCATTCTGCATGAATATATTTGTCCACATTTTGACTTTTGTTGCCTGTGTACCTCTTTCATATGTTTACCTTCAATTTTAATATTTGATGGTATACAATATTGGTTTTGCTTTGTTAAAACTATCCTAAAATTCTGTATACTCTTAATGTCTTTGTAGCGGAGAATCTGTGCTTGGTGCCTACAGAAGAAGTAATTGATTTTGCACGGGCATTGCTTTCGAATTTTCAGGTCAAAATCCACAGGAGTACATTGAATATGCCTGCTTTAATATTGGACAAGAAGGAGAAGATGGTATCGAGGTTTATCTCGACTAATGGTTTGGTGGAAGATCCTTGTGCTATTGAGAAAGAAAGATCTTTTATCAACCCTTGGACATCTGAAGAGAGGAAAACTTTCATGGATAAGCTTGCTTCCTTCGGGAAAGATTTCCGCAAGATCGCATCTTTCCTGGATCACAAAACAACAGCAGATTGCATTGAGTTTTACTACAAGAATCACAAGTCGGATTGCTTTGAGAAAGCACCAAAGAATCCCGACTTTCTGAAGCAAAGAAAGTCCCAACCTACCAGCACATACTTGGTTGCATCAAGGAAAAGATGGAATTGTGAATCTAATGCAGCTTCCCTTGATATATTGGGTTCAGCTTCAGAAATTGCAGCTAATGTAGATTACGGCTTGGAGATTCAGGAGAAGTGCACATCTACTTTCTTTTCAGGTGCGTCTAGTGCTCATAAAGAACCGAGGGATGATGATAATTCATTGGAAAGATCCAGCGGTCTTGATATCTATCATAATGAGAGAGAGACTTTTGCTGCTGATGTGTTAGCCAGTATCTGTGGTTCCCTATCATCTGAAGTTATGAGTTCTTGCATTACAAGTTCTGTTGACCTAGGAGAAGCCCATCAAGATTGGAGGTATCAGAGAGTGGGTTCTTCCACGAAGTGTTCTTTTACCCCTGAGGTTACACAGAATGTTGATGATGAGAGCTCAGATGAAAGCTGTGGCGAGATGGATCGTACTGCTTGGACTGATGAAGAGAAAGCCCTCCTTATTCAGGCTGTATCGTCTTATGGCAAGGATTTTACAATGATATCACGATGTGTCAGATCAAGATCCAGGGATCAGTGCAAGGTCTTTTACAGCAAGGCCAGTAAGATTCTTGGATTGGATCTGATTCAGCCTGGACTGTGCAATGCAATGCCTTACGATGTTAATGGAGATGGAAGTGACACTGAAGATGCTTGTGATGTGGAGACTGGCTCTGTTAATTGCAGTGAGAGATCGGGATGTAATATGAAAGATGACTTTTCATCACCTGATATAAAGTCGAGTCTTGAATCCAATTTAGTAGGAACATTGAGTTTGAAGCCTGATCTTGACAAATCTGAGGATAATAGTGGAACAAGTTCTCTTGATTGTATGGATATTGAACCTCTGTTTAAGAATTCGATGCCTGATGGTTGTCAGGTGGATGATATGCTAGATTTAGACATTGATGTGGACACCAATGGTCAAAATGGTGCTAATAGTGGGTGTGTGCATGTGCCTGTTGTATCCTCTGATGTAGAAGTTAATCCAGTTGTTGAAGAGGCAGATGACTGTGGACTGCCCAATGGATCAAGTGAGGATGAGAGTACTGCTTTGGTCAATGCTCTAGATGGATACTATAGAGCTGGAAACAAAGGACGAGAGCTTCTACCTAAAGAAAGTTTGGATGGTAGGGAAGTCAAAAATGGATATGGTAATCCCAACGAAGTTTGCGGCCTGAGCTTCTCATCAAGAGATGTGACATCGGAGCACCAGCTGGCTGCTGGGAATGCTTCTCATATTTCTGCTGATGCACATTCCTCTACACAATTAGATATTTTATCTGGAAGTAAAAAGAAGGTTGATAACTGTTCTGCAGAAAAGTCTCGTGTCAACTCATTGCAGCAGAAGGATCAAGTAGTATCGGTCAAGGTATCACCACAATTTTCTGCTCCAACTAAATATCAGAATTTTTTTTATCATAATATTTCTTTTGCCATTGATGCTAATGTGATCGATGATAAACAGTGTCGGCAATTTTTTCAGACGGGGGAACGTCACCAGAATCTTTCAAGTCAGTCATTGTCAGACCGTGTTAAATCTTCCCAGATTCTCGGGGGTTATCCAGTTTCAGTGTCAACTTCGAAGGATATATATAGGGAAACCGATTGCAATAGCCCAGTTTCACGTCAAAGTGTCTCCAAGTCAGATGAAAATTTCTATTTGGACAGGCATTTCGATCTCTCTCTTCAAAAGTGCAATGGGTCAAGACATCAAAGTTCAATTGCCGAGTCCCTATTTCTATCCCAAGAACAGACCAGGGTTCATTCTAGACCCCACTCAGGTAGGTTACTTAATGTGGATAAACCTTGCAGGAATGGTGATTTAAAATTGTTCGGTAAAATTTTAATCTCCTCCGAAAAATCAAATTCTGGTACGCAACGGACTGTTGATAACAACATTCAACATCATAGAGAAGGATTCCAGTCATTGGACTTGAAACGTAATGGTGACCAGAGGTTCAATTTTGATCGTAGTAACAATCTGGGATCTGAGAATATTCCTGTCATGAATTTTGGTTTCTGGGGTGGGAACAGGATGCAGAGTGGGTTCCCTCTACCAGATTCTGCTCTGTTGTTGGCAAAGTATCCTGCTGCATTTAGTAACTACGCCATGTCACAAAAATTGGAGCCCCCGAGGCTAAAAGGTGTCTCTGGTATCCCAAGCAGAGAACTAAGTAGCATCAATGGAGTGGTAGATTATCAGGTGGTATTGAGTCGACGGCAAGTGCAGCCTTTTACCATAGATAAGAAGCAGCCACAAGATGTATTTCTCTCTGAGATGCAAAGACGAAATGGCTTTGATGTTGTCTCAGGTATGCAAAAGCAAGGTCAAGGGATGGTCAGAACTAGTGCTGTTAGCAGAGGGGCTTTTGTTGGAGGCCAGTGGACTGGTGTTTCAGATCCCGTGGCAGCCTTTAAAATGCACTATGCTAAAACTGAGCAATTCGGCGTGCAGGCTGGGAACATCATCGGAGAGGATTATTCATGGAGAAATAAAGGGGATTTAGGCAGCTAAATCTTTTATTGTCTTGTTGTATAATATTGTTTCTGTATTTCAATTTAGCATCGATAGGTCTTATAATGTTTGGGTTTTGTATTTGTTGTATTTGACCGAAATACAGAGATAATGTTCGAAAGATTGGGGGTTGAAATTTCTGTTTCTGATGCTGCAAGAAGTCATCTTATTCATCTTTTGAACAGTTGTGTTCGGACACTAGTAACGTTAATCTTATATTTAAATTTGTTTGTCTTGGCATGACACGAGCAATGCTACAAACATGTCAAAATTGACCTCGAAGTTGGATGGACGATAGTCCTTATGATGTTACTCTTTTATTTTTATTTTTCTCTGTTGACGTAGGAACTCGCAGTCGCTACCCATGAGTGCATATTGGGTAAACATAGCTTCATGTGCTACTCTTGCAAACCACACGAGTGATAAATTGCACTAGGCAAGTTCGGTGCGAAAGGCTCGACCAAGAAAGTGTTGACAGAGAATTTGAATTCGTGACATTCAGTTTCCGTGTTCACATGCTCCACCAACTCGACCACCCCGAATGGGTTACTTTTTTCTTTTTTAAAACTGTCTTACTTGGCATGACAGAAACAATGAAACAAACATGTCAAAATTCTTACAACACTCGCATGCTTAAAACACTTGTCACAGAGTTAAAACAATAAATAGAAATCAATGGCGGTGTGAATTTAGGGGCTCAGATCATAAACTAATCTCCACAAGGCAACGCCACAAATCGGACCAAAGACCAAATCCAAATAATCCACTAAGGGTTCCACGAAGGGGATACAGAGGCTTCATTAAGGAGGAGCCGGGCAGAAAATGGAAGCACAAGGCGCGGGTAAGCACAAAGCAAGAGAGGCCGCCGCAGGTTGACAGGTTCTCATTCAACATAGGAAAAACAGTGTCTTGTATGTGTTGTACAAAATAATTTGCAGAATTATATATATTAAGAACAGAACAAGTACTACAACACAATATAGCAATGATTACTATTTTAGAAAGAAATTGAACATGAAATAATACTGCCTAAATATGTAATAATTAAAAAGACAGAATTGTGCAAATCGAGGCATGTGTATTACACAGTGTCTTTAAAACAAATGTCTCCTCACTGTAGGTGTGAAGTTTAGTTAGCACGTCTGTTTCCTAGGATATAAAGAAAAACCTATATAATCTGAGCACAATAGATGCTACTCTGGCGAACTGGAACTGAATTATATATGACCACAATCACCAAGGCTTCTACAAGAAGCAAAATTATTTGCAGACAGAATACTGAAAATTGTATGCAGACAAGAAATAGAAGAAATTCGTGGGCATCTGACATTGGAAAAATTGACTCTATACATTGGTTTCAACACGAGTGATAATGGCTCCATAATGAGTGACTTTACAACAAGCATTTATGGGTTTTGTACAATTAACATCTCCATTAACCAACCATTTCATTTTGATTTTGAGAGTTGAAGAGCCGGTTCGAAGAAAAAGTAAACAATTTATAGGAAATAAAAGCAAAACGTGGAAACTCTTAAGATACCTGGTTTTTTTGCTCCATTCGGTTCGACATTCGTGTATGCAGGTCATGCCCACACACAAGTTCAAGATCCGGAGTTCTGATTCGAAACTTTATTTGCACCCCCTCGCGCACGAATGTGGAGAGAGCCTGTAACGACTGATAAGTGTATTTTATACACTTATTTGTGCCATTAAACTAAAGCAATTGTCGTTACTTTAGATGATTTGAGGCTTAATTTTGTATATATTTTGTTTGCTAGGTACATCTAGATGCAAAACCATGGAATTGAAGAAAATAGGCTGAAAATTGGCTAAAGTGGACCTAATCCAAAGTTTGGGGACTAAATCGTAAAGTGTTAATAGATGATTCAGACCTAGTATCGATGATTGGAGAGATGTTAGAGTCAATTACACGAAATTGGAAGATGGAGGGTCAAGAAAATACAAAGAAAGAATCAAGATAAATAAAGAATACAATTCGGGGACCAAAGTGCAACAATTGAAAAATTTTATTCCTGCGCGCGCGCACGAGCTTAGCTTTTATTTACTGAGAGTGAAACACTAGAATGGCGCGCGGGAAAGGATATACACGGTGCACGCGCACAAGCCATTTCTGGGCCTGAACGGCCCAATTTTCTGGTTTTATCTAAATTCCCATAAACATCAATTTTAACCTACCTTCTAAGGGGGATGAACGGCGTGAACGACCCAGAGCATATAAAATCCAATTTTTCACCAAAAGAAAGGGTCTAGTACAAGATTCAAAGACGATTATCACAAGATTTTGAAGATTCAAAATCCGGGTTGAAAAAATACAAAGAAGAAATTGAATTTTAACTTTTCATTCATTATTTTTCATTCTGGGTGATGTTTTTCCAATCTTATTTTGTGATTTACATAACACGATGCTAGGCTAAGTTTATTTGTATTGGATGGATGATGAAACTATTTGATTTCTAGTTTCTAATTCAAGACTTGTGATTTTTAGTTTGATTCTCGCATTGTAATTCCATATACATGCTTTTTCATGTTTTAATGTTTGCGCACCATTAGGGAAATAAGTTGCTTATTTGTAGTGTTGGAAAACTCACGATAAGTAGAACACTGTATGTGTAACACATGAAGAATAAATATTAGGAATAATATTTGTGAAGTGTGCGATCTTGTATGATAATCCTATATTTTAATGCATATTCATCATATGAATGCAGACTAGGAATATGATCGTGTCGTGATCAATATATATTTATTATATCTTGGAAAAGAATAATAAATAGAAGTGGAATTATCGGTCGTCACCAATGCAAGGATTGAAGTAATTATCACAAGTTGAGAATTGAATGCTAGAGTCCCTTAGTGGAATCGGAAATCCAATACACTCTTTCACATTTAATTTAAAAAACCATAAATTTTATTGTTTTCGTAGTTTTAGAGCATAGTTAAATAAAATCCATCATATCTTATTATTGTTTCGAATTTAGATATATCGATTGCACTAAAATTAAGCCGTATTCCCTGTGGGACGATAACCCACTCATTACATTTATTACTTGTACAACGATCCCGTACACTTGCGGGATTATTTTGCAACAAGTTTTTGGCGCCGTTGCCGGGGAATTAACGAATTTAATTTTAGTTATTGATATTCTAGATTCACATTATTTTTATTATTTTGTTGTTGTTGAAGGCTGGCTGGTATTACATCGCTTCATTTTCTTTTGTCTTAACTCTGTTCAGGTAAACTTGGTTTATGCAAGCTCCTGACGAGGTTGGTCTAGGTCCAATAGATCGTGAAATTGAAAGGACATTTAGAAATCATAGGAGAGGTCAACATCAAGGAAGAAGAATGGTTGATAATCAGAATCAACAACAGAATCAGTCAAGCAAGGAGAATGGTTGATAATCAGAATCAACAATAGAATCAAGCTAATGTTCCAGTAGAGAATCAACTACCACAACCAAATCTACAGAGAGCCATCCAGAATGAAGCTCCCATTTTAGTTGGAGATTATGTCAATCCAATTCCTGCTCTTGTGCAACCTGCTGTAGTTTATCCTCCATTCGAACAACCTAATTTTCACCTTAGACCGGATGTCATAAATCTATTTCAAAATCATCAAGACATCAGGTTTTTTTGGGAAATTCACAGAGAAGCTCATGAACACATTTTAGCATTTCTCATGTTGTGCGAAGTAATTAGTCACGAAGGGATATCGACATATGCATTCCGAATGAGACTATTCCTTCATACCTTAAAGGATGCTGCAAGGGAATGGTTCATTTGTTTACCTCCAGAGAGTATACAATCATGGAATGATATGGTTCAAAAGTTCACCATGAAATTCTTCTCACTCTCTCGAGTTCACCAAATCAGGAATGAAATCCATACCTTCAAGCATATGAGAGGTTCAAGAATCTATTTAGAAAATGCCCTAGCTTGGACATTCCGAAACAGGCTAAACAATATCTCTTTTATAACGGACTACATCAGGAGTTCAAGAATATGATAGATGATGAATTCAGCAGGGGGATCAGTGATGAAACTCGATGTAGATTATGATGCATTTGAACTATATGAGAAGATAGCTGAGAATCAATCGATGTGGCCAACTGATAGGAAAGCTCCAAGGAAAATAACAGGGGTACACAACGTGGATGCAATGACAGCATTGGTAGCACAGATGGAGGTACTTACACTAAAAATGGATAATCTATCTCAATCAGTCAACATGGTACACCAATCACTACCTATATGCGAAGGTTGTAGAGCAGACCACACGACTGCGCGCTGCCCATTGGCATCTTCACATGTCTCGCAACTCAAAGAGATTAGCTATGCACAGAACTTCCCAAGGCAACAAAACAATCCTTACGCCAATACTTACAATCTAGGTTGGAGAAATCACTCTAATTTCTCATGGTCAAACAATCAAGGGCAAGGACAGAGACAAGGATGAAACAACCAAAACAGTCTACCAGGGTTCCAACATCATCAATAACAAGAGAAGAAGCAATCATTGGAAGATCTTCTATCTCAGTACATCACGAAAACTGAGACCAACTTTCAGAATCAACAGGCTTCGATCAAGAACTTGGAACAGCAAGTAGGTCAGATAGCAGTCACATTATCAGGCAGAACTCAGGGGACTTTGCCTAGCGACACAGAGATTAATCCTAGGGAGCATGTCAAAGCAATCACTACGCGAAGTGGAGTTTAGCTACCGGAGATACATGTGAAGAGATCTGACACAGAAAAGGTACCTATATCAGTTGATGAGCATGTAGATGAATCCGACAGAACTGTGGAAGAGAATCAAAGTGATGCATCGAAAAGTTCGCAGATAAAAGCAACAAACCCTGTCAAAGCATATATTCCTCCAATCCCATTTCCACAGAGGCTGCAAAAACATAAGCTCGATAAACAATTTCAGAAATTTTTGGATGTATTCAAGAAGTTGCATATCAACATACCCTTTGCTGAAGCCTTAGCTCAGATGCCTAGCTATGCAAAGTTTATGAAGGATATTCTATCAAACAAGAGGAAGCTAGAAGACAATGAGACAGTCATGCTTATCGAGGAATGCAGCGCAATTCTCCAACATAAGTTGCCACCAAAGTTAAAAGATCCAGGGAGTTTTACTATTCCTTGCAATATTGGTAACTTGTATATAGATAAAGCATTTTGTGATCTAGGAGCTAGTATTAATTTAATGTCTTTATCTCTTTTCAGAAAATTAGGTTTGGAGGAAGCAAAAGCCACTACAGTGTCATTGCAATTGGCTGATAGATCAATCAAACATCCGAGAGGCATTTGTGAAGACATCTTGGAAAAGGTCGATAAATTTATTTTCCCAACAGACTTCATTATCCTGGATATGGAAGAAGATAAAGATGTTTCGCTCATTTTAGGTCGTCCGTTCTTGGCTACGGGAAGAGCTCTGATTGATGTGCAGAAGGGTCAGTTGATATTGAGATTGGATGATGATGAATTGAAAATTAATGTGTTTAAGGCCTTCAGATTTCAGAATGAACCAGATTCATGCATGCAAATTGATGTAATAAAGGAGGTAGTAACATAGACATTCAAATTTGATCATCCTCAGGACCCTTTGGAAGCTTGTTTAGTACACTCTCAGAATTTGCCATCGGAGAAAGAGGAAGCGAAAGAACGTGCAAGGTTGATGAGTGTTCTACACTCATGATATTTATGTCAATAAATGTGTTATTTTGTTATCTTTGAGAGAGTTTTAGGGCATTTTAATGTGTGTTTTGATGTTGTGATATAGATTGATGAAATGGAAGGAAATAAGCAAAAGTTGGCAAAATTGGAGAAATGAGCTAAATTGTAATAGATTCAAAGTTAGAGAACTAAGGCGCAAATACTTAAAAGTTGTGCCGAACCTCACGATGAATATTTGAGAGTACTCAGAGTCAATTGCATAAAGGAAGACATCAAGGGGATCAAATTTAATCAAAATATGATCACAAACCAATTTCCTACCGAAAAGTTATGCTTCGGTGTTTTAGTCTCATATTGAGACCTATTGTTGGCATAGAAAGTGATCAAATTAGAGAATGATGTCTAAATAAAAGTTGTAGCTCTTTGAATCAGCTTTCCATAGCATCATGAATCACCTCAATCGGATATCAGATGAAAAAGTTATAATACAAATACTGAAGGATGCGCAAAACAGAAAAGGAGTGCCAGCAGAAAAAAAAAAATTGCATAGGCGGCGGCGCCAGCCCTTGGCGCCGCATACCAGGTAAAAGGAAAATTAGGTTTTTAAAGAAGAATCCGGCCCAATCCACCTCCAACTCATCTTGCAAACTTAGAGAACTATAAATACACTTTTGGAAGACCTAAAAAGGGGTTCTTGACGGCTAGAAGAAGGCGAGAAGATTGAAGACATAACCGGCGAAGAAATTAAGGAAAAGAGGGAAGATTGACACATTGGAAGAAGAATTCAAGCTACATTAAATAGTTTTTCTAAACTCTTTCTTCTTATCCATGTTATTCATATTTAATTTCATTATGTCTATTTTCTTCATTATGAACTAAACTTCTAGATCTAGGGTTTGATGTAATCAATTTGAGATATGCTTAATTTCTATATAAATTAACTCTTTTAGATTTCTTTGTTAGTTTATTTGTGTTGTTTGTGTTTAATACATTCAATTAATTGGCCACTAGTTGAATGAATTGTTGCATAAATTTCGGCACTCGAGAGAGAGAAATTTAGGCGTGATCAAGGAGCAACATAACTTAGGTTTCGTAGATTTCGAGAGAGAATACGAATCTTTGAGGCTCATTTGAATTAAGAACCATATGCATTAATATTTTTATACATTTAATTCGGAATAGAGATATTGGATTTAAATTATAGATATAAATTTTATTCGGCACTCAAGAGAGGGACTAAATTATTTTGAGGTTCTTGCCTATAAACAAAGGGAAATCTAAAGGAGTTAGAATTATATAGGTTGAAAAGCATTGTCGAGAGTATGATGAAATCATTCCCTAGGCTTTTACAAATTGATAACTTCTCTAGGATTTGTTTTGTTGACTTGCCAATTTTAGTCCATCTACATTAGAATGAAATTACAATATTGATTCAAATTTGAATGTCTGAATAAAATTGAAACTAAACAATTTTACTACTCGTTAGGACTCAAGTATCAATCCTGTGGGTTCGACATTTTACTATATTACAAACTTGACACCATACACTTGCGGCGTTTTCACGTTGTAGAAAACACGTAACAAGTTTTTGGCGCCGTTGCTGAGGATTGATTTGAATTCTATTGATATTATTACCAACTAGTTTCTATTTTAATTTTGAATTTTAATTTTAAGTTTCATTCATTTTATTTTTGTTTTTAACAGCTTCTGTGATCTTGTTTTCAGTTGTTTATGCGAAGGACAAGAAATATCAACATATTGCCTGTTGATACTGAACCAAAACGCACTTTTCACTATCTAAGGGGCATATAAAGAAATGAACGTGACACAATGGCTGAACAAGAAGCAGGAGCGGCTAATGAGAATAATCAACCGAAAGCAAATGATCAACCAAGAGCTATTCGGGACTATGTCAGGCCTGTTGTTAATGAAAACTACTCCGACATCGCATGCCCCACTATAGCAACAAACAACTTTGAACTGAAACCAGAGTTAATACATATGGTATAGCAAAATCAATTTGGGGGAGCTCCGACTAAAGATCCAAATGCCCATCTGGGACCTTTTCTGGAAATTTGTGATACAGTGAAGATGAATGGAGTTAGCGAAGAGGCGATTAAACTTCGGCTTTTCTCTTTCCCCTTGAGGGATAAAGCCAAGGCTTGGTTCTAGTCACTGCCATATGGTTCTATCACAACTTGGGAGGGATTAGCTCAGAAGTTTCTAAAAAAAAAATTTCCACCCTCCAAGGCAGCTCAGTTGCGGAGTGAAATAAGTCAATTTAAACAATCTGACTTTGAGCCATTTTATGAGGCATGGGAGAGATTTAAAGACCTACTTAGAAGATGTCCTCAACATGGTTATCAGAGTTGGGTGCAAATCGAACTCTTCTACAACGGGTTCAATGGTCAAACAAGAACGATAGTGGATTCTGCAGCAGGAGGTATATTGATGACCAAGACTCCATATGACGCTTATGCATTACTGGATGAGATAGCTACTAACAGCTATCAATGGCCAAGTGAGCGTTCAAATACAAAGAAAGTTATTGGCCTTCATGAGGTGGACCCCATTACAGTCCTTACAGCTCAGATGTCATCTCTTACTACATAAATAGCTGCACTGAAATCACAGGGAACTCCAAAGAAACCAGATTCCACCATGGCAGCCTCAACTTTATACTATGAGTTAGAAAAGGAGCAAGTCCAGTATGTGAATGGTAGAAACTTTAATCAGAAAGGAAACTACGCAGCAAATCAGTACCATCCAGGACTGCAAAAGCATGAAAACCTTTCTTATGGTAACAATGTGAATGCGCTGCAGCCTCCACTTGGATACAATACTCAACCATCTGAAGGGAAGCCATCACTAGAGGATATACTCGGAACCTTCATTTCAAAGACCAGGTCAAGGTTCAACAAAGATGAGTCCAGATTTGACAATATTGAGACACATATGACCAACATGGGAGCCACAGTGAAGAACTTAGAGGTACAAATCAGTCAGATAGCAACTGCATTACAATCACAACAAAAGGAAGGCTTTTCCAGTGACACAAAAGTTAACCCAAAGGAACATTGCAATGCCATCACATTAAGGAGTAGTAAAGAAGTTGAAGGAAAAAAGCTTGTAGAGCCTACACTGGATCCTATACTTACAAGGAAAGAGTGGGTTGAAAAATAGAAGATCGAAGCAGAAGCAACAAAAGAGATTAATAAACCTTACTCAATCTCGCTTCCAGACAACCCACCTATCTTGAAGCCCAGCTACCATTCCCATAGAGATTTATGAAGAAGAAATTTGATGAGCAGTTTGCAAAATTCATGGAGGTCTTCAAGAATATCCACATCAACATTCCTTTCGCAGATGTGTTGGGCCAAATGCCTAACTATGCCAAGTTCTTGAAGGAAGTGATGTTAAAGAAGAGAAAGTTGGAGGAGTTTGAGACTGTAAAGTTGACAAAAGAGTGTAGTGCCATTCTCCAGAAGAAGCTCCCTCAGAAATTGAAAGATCCAGGCAGCTTCAACATTCCTTGCAATATTGGTGGTATCACATTTGATAAAGCACTGGGTGATCTTGGAGCTAGCATTAACTTGATGCCCTTATCGATGTTCGAAAAGTTGGGTCTTGGAGAAGTAAAGTTGCAACTGGAAAATAGATCAATTATATACCCCAAGGGCATTATTGAAGATGTATTGGTGAAGGTTGATAAGTTCATCTTTCCGGTGGATTTCGTGGTGCTGGACATGGAAAAGGATGAGAAAGTACCGCTGATTCTTGGAAGACACTTCTTGCCTACTGGGAGAGCGCTGATTGATGTACAAGAAGAGAAATTGACACTACGGGTTAATGATGAGCATGTCGAGTTCAGCATACATCGACATAAACAATTCTCAGAAAAAGTTAATACCTGCCATATGGTCCAATCAATTGACGAAATGAGGAGTGAGCATTGCAAAATCACACTGTTCCATGACCCTCTAGAGCAATACATAGCAATCATTTACTCAATGATTGCTACAGCTGCCACTAAAAGCTATACAAGAACCAACTCTAAGTTATGAAAATACATATTGGTCTACAGAAATTAAACCTAAAGCTCTGATACCAAACTATAACGACCCAAAATTTAAAGGCATGAATCGCTACCAAAAAGGATATACAATATTATATCTAATTTTGAAATGGTAATTTACTTAAGATTTGTAGAAAAATATTTGTACAAAATCAAAATATTTCCTTATGACATATCTTAAACGTATACATTTGGAATGATCACATAGAATTAATCTGCAAATTAAGAATTAAAGGCAAAATCATATCACACACACACACACACACACACATATATATATATATATTCACGTGTATATATGCAGTAACCAAATCATATCACTAGAAATCTCAAATTCCAAGGCATGATATATTTTCTCTTTCCTCAGTAATTGGGACATGTCTCAAGGCTCACCCATTTTTAAATCATTATAGTACATTGCATTTATTAGACATGTATGACAATTTGTAAATCAAATCCCAAAGCTGCTTTATGTTCAACTCTATTTGACGTATTTATTTGCAAAAAATGTAACTAGAAAGATAAACACCAAATACCATAAACAAATTAAAATTTCTAAGCCATTATACGAAATTACATGCCCAACAAAAAATGTTTCAGTTTTCAATAAAATAAATGATTTCAGAAAAAAAAAAATTAATAAACTAAGGTTATTGCTAAAATTTAAAATTCAAGGCACGTTACACAGGACTCGATTTATTAATTCCAAATGTCTGGCACAACGACTGCACTTCATCGCCCGCCAACCAACGACCCGTTCTATCCTGTGTGGAGTAGGGAAAATGGTTAATATATGGGAATACTCAGTAGGATATAAAAATATGGTGCAATCCTGAAAAAATTATTCAAATCATGCATCAAGAAAAATCATACCGTCATCATATCTTAAGAAACCGGTAAGAGCTCATAACATATCATATCATTTGTACTGAAATGACCATATCATCATATCATAGAATATCATATCATCTTTTTAACTTTCATAAGTATAAAATTTAGTCAACATAAAAGAAAAATAATTTAAACGGGATAAATCAACTGCACCTCGTTTTCTACCTTGTTGAATTAAATGAGTTCTTGAAAGATGAAAAAACCTCAAAATCATGTTCCAACTATTTTCCTGCTTGTGTGCCGTGTATAAAAGTATTTTTTTTATTTTGTCATACATCTATAAGTACCTAGGCAATAATAACATAAAACCTAAAAAGTTAGTGCATAGTGGGAAACGTGTGGGAGTGGGATAGGGTAATTGATAGGAATATTTGAAACTAAATTTGAAACTAAATTTGACCAAATCTTATCACTTTTAAGATTCTCACACATGTCAAATCAATCACAACTTAAAAAATATAAAATAAATAAAACCACATACCATACACATGTATTATAACAAATCCTTAATAAAAAAATACAAATTAACACTTATTAACCTTACACGTGTCACTCCTTTATTCTAAACTCATTATCTTAACTTAACTAAATTACAATTTAAGGCAATGTCTTTCGACCTCGATAACTTGGGTTTCTCTTAACCGAATTAAATTTTTTCGAGCCTAATATTCATAATTAATTACGATCTATCCAACGAGTCCAATATCCATATACTTATTATAGCTCCATCAATATCCAAAAATTTGGCTCTTACATTCTATATTATGCTATATATGATTACACCCTCCAAAGTATAATCATATATAAAGTTTTCATTGCTTTATTCATTTTTATACGTGGAAACAAACTACACATAGTTTTCCCTCAACACAAAATCATCTTCTAATGCATCAATTTTGAAATTCAATTTCTTATTCACCCAAGCATCATTTTTGGCAAATTAATATATCATTTCAATATTCTCATGGAGGATAACACGAATCAACTTTGATCTTCCAAATTGATTGAATGGATCTCACTTAAAATTATGCCAAAAGTGGGCCATCAAACCATATTTTCCAACAGTCCCCCACATAAATGAAAATTGAGAGAAACTTAAATGGGAGACATAAAGATTTGGTAATATAGTTCAATGGTTGAAACATTCATAGAATAGGTAGGTATTACCCTTTGAACCTCAATTTTAATTTCATTCAATCATTCATTGATTCAATCAACAACGAAAATCCAATAAATAGAGAAAACCTAACTTGAAAGGCTTGGGTCAACCCACTACTATAAGCACAATAATAATATAAAAAATAATTAATAAAAATCAACAATAAAATAGATCGTGATGCCTGCATCATTATGTAAACGATGATATACTCCATACAGACTTCTTCCTAATACAATCAGTTCTAATTATTATGTTGGCCATGAACATACACTTGGTTATGTGAGAGTTTATAGGAATTAAGCCTCACACAATTCCCTAAAAAGTAGCTCCACTTCTCTTTCACATAGGTGATTTATTATTACAAGTAACTCGTATTACTTTACTCGATTTTCGACGCATAAGAATCATTAAAAGTCCATTACTTATCCTTCATTCTTATGGGCATCACTGTTGTATTATAGGAATGGACAAGAGATAATATCCCATACAATGATTCAATTAAGTCTTAACAATTAGGTTGTTTGTCCCTTTGAACCTAGATCTTGGGATCTCCAGTCAACTAGGTTGGGTTCCTTTGCACTAAATCATTCATTCAATGGTTTAAGTCTCATTCCTTTTGATACTTTTCCAACTAACTCTATTTTTAACCATTTGATTAGCGAATCCACAATGTTATCATTTGATCTTATATACTCAATAGACATAAGCTCCAGTTGAGAGTAATTTCCTTATGGTATTATGTCTACTACGTATATGTTTAGACTTACCATTATACATGTTACTATGTGCCCTTCCAATCGCTGATTGACTATCACAATGAATGTAAATTACTGGAACATGTTTTGACCATTTCGAAATATCCTCTAAGAATTGCGTAACCATTCAATTTCTTCACCATATTTATCTAGAGCTATAAACTCAAACTCCATAGTAGATCTAACTATAACTATTTGTTTAAAGGATTTAAAGAATATAGTTGCACCTCCCAATGTGAATACAAATCCACTGGTGAACTTTGAATCTTTTATATCAGATATTCAATTAACATTACTATATCCTTCAATGACTGCTGAACATCTGGTATAGTGCAGTCCTAAATTACGAGCATATCTTAAGTACCTTAGTGCTCTCATTATTCCTTTTAGTAGTCAGTTCATGGATTACCCGTGTATCTACTTAGTTTACTAATTGCGCATGTTATGTCTGATCTTGTACAACTCATCAAGTACATTAGACTTCCAATAACTCTTGAGCAATCTACTTGAAAGACACTTTCACCTTTTAAAAAAAATGCTAACTTGTATCTATCGGTGTTCTAGCCATACCAAAATTATTTTTGTTGAACTTTTCAGAATTTTGTCCACATAATGTGATTGATTTAAAACGAGTTCATCTGATGTTCTTGAGATTTTAATTCCAAGTATAACATTAGATAAACTCATATCTTTCTTGTCAAATCTTAAATTTAACATATTTTTAGTAGATTTAATCATCTTGTCGTTTTTACGAACAATAATCATGCCGTCAATGTAAAGGCATAAAATAACATAACCATTTTCAGTGTCTCCAACGTTAATACGTATATTTGTCACACTCGTTGATTTTAAATCCACATCTCATAATGACATTACCAAAATTTTCATGCCATTCTTTGGAGCTTATTTAAAATTATACAATGACTTCACCAATTTACATACTTTTTTTTCTGCACTGGTGATGAAAACCCTTTGGGTTATTCCATATAGATTTCTTCATCTAAATTTTCATTCAAAAGTGCAGTTTTAACTTCCATTTGATGTACTTCAAGATTTCGTAGAGCGACGTCGCAAATATCATCATAATAGATGTTATTCTCGTCACTGGAGAATATGTATCAAAGTATCAAGGCAGTAGCGGATCTAGTACCAACGAGCACTAGCGGCTGCGCGTGCTGGCTCTGCTAGCAGGAGATTTTTTTCTTTTTTTTTTCTCTGAAAAAATAGATAAAAGCCCCTGCATGTCTATTGATATTCTTAAATTGAATTTTTTCTTACCAAATGTAGTTGAACAAATGAAATTTAAATCAAGCTTGAAGATTTCTTCCTAGTTCCTTCTATCTTGCTTGGCGGCTCATTCTTCTCTCATTTTCTTCTCTTTCTTCTTCGTCCATTTTTTCCCATTCTTCTCTGTTTTTCTTTTCTTTCTTATCATTGTCTCTTTCCCCCTCATTAGCTCTCTGGATAATTCTAAAATGGCCATGCAATGTATGACCTAAAAAAATAATTAAATGGTGGTCCCCACTATCTTCCTTTATTATGCCAATGCCCCCAAAATCTTCTTCATATATAATTACTAAGTCATACATTTTTATAATTGCAAGATAGCCCACAAGAATATCACTAATTTAAATCCCTTATTTGACTTAATACTTTGTTATTGTCGCCTTGAAATTGGAAATTGTTCTTGTTAACTTATTGTTGGTGACATTTATGTTATAACTTTGGTTGTATTTATTTATATTTTCTTATATGTGTGATTTTTACATTTTAATACATTTGTATATTGATTGAAGATTTTTTAAATATTATTCAATTAAATATTAATAAACAATGGCCGTTGACGGTCAACGTTCGATGACCGTCCTAGCTTACTTCAAATTCTGGATCCGCCACTGTATCAAGGCCTTTTCGTTGTCTGTAACCTTTTATTACTAATTTGGCCTTATACTTTTCAATAATTCCATATGCTTTCATTTTTCTTTTAAAAATTCATTTGTAGCCTATTGGTAAACTTTTTGGATGGAGATCCACTAGCTCCCACGTATAACTTGCAAAATGGAACCTATTTCATTTTTAATGGCTTCTTTCGATTGAGATCCTTATGAAGAGTTTACGGCTTCTTGAAAGCTTTGAGATTCACTTTCTAGCATATAGGTCAGAAAATCAGGACCATAAGATTTTTCTATTCTTTCTCTTTTTGCTGCATCTTGGTTCAACCTCAACTTTATTTTCTAACTCTTGGTTCTGACTATTTCCAATCAGAGTCCCATGTGTCCTTTTAAAGGATTTTGCTTCTTCTTTAGATCTGTACGAAAATACATATTCAAAGAACGAAACATTTCTTGAATCCATTTTGTGTATGTCTGAGACTTTAGACTCATGCACAAAAATCGATAAGCACTACTATTATATGCATAGCCAATGAATTTACAATATACGGTCTTTGGGCCTATCTTCACCTTTTTTGGTGTTGGGACAACCACTTTAGCAAGACACCCCACACTCGTAAGTATTTGTAAAAATACTTTCTTCCTTTCCATAACATATAAAGAGTTTTTTCCATTTTCTTTCCAGACACCTTATTTAAAATATAATTTGCCGATAACACGGCTTTCCCCCACATGTTTTGAGGTAATCCAAAACTTACTAACATTGCGTTCATCATTCTTTATTAGGTATGATTCTTCCATTGAGCAACACTATTTTGCTGTGATGAACAAGGTGCAGTGATTTCATGTATGGTGTTGTACACAAAATTCAGCAAATGATGCTTCTTACTCACCACCTTGATCACTTTTCAATACCTTGGTTTTCAACTTCATTCTTATAAAGAATAAAATTTTCTATAGTTTCATCCTTACTTTTAAGCAAATACACATATCAGTATTTTGTGCTATCTTCGACAAAAGTAATAAAGTACTTATTGCCAGCTCTTGTTTGTAAAACTCTAAATCACATGTCATTGTGAATTAAATCAAGTGGTTCTGTACTTCATTCAATTGATTCAAAAGACGATCTTGTAATTTTGTCTTAACACAAGTTTCACACTTATGTTTAGTATCAATATGGAATATAGATATGCAGTTCAAATTAACTAATCTACATAAAGTATCATAATTACTATATCCTAGTCTACATTGCCACAAACTGGAAGACTAAAACAAGTAAACAAAAGAATTAACTTTATTAATTTTCGGTTTCACAACAATTACATTCAATTTAAACATACTGTCGGTAACATAACCTTTTCGACAAATATTCCACTCTTAGATAAAATAACTTTATCTAACTTAAAACACAATATGGAAACCGTGCTTATTCAAAAACGACCAAGACACTAAGTTTTTACAAATTTACGGCATATACAACACATTGTTAATAATCAACTATTTTCCGAAAGTCATCTTTCCTTGACCCTTGATTTCAGAAGTTGCTGAATTTTCCATGAACAACTTCTCTCCATTCTCAATTGCTTTGAACACAGTAAACAGTTATTTATCAGATCACGCATACTTCGTAGCACAAGTGTTGATCTACCACTCTTTTAGGTTTGAACCCACCATATTCACTTCAAAAATGACAGCTGCAAGATTCATCTTCGACACATCATCTGCAATGTAGTCAACCACATTTGTTTATTTCTACTTCTTTGGTAGTCTACACTTTGAAAACTTATGACATACTTTGTCACGGTTAAAGCATTTTCCTTGAAATTTCTTTTTAGAGTTTCCACCTTTCGATCCCAATTTGGTCCCTTTGCCATCAAATGGCCCAGGTTTGTTCTTGTAGGGCTTCGAATTTGACCATACTCAACAACATTGGATTTAGCCAAAACAAGGTTGAACCCTTTTGATAAGTGTATTTTATACACTTATTTGTGCCGTTAAATTAAAGAAATTGTCATTACTTTAGATGATTTGAGGCTTAATTTTATATATATTTTGTTTGCTAGGTACATCTAGATGCAAAACCATGGAATTGAAGAAAATGGGCTGAAAATTGGCTAAAGTTGACCTAATCCAAAGTTTGGGGACTAAATCGCAAAGTGTTAATAGATGATTCGGACCTAGTATCAATGATTGGAGAGATGTTGGAGTCAATTACACAAAATTGGAAGATGGAGGGTCAAGAAAATACAAAGAAAGAACTGAAATAAATAAATAATGCAATTCGGGGACCAAAGTGCAACAATTGGAAGATTTTTTGCATGCGCGCACGCACATGCATAATCTCTCGCGCTCGCACGGGCTTATCTTTTATTTACCGAGAGTGAAACATTTACACAGCGCGCGGGCAAGGACATATACGGCGCGCCCGCACAGGCCATTTCTGGGCCTGAACGGCCCAATTTTCTGGTTTTATCCAAATTCCCATAAAAACCAATTTTAACCTACTTTCTTGAGGGAGGAACGGTGTGGAACGACCCAGAGCATATCAAATCCAATTTTTCACCAAAAGAAAGGGTTTATGACGAGATTCAAAGGCGATTATCACAAGATATTGAAGATTCAAAATCCGGATTGAAGAAATTCAAAGAAGAAATTGAGTTTTCACTTTTCATTCATTATTTATCATTCCGGGTGATGTTTTTCCAATCTTATTTTGTGATTTACATAACACGATGCTAGGCTAAGTTTATTTGTATTGGATGGATGATGAAACTATTTGATTTCTAGTTTTTAATTCAAGACTTGTGATTTTTAGTTTGATTCTCGCATTGTAATTCCATATACATGCTTTTTCATGTTTTAATGTTTGCGCACCATTAGGGAAATAAGTTGCTTATTTGTAGTGTTGGAAAACTCACGATAAGTAGAACACTGTATGTGTAACACATGAAGAATAAATATTAGGAATAATATTTGTGAAGTGTGCGATCTTGTATGATAATCCTATAATTTAATGCATATTCATCATATGAATGCGGACTAGGAATATGATCGTGTCGTGATCAATATAGGTTTATTATATCTTGGAAAAGAATAATAAATAGAAGTGGAATTATCAGTCGTCACCAATGCAAGGATTGAAGTAATTATTACAAGTTGAGAATTGAATGCTAGAGTCACTTAGTGGAATCGGAAATCCAATACTCTCTTTCACATTTAATTTTAAAAACCATAATTTTATTGTTTTCGTAGTTTTAGAACATAGTTAAATAAAACCCACCATATCTTGTTATTGTTTCGAATTTAGATATATCGATTGCACTAGAATTAAGCCGTATTCCATGTGGGACGATAACTCACTCATCATATTTATTACTTGTACAACGATCCCGTACACTTGCGGGATTATTTCGCAACACCTTTCTTTTCTGACAATAAAATTGTCTTTTTCGATTTGAAGTCTAACAATCAGTTTTTAATGTTCATTTCCTTTCGCTTTTGCTTTAGGTAATTTTTTGAAATCCTTTCAAGCCAGAGATAGCTTTTTAATGATTGCAATCACTTGAGAAGTCTCACTTAAATTCATCCAGTCTACGTGAATTTCATGTAAAATCACTTAGGGCTCCTATACTTGACCGATTACTATTCTAGAGTCCACCATCTTATAATCTAAGAATCGGCCAACAATAAATTATTAAATTTCTTAGCCCCGATATCCTCGGTCTTATATTTTTGATCCAAGGACTCCCACAACTTCTTAGCAGTTTCCATCGTACTATACATGTTGCATAGTGAATCTGCCAAGCTATTCATGATATAATTGCAGCACAAGAAATCAGAGTGTTTCCAAGCATCAAGTATACAAATAGCTTGCACTTCTCCCTCACCCTCATTGAGTTTCGAAATATTTTCAGTCAAGAACCTTGCAAGACTCAAGGGGTCAGGTAAAACAACATTCTTTGTTGCCACCATCTGAAATTCAAGTTATTGAATTTCTTCGATTTTTCCCTCTGTTTAGCCAAAACAATCACAATAGGGCCAGTTTTTAAGCCACAACATGACTCATAGTATGAATTGGCAATTTAGCCATTTTTGAGTCCCAAGAAGACTTGGCCCTTGAGCCATAGTTTGGTTTTTGACATCCACAGTTTGAATCAAATCCATGCTAGTTGCTTCGATTGTTATTTCTAAAAATGAAACTAATATTGGTTCTTAACGAAACAAAATGAACAACATGTTTGTTCTTTTATCAAATCTATTTTTAAGTTTATTGTCCGAAATAATTTGCACAATTGTATAAATGAAGAACAGAACACATAGGGGGTGAATGTCTATTTGGGAGTAATATATGCTATCGATGCGGTACGATAGGTCATATTGCTAAATATTGTTAGGAGGTCCCCTCGAAGGAAAGTAACGAGCAAGAAAAGAAAGGGAATGCTAGAGTCTTTGCTTTAGCTTAAGGTGGGATAACAAAGAACCCGAATGCAGGTAATTTAGAGGACGAAATTCTTTTAAGGAGGGGAGATTGTAACACCCCGAAATTTTAGAATAAAATTATTTGTCATATATATTATATTTTATGATTTTAAGAGTTGAGGGACTAAAATAAAGTTTTAAATTCATATGTTTTAAATGGGTCAAATATTCAATTTTTTTTATAGAGTGGTCAAAAGTATATCAATATTGGGCTCATTTTGTAGCTCGTATTTAATCATGTATTTTGGACTCGAGAAAATGTAAGTTTGAATAAATTAAGCCCAATTTATTTCGAGTCAAAGAAACATATTTAATATCTATTTCTTTTATTTCTTAATAGTACGCCTTTTAAGATAATTAGCAAAATAATATAATAGTTTATTTCATAATCACGTTTATCTAATATTTTGAAAAGATTTAGTCATGTTCAAATTCTTCTTCTTCCAACTGATAACCTGTTACACGTGTAATATAATTTTTCAAATAGTATTATATTATACTTCTAATACACGTGTTATATTATAATTGATTTATTAAAAAATTCATTCTCATCAAGTTAAGATAAACATGATTTTTATCACAGTTATATTATGACTCAACTACTATAATTTTCCCTATAAATAGTGTGTCCCTGTCTCACAATTCACCACACAGAAGTTTACACAGCAGTTTTCATATGGAAAGCAGCTGTAAATTCTAAGTATATTTTTATATCAAAAGCTCGTTCTCCAATCAAGGTAAGATATTTTTGTGCAAGTGGTTTTTGTTTCCTTATGCTTTTATGTTGGTAATTTATGCATGAATTGTTAATGGGCCTTTAGGTTCTTTAGAAAGAGATAAGAGATCCTACGGGATTTAGGATGACCTAGATGGGTGTTTCGCTTGGTCACTGAGAGATACTCCATAAGAGAAGAGTGATATGCATTGTTTATTTTATTGCATATAATTGTATACGGAAACTGCATGTATCTTACTGAGTGTTTTCAAAATACTCACTCTTACCAAATTTTACATACTAGTTCAGGTCGATTGGATCTGTGGCGGGATGGTGCAGCGAACTGCTAATAAATTTCACCCCACGAGAATAATACTAAATTTTACTGCTCTTATATAGATTTAGTAGTTCATTTTGCCCAATAACATTATTAGCAAATTTATTAGTTAGAGAATGTTTGAATTGTTTTAAAGACATGATTTTATGATTTGAATTTAAATTTATGAATGTTTTGTTATTTAGAAAAATAGAATTTCATTTCCGCATGTTAAGTACACAAAAATTATTGTGGATAACACCTTAAGGTGTATTAAAATTGGGGCATTACAATTTGGTACCAGAGCAAAGGTGTAATTTCCTGTAGAATATGCATATTTTTCATAACTTGGAAAAAAAAAATGACACTGTTCACGATGAACAGTACGTTGTCACTGTTCACGTGAAGAGTGGAGAAAAAAAAGAATTTTTTTTTTTTACAATAACCAAAAGTGTTTTACCGTGCATCAAAGATTATATATGTTTATTTATTTGTCTCTTTTGGTAATGAGATAAAGAATCATTGGCACGTAGCGCTCACCACTCGATCGCTCCCCAATTGATCCAAGGTATGAAAAGAAATTTTATTCTTTTAGCATGTTTATGAGTCATCTTGCTTATATCATGAGATGTATAATTATGATTACTTCACATATTTTTGTTAGCTGTTAAAATTTTCACAAATGAGTATTATGATACAAACATAGAATGAAATGATATGGTCACTAAAAGTTCGAGTATAATTAAAGTTATACTTGTCACATGATTAGGACTTGGTATAAACTAGAATGATTGGACATAGCCCCCACATACCTATAACGTGCTCAAATTGCTATTGAGGACTACATGGATTTCGAAGTAAGATGGGGGTGAACCTTTGTCGAACATATCGAAGATTTCTTTGTAAAATGGGAGCGAGCAAGGTCATTCGGATTTAATGAAGGGACCATCCTCTCGATATATCATCTTATAAACACTATGTGACCTCAATGGAGAGATGTGGCTTACTTCATGAGAAATATGGATTTTGAGCTTTATATGCCCGAAGACTGGGATAAGATTGATTTCAGAGGATATTGTGAGGACATCATAATCTTGTGGAACCATAGACAACAAGAACTAGCACTAGAACCCGAGCCTGAGCCAGAACCTGAAGAAGACCCAGAGGAGAACCTTGAAGAGGACCCAGAGGAAGAGTCTGAAGAAGATCCAGATGAGGACCCACAGGAAGACCCAGAAGAGGAAGTCGTACCGGAGCCAGAAGACCCCATCATCAATTTGGTTACAGATTCTGAACCCGAGTCATGCATTACTTCAGACGATGAGAAAGAGTATTTTTAGGACTTATAGAGATTAGCGATAGTTTTATTCATTTAGCAAAAGTTTATTCAGTTATCTATTGGAGTTTATTTTTCAAAACCAGATATTATATTTGGAAATTTAATTTTTTTTATATAAATTTTTGCATTATCGGATTTTCCTAAATAAAAATTTTAATTGTGTTAAGAAAATGCCGAGACAACAACAAAACCAAGCAACAGTCATCAGGGATTTGTTGAAAGCCGTACAAGATTTGGGTAGACAACAAACACATGCATGTCCCCAGAATGCAAATGCTAACAACATCAATTCAATTGTGGAACAATTCCATCACTACAAATCCCTAACTTTTGATGGCAAGGAAAACCCATTAGCAGCTGAAAAATGGATAAGGGGAATGGAGCGAATTTTCGAACATCTTTCCTGCACGGATGCTAAAAAGGTATTATGTGCAAAATTCATGTTGGTGGGTGATGCACGTCATTGGTGGGAATCAGCATCGCGCACTAGAACAGAAGCTCGACAACGTGCTCTAACGTGGACACAATTTAAGGATGATGTGATGGGAAAATACTTCCTACAAGCTCTGAGAGACTGAAAGGAAACAGAATTCCTTCAACTAAAACAAGGAAAGGTGAAGCTTGAGGACTACGAAAGAAAGTTCGAGCAACTCTCTAGGTACGCGCTACACCTAGTAGATACAGAAGCAAAGAAGGGGAGAAGGTTCGAGCTGGGTTTGCGTTCCAAGATTGGTGGGATAATGGCATCTCATCAAATCACCACCTATAGTCGGGCTTCACAAACTGCTCAAGCAATCTCAAATAGGTTAGATATTGACCAAACTTTTCAGCAAGGGATCGAGCCTTCGGGAAAGCGGAAATGGAATGGGTCTAATGAAGAAAGAGAAGAAGGACAAAATAAGAAAGTCAACTCCGGATCAAGTTTCGGATGAGTCGTTTCGCCCTGTCCAAAGTGCAATAGAACACATAGGGGGTGAATGTCTATTTGGGAGTAATATATGCTATCGATGCGGTACGATAGGTCATATTGCTAAATATTGTCAGGAGGTCCCCTCAAAGGAAAGTAACGAGCAAGAAAAGAAATGGAAGGCTAGAGTCTTTGCTTTAACTCAAGGTGGGATAACAGAGAACCCGAATACAGGTAATTTCGAGGACGAAATTCTTTTAAGGAGGGGAGATTGTAACACCCCGAAATTTTAGAATAATTTTTTTTGTCATATATATTATATTTTGTGATTTTAAGAATTGATGGACTAAAATAAAGTTTTAAATTCATATGTTTTAAATGGGTCAAATATTCAATTTTTTTATAGAGTGGTCAAAAGTATATCAATATTGGGCTCATTTTGTAGCTCGTATTTAATCATGTATTTTGGGCTCGAGAAAATGTAAGTTTGAATAAATTAAGCCCAATTTATTTCGATTCAAAGAAATATATTTAATATCTATTTCTTTTATTTCTTAATAGTACGCCTTTTAAGATAATTAGCAAAATAATATAATAGTTTATTTCATAATCACTTTTATCTAATATTTTGAAAAGATTTAGTCATGTTCAAATTCTTCTTCTTCCAACTGATAACCTGTTACACGTGTAATATAATTTTTCAAATAGTATTATATTATGCTTCTAATACACGTGTTATATTATAATTGATTTATTAAAAAATTCATTCTCATCAAGTTAAGATAAACATGATTTTTATCACATTTATATTATGACTCAATTACTATACTTTTCCCTATAAATAGTGTGTCCCTATCTCACAATTCACCACACAAAATTTTACACAACAGTTTTCATATTGAAAGCAGCTGTAAATTCTAAGTATATTTTTATATCAAAAGCTCGTTCTTCAATCAAGGTAAGATACTTATGTGCAAGTGGTTTTTGTTTTCTTATGCTTTTATGTTCGGTAATTTATGCATGAATTGTCAATGGGCCTTCGGGTTCTTTAAAAAGAGATAAGAGATCCTACGGGATTTAGGATGACCTAGATGGGTGTTTCGCTTGGTCACCGAGAGATACTCCATAAGAGAAGAGTGATATGCACTGTTTATTTTATTATATATAATTGTATACGGAAACTGCACGTATCTTACTGGGTGTTTTTAAAATACTTACTGTTACCAAATTTTACATACTAGTTCGGGTCGATTGGATCTGTGGCAGGATGGTGCAGCGAACTGCCAATGAATTTCACCCCACGAGAATAATATTAAGTTTTACTGCTCTTATTTATATTTAGTAGTTCATTTTGTCCAATAACAGTATTAGCAAATTTATTAGATAGAGAATGTTTGAATTGTTTTAAAGACATGGTTTTATGATTTGAATTTAAATTTATGAATGTTTTGTTATTTAGAAAAATAGAATTTCATTTCCGCATGTTAAGTACACGAAAATTATTATGAGTAACACCTCAAGGTGTATTAAAATTGGGGTGTTACAATGGTAACTAATAATCAAATCAAATTTTATTTTCTAAACAAAATTCTATTAAACAAAATAACGAACTATTTAATAAAATAACGAATTCAAATTAAATTTGGAGAAAAGGTTATGTGATTAGATAGTTAAGATTTCCGATTTTACTTAGGTTATTTATCATACAATTAATTCCAATTATTCATCCATTTTTTCATACATGCCAATGATAGAATTAACCAATTGTATTTAGTGATCTCTCTCAAGCAACACTAATTCTATTCATATGTTCGAACATACTATATCTCTATGTAAATTCACACACATATGAAAGCATTAATTTATTCCTTCAATAAGGATCGTATAGATTATAATTATCTCTCGACCTCTTAAAATGTCTATGTCAATTATTGCACGAGCTAGAAATATATATCACCTCTCGGTCTCAATATTATTCCCTAAATCAATTAATTGTTGATCAGACAATTAAAGTATTAAACACACGATAATTAATTGTAAAGTATTAAAAAGGCATGAAAATCTTGAAATCAAACGTATAATAAAAACCTAAGTTCCATCATCAATCCTAACATAAAAATATTTAGTCAATCATATTGTTGTATTTAAACATGAAAAAGTGGAAAGAAATCACCAATAAAAGTGGATTCTTGCTTTTAAATATGAGAAAATTAATTAGAATAATTAGAAATCGTTAAATCATAATTGAAAGTTAGGTGAAATTACCCCCCTAGTCTTTCTTAACATGATGATTTGTATTCCTCAATTTTGTCTCAACCAATCTCCTTATTTTAATTTAGGTCCATTCATTCAACCATTTATCAATTATCTAGATAAAATAGAAGTTACAAAATTATAGTACTTGGTGGAAATTAAATTACAATCCATGTGGGTTCGACATCCTAACTTTTATACTATATTACAAAACTTGACACCGTACACTTGTAGCATAAATCCACGTTATCGAAAACTCGTGACAAGTTTTTGGCACTGTTGTTGGGGATTGTTTAATTTAATTGTCACTAATATTATTACCAAGTAACTTTTATTTTAATTTAGATTTTATTTTATTTTATTTCATTTTTTTCTTTTATTCTGTTAATTTTTGGCTACCCATCTTGATCTCTTTGATATTTTTCCAGGTGCTATTCAATAATATGTGCATGATTCTAACGTTGGCAAGAGAGCATAACAATTGAAATAAGTAATCTCGACATGGATACAAATTATGTATTTGTAGAAGACATCTTTTGCCAGTTATGCTATGGGATGCACTATACTAAACATTGTTTACATCCACACACCGACTCCCGTGCAGTAAATCTTCTAAGGTTCATACAATATTTAAAATGTCGAAAACAGGAAATTGACAAATCTGATGAAGACTGCATGCATACCTTTGGGAGATTATGTATCTATCAATTGGGATGAGGACGTCGAATTTGTGGGAATTGGTCCTCCTCTGTTGAATGAGAGTATAATTGTAAAAGTATTATAATAAACTTGTCAAGTTGGAAGAGCGCAACATATGTACTTGAGATTGGAGTTATTGGAATGAACTTAAAAGGTGGAAATAATTGCCATTTGAAAATGTTGAAAAGAAAGACTTCTCATTGCCCGTGGATCATTCAGTCAATCCGAAGAAATTTCAACGATCGCAGAAGAACTTGAAGTGAATGACAACATGATCACAAAAGAACCGAATGAAGAAGTAGAAATCAATGAGATGAAATCAATGTACATTCGTCCAAATTCATTGATTGTATAGAAATTAATCTTGTGATTAAGCCCGATGAGAAAGTGGAAGTCTACATTGTTGAGTTTGTATCAGATGGCATGGAAAAATCCTACTACATTGAAAAGAACAATGTTGAAGTTTGGAAAAATAATGAAGAGTGACACAAAATCAAAAGAAGCAAAATGAGCAAGGCATCAAAAGCTTTCTTCAAAGTTCCATGATGAAATTGTCAAAGTCAAGCTAATGACGTTAAAGAAGCGCTTCTTGGGAAACAACCCAAGCTTTCTTCATTTTTAGTTATTTATTTATTAATTGTTCATTTTTTTTAGTTATAGGATCGTTGAGTTTATTTTACAATTTATTTAGGAATCATCACCCATGTCCCATCTTCCCTTTGGTCTCAAAATGATTAAGTAGGTCATTAGATGTTCGAGTTAAGTAACACTTGCTCCGTGTTTTTAACATCTAAAATATGATTTTTTTTCTAGGAACATGTCGTCGCGAAACATTCAAACCAACATTGACATGGAAAAACAGAATACATCACAAGTTTGGGGATCAAATGGTGTACATGAAGGTTACTCGTCAAATTCATTAAAAGCATCACAAGTTCAAGTAGGGCACCTCTTCACAAATGTGTTATCAGGGAAATTTCGTTATTCCATCTTCTCTCTACCTTGTTCTTTTACACATTGAGGGCAATGTGTGATTTAAGTTTGGGGTGATTGTGCTTGAATTGGTGATATTGTGTTGACATATTAGATGGCCTTGCCGGCTTAGGATTGCTTGATGTTTAAAATTGTTATTGATTTATGAGCTATGCATGACCAAATATGCTATTTATGCCTAATTCTTTTTTTGAAAAAAAAAGAGATTGTCCATGATTAGATCCTGAGTTACTTTAAGCATAATAGTCACGATTAATTGTTATCTAGATGTGGAAATTTTTGGATTAATGAAAAGATTTTTGAATTGGTAAGAACTAGGTTGTGATTTGCTTGAAAAATTGTATCAACCTATATTCTCTTCTTTCACTTTACCATATTATAAGATAAGTTTGGGGGTGGTCAAGCTGGTAAAGGATATTATCTAGAAGTGTGTTGATTCCATGTGTGTTGAAAAAAAATTGCGTGGAGTGTCTTTTACCAAGTATAAGCTAGGTAATGACCATATGTTAGTGATCTAAGCCATGGTGTTGTGTTGTGAAAAGAAAAAAATATGATAGTGTATTTGTTGAATATTGGGCCTCACTTCGTAGCCTCTTTTACTCGAGTTATTAAGTCTGTTGGGGGTATCTTAAAACTCGGTATCCTTTGGTCTAAACAACCGGGGAGTTATCGACCTAAAGTTCGCTACAAGAGTCAATAAGAAAGTTTAAGAGAGTGAGGTCATTCATGAGCTTTTATTGAAAATTTTAATGAAATTGTGCAATTGTATTTAATGTTTGGCTTAGATAACTAGTGGGTTTGAATTACTTAGTATAAACTAATTGAATGTCAAAGCACTCATCTAGTGGAGAATCATCACATGACTAGAGGTTAATATTACCGGTTTGACCCAACCAAACAAGAGTGGAAAAAGAAATGAGTGAATTGAGAGTAACCTTTAGATTTACACTTGAAAAAGAAAAGAAATATATATTTGAGGAGTGTGAATCTCACGAGCGAGAAAAGACATATTTGACCACAAAGGGTTGGGTTGGAACCAATTTGAATTCTTTTCCATTTTGACAACTTTTTTCTAATTTAGATGATGATTGAAAGTGACTATGTACCCACACACTGATCGAACATTGGATAAGCTTAAATTGTTTTTGGTAGCATTAATTGGAGGCATACTTGTGAATTGATATACAATTTTACACTCTTTGATATTTTTGACAAGCTATCTAATGTGTTGATATTTATCTAGTTTGCATGAGTGTGTTATAGATAATCTTGCTCGGGACGAGCAAGAGGTTAAGTTTGGGAGTATTTGATGAGTGTTCTACACTCATGATATTTATGTCACTAAATGCATTATTTTGTTACCCTTGAGAGAGTTTTAGGATGTTTTAATGTGTGTTTTGATGTTGTGATATAGATTGATGAAATTGAAGGAAATAAACAAAACTTGGCAAATTGGAGAAATAAGCTAAATTGAAGAGATCCAAAGTTCGAGGATTAAGGTGCAAATACTCCTAAGTTGTGTCTGACCTCACAATGAAGATTTGAGAGTGTTTGGAGTCAATTGGATGAAGAAAGAAATCAAATGGAGCAAATATAGTCAAAGTATGATCACACATCAATTTCCAACTGAAAAAGTTACGCTCCAGATTTGTAGTTTCATATTGAGACTCATTTTGACATAGCAAACGTTTGAATTGGAAAATTACATCTGAAGAATAGTTGTAGCCCTTTGAATCAGATTTCCAAAGTATCTTGAATCACTTGAATCGGACATCAGGAGCAAAAGGTATGATAAAAATATTGAAGGACGTGCAGTGCTGTTTCCACCGAAGACGGGCGCCACAGCACCCACTATGCTGAAAATGGACAAAGACATCGGCGTCGTGGTGCCGCGTCCCGAGAAACACCAAAAAACCTATTTTCATATTATTTTCAGCCCGACCCGGCCCAACTCCAATCCTTCTTGCAATTTGGGGAAACTATAAATACGCATTTTGAAGACCTAAAATGGGGACTTTGGACGGCTAGAAGAGGCAAGAAGGCCGAAGGCACAAACCTTGAAGAAATCAATTGAGGAAGGGATGATTGGCACGATTTGGAAAAGAAATCAAGCGGCAACGAATAGTTTTTCTGAACCTTTGTCCTCTTATCCACGTTTTTCATGTTTAATTCCATGTTGCCAATTGTATCCATTATGAACTAAAATTTTAGATCTAGGGTTTGGTGTAGCCAACTGGAAATTATGGATTGATGATTTTATGATTATTTTTATTTGATTTTCTCGCATAGATTTAATTGTGTCATGATTTTAATGTTTTCAATTACCTGATCAATAATTGAATGAGTCAATTTCGGCACTCAAGAGAGGGAAATTTAGGCATGATCATATGATTGACACGACGTGGGTTTTTACACTTTAAGATAAGGTAATAAATCTATGAAGCTTACTTCACAAAAGAATCGAGAATTGATAAATTCTAGGGTTTAATTCGGAATAGAGATATTGGGATTGAATTGTAGGATTAATTTCTAGCCGGCACTCGAGAGAGGGGAGAGAAATACAATTGGATTCTTGCTTTAAATATGAGAAAATTAATTAGAATAATTGGAAATCGTTGAATCATAATTGAAGTTTAGGTGAAATTACTCCCTAGTCTTTCTTAACATGATGATTTGTATTCCTCAATTTTGTCTCAACCAATCTCATTACTTTAATTTAAGACCATTTATTCAACCATTTATCAATTGTTTAGATAAAATAGAAGTTACATAATTATAGTACTTGGTGGAAATTAAATTGCAATCCATGTGGGTTCGACATCCTAACTTTCATACTATATTACAAAACTTGACACCGTACACTTGCAGCATAAATTCACGTTATAGAAAACGTGTGACAAGAACAGAATTGATGACAAATGTTGAGAATGTAGAAGTTAAATTAACGAATGAAAGTACCACATTTTTCGAATACAAATTTATGCGCGTGCGAAAATGTTGTTTTTTAAAAAAATACCATAGTACTTCGTGTACCAGAAATCACGTAGTTGTTCCCATGGTAAATCTTTCTCGGATGGTTCATCCATTTCAGTTGCTTGTCTAGGAGGTCTATCTCCACTTCGTCATCGCTAACCTGTTTTGCTCTTTAGGGAGCTTCGTCGACACTACCATTTCGCCTAAGAAAATTGAGCACTATCTTTGTTTGAGCACGAAACGAGTAGCTTGGTATGCAATCTAGAATTTTCTAACGATGTTTCAATACCTTGAATGACCTCTCCGTTACGTTCCAACATGACGAGTCATAAAAATTGAAACGTGAGATGCATTGCAAAATCTTTGTTGTCGTCTTGTTGCTCTGTACGAAACTCTTAAAATTGGTATTGGATGTCTGAACCTTTGTATTGAGCCATATAACTCGATCTATGCACAAATCCAGAGTCCACGAGATAGTACTTCCCAGGAACGGGAGTGGGAAAATTAATATACGAATTATGTATTGCTTTTACCAAAATGCGATTGTCATGCGTATTTCCTATAATCCAAGGCAACACGAATGTGAAGCACAAGTTGAAATCGCAGGCAACGATGACGTTCTATATCAGAATTCCTTTTTGTCCTCTAAAGTTCTCGCATTTATGACGCTGTAGAACGGCCCTCACGTGTGTTTCATCAATAGATTCGATGCAATCCTAATCTAGTCAACCATTTATGCTAGTCTTACTATTTAAGGCAATAGTTGTGTAACAAAATTGCAATGTAATAATGAAAAAATGGATATATCGTTGTCACATGTACTTGGAACAACAGATACTCCACAACGTCTGGCAAATGATATCATTCTCTTTGGTTGTAGTTCAGGGTCGGGCTTAATGACATTTCCAGCGAAATCGACCACATCACAGAGCACTATTTTGAAATAATGGCTAATAATCTAAGAGTGGTCAAAAAGTATTTGCACCTGTCTGTATCCTTTCCCGTGAGCTAGGACACACAAAAGCGTTATGACCTACTAGTACACATCTATATTAGCACGTACTCATCACGAAGCATGTGCATGAAGTGAATGAACATCTGTAAGTATATTTGAAATTCCAAAAAACACATTGGAAATATGTGTGCAAAATTATATAGCGTAAACAAATGTCCACTCCATCTAAAAAGAAAAAAGAAATCGTGGGAATGATACAAGTAATCCCGGACCATATGTTCGAAAATGCGACAATATCTAAGGCATTTCAATGTCTTCCTCGAGTTGTTGAATGATGACATCATCGTCTAAATCATAATACACATCGGATTTTGGGTAGAGATCGCAATAACGGAATTGATATTGGGACATGCCTTTGTATGTTTTTGGCAACGTAAAAAATACAAGAGATTTTAGTAAAGGTGGAAGTTGGAATATTGTAGAAGGAGAAGGGTTTTGTTGATATAGAGAAATACGTGTAAAATTACTTGGTCTTCCAACTTTCCTTGTATTTATAGGCTCCTTAGTGGAGTAATTGCATCATTGACATGGCTATTACACATAATCTTACCTTTTTCATTGTATGTAAGCAAAGAGATTGCAATTTCTTGAAAGGTGACAAAGATGTCATCAACTTTTTATATTTTCCATGTAAATTGCCAACTTTGACATAGACTTTGATCCCAAACCATGCACAAACATTTCATAAAAGAAAGTGACGTGCAATAGTCTAAAATTTGGAATACGCAAACAACGCTGTCAAACAAGTAGATCAAAAAAGGACAAGCAGATCAAACGTAGATGTTCAACTTTTTAGAAAAAAAATTACCCATCGACAGTCATACTATGCAATGAACAATCTTTACGTTCCTTATAGTCGTCGAAGCTCCATTTCAACCAATGCATTTTCTTGTCCTCATCTTTTGCAGCACTCCATATCTCTCTGTTTTCCCTAGCTTCGAGGGACGATAGTGCAAACATGAAAAGATCGCTTGTATTGTCAACAAGCCCAGTTGCTTCTACTTCCGTGATACATTCATCGACATTAAGTGTTGGAAATGGTGCCAAATTAGTCAACTTTGACCACAGTTTTAAGTGGGACCCAATGTTCAAACTGTCGAAATAAATGTTCAATTAAATTCTACGTTCCAGGTAGATGAGTGTAGAATATTTAATTGTGAAAAACCATTTTAATATGAATGAGAAATTATGGTTGAAAGTTGGACAATAAATAAGAGGAATAAATGGAAAATAATTGGAAAACTGTTCCAATCCCACATAGGTTGTAAACACAACCTTGAACTACTTAATAAACCTCAAGTTTGGAAATGGGTTTGGGCTCCAAGGGGTACCAATAGTTTTTGAAAGGGGGGAGTCTTAGACAATGTCTAGATTAACCGAAGGCCACAAGCGCGCGCCGCCGCTGCCTTCCGTCCGACCGGTCGGCTCGGCTCGACACGGCACAGCACGAGCACGAGCTCGAGCTTGGGTCGGGTCGTGGTCTTGGGCCGGGCCGGGTCAATATTAATTTTTTGGATAAAATTTATTTAAATTTTTATCTGAATTCAATTAATTAATTCCCTCCCTTTCACGATTTTTCTTTAAACCGTCAATTGATTAAGTGGATGTCTTAACTGTTCAACTATGAGTTAAGTGGGCGTGAGTGGTGAAACTGTTCAAAGTGGGGAGTTGTACGAGGCTCAACCGTCAAACTCCATCCTCTATTTAAAGGGTCCTTAGACTTTCATTTCGACACACCAACAAACACTCGAATTCATACTACATACATAGTTTTCGTCGCACCTTTTCTTTTCTGCATTTGTCTGAGAGAGTACCTCCATTTCTGGTTCACTGTCTTGCAATCGAAGTGCTGCTTCTTCAAGTGTTTGATCGTTGTATCTTGGGAGATGCTTTACCACATACCGTAAGCACCGTGTGACAGGGTAAAAATGTCTTAAGGACAGAGAGCCTAGTTCTCGCCTCGATCATCCTCATTCTGAATTCTGCAATTGTTTAAGCTTTCTGTATTTGCTCGTTTAATGTTTATGTTCTTACTCGTTCAAATTGTTATATTCTGTTCATACTGTTTAGCAAGTTAATTCTGGAAATATCATTTACTGCAACAATTTTTAACTCCAACAATCTTAAGACTTTTTTGATTATTAAATACTTTTTCAGACTGTACTTGCTTACTTCTGCAGAAACTATTGTGCTATATTACTATTCTGCAGAATTTTCGAATTTTAATTTGAAAATTCTGACTTGTTGATCTTCTATTTTGAAAACAGAAATGACTAACACTTCTGGGACGAATGCAATTCCCACTATTGTAGTTGTGACCCCTACTGTGAAGCCAACTATGGCTACAGTTATGTCAACTATGACTGGTCCATTTGCTTCAACTCATATTCCTCATGGAGATAAACCAAAAAAATTTAATGGGGTCGATTTTAAGAGATGGCAGCAGAAGATGTTGTTCTATCTCACCACTCTGAACTTGGCAATGTTTCTCACTGAAGATCCTCCTTCTGTTCAACAAGGAGAAAATAATCTAGTTTCGATTAATGCTTTGGACACATGGAAACACTCTGATTTCTTATGCAAAAACTATATACTGAATGGACTGAATGATTCGCTATATGGTGTATATAGCGTAATGAAAACTGCAATGGAACTATAGGAATCTTTAGAGAAAAAATATAAAACTGAAGATGTTGGATCTAAAAAATTTCTCGTCGGTAAATTTTTAGATTATAAAATGATTGACTCTAAATCTGTTATTTCCCAAGTTCAAGATTTGCAGGTACTTCTCCATGATTTACATGCTGAAAAAATGATTGTAAGTGAGTCATTCCAAGTAGCAGCAGTAATTGAAAAACTCCCGATCTCATGGAGAGATTTCAAAAATTACCTCAAACACAAACGTAAGGAAATGAACATGGAGGAGTTGATTGTGCGGTTGAGGATCGAATAGGATACTAAGAAATCTGAAAGGAGGAACGGGGGACCAAGCATGGAAGCTAAGGCAAACATGGCTGAATCAAGTTCAAAGAAGAACATGAAACGGAAGCACTCAAGCTTTGCCTCGAAGAAAAATGAAAAGGGGACTGTTTCAACTGTGGCAAACCCGAACATCATGCAAGTGACTGTCGCAAGCCTAAAAAGCAAATTGACCGTGCACATATTGTTGAGACTGAGAATCTGACTGAAGGTGTTCAAGAAATGCACCTATCTGCTGTAATATCTGAATGTAATAGTGTTGGAAATCCCAGGGAATTGTGGGTGGATACTGGTGCCACTCGCCACATTTGTGCTGAAAAGAGCGTGTTTTTTTATTACAAACCTATCGATGGAGAACAACTGTTCATGGGAAATTCCTCAAGCTCAAAGGTTGAAGGACAAGGAAAAGTGACCTTGAAGATGACATATAGCAAGGAACTCGTCCTCAACAATGTGCTGCATGTGCCGGACATTCGGAAAAATCTTGTTTCTGGTTCCCTTCTGGAAAAATCTTGTTTCTGGTTCCCTTCTTAACAAGAATGTGTTTAAGTTCGTATTTATATCTGACAAATTTGTACTAACTAAAAATGGAATGTACATTGGGAAGGGTTACATGACTGATGGGATGTTCAAGATGAACGTCCTTACTATTGTACCTAAATTGAACAAGATGAATGAAGCTTCTACTTCTACGTATATTGTTGATTCTTCCTGTTTATGGCATAAAAGATTAGGACATGCAAACTTTAAATATGTGCGCAAATTAATGAACTTAAATTTGCTACATTCTTTAAGTTTCGATCCTAATCACAAATGTAAAACTTGTGTTGAGGCTAAGTTAGTCAAAAGATCATTTCCATCAGTCGATAGAAATACTTTACCTTTAGAATTAATTCACAACGATATACGTGACTTGAAATTCGTACAAACTAAAGGTGGGAAAATGTATTTCATTACTTTCATTGACGATTGCACTCGATTTGTTATGTTTATTTGTTAAGAACCAAAGATGATGTTTTGGAAATGTTTAAACATTATAAGAATGAAGTGGAAAATCAACTTAGCAAAACAATAAAAATTGTTCTAAGTGATAGAGGCGGAGAATATGGAGCGCCGTTTGAAGAATTTTGTTCTCAACAAGACATCATTCATCAACCAACGACTCCTTACTCACCTCAATCTAATGGTATTGCGGAACGAAAAAACCGTACGCTTAAAGAAATGATGAATGCTATGTTGATTAGTTCTGGTCTACCACAGAATTTATGGGGGGAGGCTATCCTCTCGGCAAATCACATTCTTAATAAAATACCACACAAAGTAAAGGATGAAACACCTTACGAGTTATAGAAAGGTCATAAACATTCATATAAATACTTGAAAGTGTGGGGGTGTTTGGCAAAGGTAGAAGTGCCAAAACCTAAACAAATAAAAATAGGACCAAAAACTGTAGATTGCATATTTATTGGATATGCTCATAACAATAGTGCATATCGTTTCCTTGTGCATAAATCCAAGATTCCGGATATACATGAAGATACAATAATTGAATCAAGGAATGCAAGTTTCTTCAAAGATGTCTTTCTTCGTAAAGACAAAAGTGATGTAAGTTCAACAAAACGAACCTACGATACTGCAAATGATGATGAAAATGAAGAAGAACTCACACGCAGGAAAAGGACTAGAAAGTCTATGTCCTTTGGTTCAGAATTTCTAACGTACATGATCGAAGATGAACCAAAGACATTCAGTGAAGCAATGTCAACACCAGAGGCTCCTTTTTGGAAAGAAGCTATCAATAGTGAAATTGAATTGATAATGCAAAATCATACTTGGGAGTTGGTTGATCTCCCTCCTGGAAATAAACTTCTAGGTTGCAAGTGGATTTTCAAGAAAAAGTTAAAATCGGATGGATCTATTGATAAATACAAGGCTCGTTTGGTAGGAAAAGGATATAGACAAAAGGAAGGTCTTGATTTCTTCGATACTTACTCACCAGTAACGAGGATTACTTCGATAAGAATCCTTACTGCAATTGCTACGATACATAATCTCGAAATTCATCAAATGGATGTTAAAACAGCTTTTCTAAATGGGGAGTTGGAAGAAGAAATATACATGGAGCAACCTAAAGGATTTGTCGCTCATGGACAAGAGAAAAAGGTTTGACGACTCATTAAATCTTTATATGGATTAAAACAGGCGCCAAAGCAGTGGCACCAAAAATTTGACAAAACAATGTTGTCAAATGGTTTTAAAATTAACGAGTGTGATAAGTGTGTGTATAATAAGAGTACACCGACAGCATATGTCTTAGTATGTTTATATGTGGATGATATGTTAATTCTAGGTAGCAATCATGATATCATTGTATCTACTAAGAAAATGTTAATAAAATATTTTGACATGAAGGACATGGGTGTAGAAGATGTAATTCTTGGAATTAAAATTTCTAAAACACCAGATGGCCTCGTTCTTTCACAATCTCATTACGTTGAGTCTGTGTTAAAGAGATTTGGAGTTTTTGATGAGAGTCCAGTCAAAACTCCAGTAGACACGAGTCTACACTTAGCAAAAAATAGAGGTGAACCTGTTCATCAATTAAGATATTCTCAGGTCATTGGGAGTTTGATGTATTTAATGAACTGCACACGTCCTGATATTTCGTTCGCAGTTAATAAATTGAGTAGGTTCACATGCAATCCAAGCAATGATCACTGGAAGGCATTGAATAGGGTATTTCGATATTTAAAATATACCTTAAAATTTGGATTACATTATATGAGATATCCAACAGTATTAGAAGGATACTGTGATGCAAATTGGATATCTGATATGAAAGATTCTAAATCCACAAGTGGTTATGTATTTACACTTGGTGGTGCGGCTGTGTCTTGAAAATCCTCAAAGCAAACTTTCATAGTATGATCAACAATGGAATCGGAGTTTATAGCTTTAGATAAAGCTGGAGAAGAAGCAGAATGGTTTCGTAACTTTTTAGAGGATATTCCGTGTTGGCCTAAGCCGGTGTCTGCAAGTAGTATTCACTGTGACAATCAGTCAGCTATTGCAAGGGCACAAAATTGCATGTATAATGGTAAGTCTAGACATATACGTCGTAGACACAATACCATAAAGCAATTGATCTCAAATGGTATTATCTCCATTGATTATGTGAAATCAAAGGAGAATCTCGCGGATCCGCTTACAAAAAGCCTACCAAGAGATCAGGTATATTATCTATCAAAGGGAATGGGATTAGAGCTGAATATGCATGAATCTTAATGATGGTAACCCAACATTGTTGACTGGAGATCCCAAGATCTTGGTTCAATGGGACAACTAAGTTATTAAGACTCAATTAAGCCCTTTACCATTCCTTTATTAAAAAGTGATGTCTGCAGAATGTAAAAGGTTAAGTTGTAACTTTTAATGATTCCTATAGCTTGGATAATCCGAGTGGAGTAAAGCAGAATACTCTTAATAGGATATCACCTATATAAGTGTGAAGTGGGGCCGCTTCTATGAGAATTTGGTGCTTAAAATTCTCTAAATCACTTATGAATCCCAAGAATTGTTCAGGGCCAAAATGAACACAACTATGAGAACCTAAGAATTGAATAGAAAGATTATTGTGTGGATACTGTTGCCTTGGTTTACACCAATGGCTGAACAGTTCAAGACATCAGTTCACTGATTAGCCAAGTAAACTCGATAGTATTCAACTAAGGCAGGTTCAAAGTCAAAAGCTACCTCTCCTGATGCAATAAGTCTTTCGCCTGTACTCTCTGTTCGTGTCTGCATTGCATAGTCATGATAATTTCTATTCATGTGGGGAATTGTTGGAAATGGTGCCAATGGGTCAACTTTGACCACAATTTTAAGTGGGACCCAATGTTCGAACTGTTGAAATAAATGTTCAATTAAATTCTACGTTCCGAGTAGAAGAGTGTAGAATATTTAATTGTGAAAAACCATTTCAATATGAATGAGAAATTATGGTTGAAAGTTGGACAATAAATAAGAGGAATACATGGAAAATAATTGAAAAACTGTTCCAATCCCACATAAGTTGTAAACACAACTTTGAACCACTTAATAAACCTCAAGTTTGGAAATGGGTTTGGGCCCCAAGGGGTACCAATAGTTTTTGAAAGGGGAGAGTCTTAGACAATGTCTAGACTAACCGAAGGCGACACGCGCGCACGTGCCTCCGCCGCCGTCGGTCCGATCGGCCGGCTTGGCTCGGCACGGCATGAGCATGAGCTCGGGTTGGGTCGTGGTCGTGGGCTTGGGCTTGGGCTTGGGCCGGGCCAATATTAATTTTTTGGATAAAACTTATTTAAATTTTTATCTGAATTCAATTAATTAATTCCCTCCCTTTCACGGTTTTTTCTTTAAACCGTCAATTGATTAAGTGGATGTCTTAACTGGTTAATTGTAAGTTAAGTGGGCGTGAGTGGTGAAACTGCTCAAAGTGGAGAGTTGTACGAGGCTTAATCGTCAAACTCCCTCCTCTATTTAAAGAGTCCTCAGACTTTCATTTCGACACACCAACAAACACTCGAATTCATACTGCATACATAGTCTTCGTCGCACCTTTTCTTTTCTGCATTTGTCTGAGAGAGTACCTCCATTTCTGGTTCGCTGTCTTGCAGTCGAAGTGCTGCTTCTGCAAGTGTTTGATCGTTGTATCTTGAGAGACGCTTTACCACATACCGTAAGCACCGTGTGACGGGGTAAAAACATCTTAAGGACAGAGAGTCTAGTTCTCGCCTCGATCATCCTCATTTCGAATTTTGCAATTGTTTAAGCTTTCTATATTTGCTCGTTTAATGTTTCTGTTCTTGCTCGTTTAATGTTTCTGTTCTTACTCGTTCAAATTGTTATATTCTGTTCATACTGTTTAGCAAGTCAATTCTGGAAATATCATTTACTGCAACAATTTTTAACTCCAACAGTAAGCTCGCAGTTACTCATTCAGTGAGTGAAGGACTATAGTTCAGCAGACATGTCAGCATTTGGTCCACTGAAGTGGATACCGCATGCGTCGTATATTTTTTTCTTACCCTTCTCTGAACGGGATGTGGGCTTACGTTTGTCACCACTGTGCTTCGTTGACCTTTTCATTTAATGCATTTGACCGTGCCATAATTGGCTCGTCACTTGAATCACTACTTTCTAGAGGTACTGGCAAACGATCAGCAACTTGCTCACTTTCATTGTCTTCATGCATGCCGAAGTCACAACGTGACAACTTGGTCGGGTTCAAAGTGTACTTACTCAAATCAAAGGTGTTACCGAATAGACAACTGTATCGATCGTGAATTTCTTCCACATCCTTATTTTTATACCTATGGTACTTCGAGTTATCCTGCGACCGAAAAATGCAAAATAAGCATTGTGATAATAACATCGCAAAGAAGCATATGTTATAAAAACAAGGCAAGCGTAGTAATTGTAAGTGTCTAGTTGATAACAACAAAATTAGTATAACAAGAAAAATTAAAAACTCAATCCTACATATGTTTAGCCCATGCCGTGCTTGTGGATTATCGGGTGTCGTGCATTAATTTTAGGATGTTTGTAACCTTGAGGGGTTGCTCAATTGGTCAGACATTAAGTTTGCTCCACATTGGTCACCACTTCGATTTCTCTCAGGGCCACTGAGGTGAGTACCTGACCGTAAACTTCATGGCCTCGTTGGATTAATCGAGGTGTGCGCAAATTGCCCCGGACATCCACGGTTATCAAAAAAAAAAAAATTGGGAAGTTTGTGGATTATCGTAAAACATAAAACTTATGTAATTTATATGTTGAATGCTTTCTAGGCCACCACATGTAACATATAATTAGAGTAATGCAATTACATAAACTCAGAAGACATAAGCAGTAGTCCAAAAGAAGGGAAACATGAGCATTGATTCTGCTTGAAAAATTGGAAAAAGGCAAACAACGCTGTAAAATAGCTACAGAAGCATGCCCTCAGCTAGTTCATTTATAATTTAAGATACTTATATTTTGCCTTTAAAGCCTCTATAAGATGTAAAAGCTAACATGAAAAAAAAATGCGAAAAAGTAGAGCGTGCATTATAAGTTCACAACAAGCAACAATGTTGTCTATAGAAAACTGGATTATTCTTCAACTAAAGAAGGAATAGTAAACAACAATTTGTATCATAATCAAAGGCACTAAATCGAATCAAGAGCTAATTTCGTGATACAAAATATTGAATTAAAAGACAAGCTTTAGAGTCAGGATAAAGGGGACTGAGCTTGACGATACTCATCCAGCAATCCAGGAGAATTTTAAAAACATCATAAGCATGTCTTCAATAAAGGTTTACAAAATCAAGTTTCAAAATAGAAATTATTTAAAAATAATGAAAAAAAAAAGTTCAGATTCGATCAATCAGCTTCATATTCCCATCACTTGTTATCAGCATTAATTGGAATTTTTTATGTCGCTTCTTATTACACCCAAGCACATATTGATTGATGAATCATGTATGAATATTTGATATAACATTGACTTACTGCGTACCTTAAATTAACATCACTATTATTTCCGCAATGGATTATTATAATGTGCATATACTTAAGAAAAAATGGATCAAAACGCTTATGGCATTGTTTGCATTGCACATTCATCGTTTAAAAATTATTCGAAGATTAAGATTTCGGTATCTTCAAAAAAATTAGTTAATGGCTAAATACAGCTAACGAGTTTTAGAAGCAATTTGAAACGAACCTATTAATTTAGAAGCATCTTGAATTCAACTTTTCAGGGAAATACTTCGAGCATAAACAATTTCCAACATATAGCATCCTTCGACCGTAGTTCGTGGTATGAAAATTCAATGTTTTCATGGTAACTCTGTTTCACAACAGTAACTAAAGCACATCACAACTCAAGGAAAGGAAAACTACAGTCCACGGCAAAAGTGCAGAAATGCATAAAACACCCCTTAAAGTGATATATTTTCCATTTACCTTGATTCTCCTCTCCCATCAGTCCTCGTAGGCCTTTTGGTTGAACAATGATAGAATGCGGTCCCAGCCCGCCTTCGTAAAGCATTTGCCGTAACGAGGACCTTCAGCCACAGCCAATTCACACAGAGTGAGGAAAATTCGGTGCTCGACGACCCATTTCACAGTTTTACGTATAGGCTGCTCCGGCTGAGATTTGACGGAGGTGTCTCCTTGCAGGTGAGAAGGGGCGGCGGTTGTGTACATCTACAAGAGGTAAAATGGGGTTAGGATTCTTCACTTGAAAAACATGCACAAGAACATAAAAAAGAGAAGGGAGTTTTTACCATGTGCTGACGATAGTTCCACTGCTCTGCTGGAAATCCGTCCATTTCGGCACCGTTTTCGTGTGTTTCGTTCGTTATTCAACTGTCGAAAGAGCGAAGTGGTCGTCCGATCGTAACTCCGAAAGGGAAGCAGAGTAGAAGTCGAAAAAGGCACAAAAAAAAAAAAAGAAGAAGAAGAAGAAACACCAAGGTCCTTAAGTTAGATTTATAGAGATGGAAGTCCCCAAAACATATTAACTGTCTCCGGAATCGTGGATTGTAGCTCCGAAATTGGGTTTGTGGAATGAGAGGTATCGACTCCAAATATGGATTTGGATAGAGAAAGGAGCCTACTTGTGGGCAATACAATTTTTAATATTATTTTACTGTTGATTACTTTATTTCAAAAGAATATACATGGGTGTCAAGTTCGAATGTCAACGAGTCGAGTCGAACCAAGACTCGAAGAAAATGGTTTGAGGTTTTTTTGCTCGGCCGAAAAACTGAGGCTCGAGTCTATGAGGGCCGAACCGACTCGATTTTTTTTATGACGAACATAAATTTTTTTTAAAAAGTTTAAAATTTGTACTATTTATACGTACTATAAATTAAATAAAAGTTAAAACATTCCTCCTTTATCCGGACTTGGGGCATTGTAGGCGGAGTTAAAACTGTACATTTTTTCTTGTACAATTTTTCTTGCAACAAAGAAATTTAAAAATTACTTATTTTTTTAAACTAATCAATTTAAAAACTTACAATATCTTATCCTTGAATCTGATGCAACTCTTTGGCCATTATAATGTCACTTGTTCTGAAGACGTAATTTCGCACATTCTCAGTCCTCCAACCACATTAAAGCCTCAAATATATCTTCTTTTGGTCTTGATCGTTCGTCGCATAAAGCTCGACCACTGAACCTAAATGCGACATCCGATGCTACCGTAGACACCGGAGATATTAGTAGATTGCAAACAATTTTTGATATAATTGAATATTGACTTTCGTTACACCTCCACCATGATATATAAAAAAAAATCTTGTAATTCTTTTGGTTGTAAGATACTATGAACGTCCATACACATATACCTAACTAACTCATAGGGAATTTCAATGTTTATACTACTGACATCTATTCTCTAGATATTAATCAACTAGAACTAAATGAGGAAGTATTGGTATTGGTGTCTAAATAATTTCATAGATCATCTGAATTTGTTGAAATATTTCTAGAAAAAAGAATTTTGAGAAGTAGAACTACCCCGACCTCCTTTTTCAATGTAATAATTATACATTTCACATAACATAGATTCTATATGTACATTAGTAATTCTACATTAATGAAATTTGAAATTCCCTTTATAATAGTTTTTATACCAGTTAAATAAATCGAGACTCCATCACCGAAGCTAATAAAAATAAGGAGGGTGGGTAACTCTTCTCAATTTTTACGAAATTTTAACTCCATAAAATAAACTACATCAACAAAAATTGACAAATTTCTATGTTTATGAAATGTTTGTAAAATGTAGAAAAAAAGTATTGTAAAACAAGTGAAGATGCAAGTGACCTTTCATTTGTGGTATCAAAAAAAGGTTTTAAAATTTTTTTCACACAAAATGCAAGTGACCATTCTCAATCTTCCAAATTATGTTCCGGTTCATATGTATGTCTACCATTATAATATATTGAAATAATTTTATCATAATTTTCATACGATTGTAACATAAGATATGTAGAGTTCCATATATGTGTTACATCAGTGACAAATGATTTTTATTATAAGTCATACTATGTACCCAAACTATTAAACACTTGCTTTCTTACTGGTGATACAGTAATAAAATTAATTGCTTGTCGAATTTTATCTAAAGGTAATCTTATAAGTTCTAATATATCTTTTAAAATCAAATTGATAATGTGACATACAACGTTGATGAAAAAATAAACTTCCAAATGCATGATTCAAAGCATTAATAATTTTTTTGATAACAACATGGTTCACAATAGAATCAAAAGTAAAACTTTGAACCATTATTATATAATATATTTTAAAAACATATATATGTTAGTGTCATTGTGAGGATATTCTACAATTTGAATGCAATAATTCCTTTATGATCCATAGGTGATCAATGTATAGATGATAAGTGCAATTGTGCACTTATTTGGATCAAATTAATAAACTTTTATGTCGTCAAATTATTAATTTTTTACTTAACTTAAGTTAATTTTCTTTTGTTTTAGTTATGGACTCGTTCAAAACAATTGGAAAAGAAAGAATGCCAAAATTGAATGAAATCTACAATTTTGGGGATTAAAGTTTACATTATAGAAATTGAAGGACTAAATTGCATTAATTCTACAGATGGGCCTGGACGTGCAATTGAATTATTAATTCAGTTGTCATTTTAAATTCTAATGTAACTAGAATTCAAAGAGGGAGAAAAAAATTAGGGCTAGTTTATATATATACATATATTCACAAAAGACGGAGAAAAAATGGAAAGAACAGTCGAAGAGAAATTTACAAATACACAACTACAGTAACAGTAGCCGCTGCCTGGGAGGAAAAAAAAAAAGAAAAAAAAAACACACACACACACCCACACACACACATATATATATATAAGAAAAGTCAAAAAAAGGAAGACAAAGGGAACAAAGGAAAAGTCAAGAAGCAAAAAAGGCAGAGAAAGAAAACGGCAGAAAAGGAGAAAGAGGAGGAGAAAAATGGAAAATGAATAGGAATTGAAAATACTATAAATTTTCACATTCCGTCAATCTTTGATGACATCTTTCCACTTTTTCTTACTTTTATTCTTCCAGTATGAATAATTAATTTTTATATTAGAGAAAACAATATAGTTGACTTGTGATCATTTATTTTTATATTCAAGATTTATGTGATTTATTTATTTATACTTTGATTTCATTATGAATTTAATTCATTAAATTACCTGATCAATAATTTGATGATTAAGTGAGTCTCTAACGAATCGAGGGGTAAGTTTGAGATTTAGACCATATAATAAAATTCGGTAAATTAGTATAATGTGTAGAGATACATATACTAATTATTGCGATCATAATTTGAATTCTTAGAACCAGTGTTTCGTTTAACTGAAATTGATTCGCATAGAGATATGAAATTGAATTAGTTAAATAGGCTCAATGAGAACTCGAGATGGATAAATTGAATACAATAGAATAATTCGATTGAACACTACATTAGGTTATGAATCTTTAATTAAGAATAAAGGTGATCAATAGATGAAATTATTTTGCCATAATATTTATCACGTATATGTTTCTCCAATTATTCGTAGTTTACAATTTTTTTTATATTTTCAATTTGTTAAAGGTAGTTAGTCAAAATTATCATAATTATTTACTTGTTTTTGTTAAATAAGAATTAGAAAAATCTAATTAAGACTTAAAGTATAGCCTTCGTGGGAACGATAATCCGGACTCAAAGGTCCACTATATTACTTGTTACAATATCGTACACTTGCGATATAAAAAAACGTAACAAGTTATTTATTTATTTCTATTTTATTTTTTTTTTTGTTTTTGTTTTTGTTTTTCTTTTTCTTTTTCAGGATATAAAAAATGATTAAAAGAATAGCAGGATAAAAGATGGTTGTGAGTCTTTTCGACAATATGCTCATATGTGACTTCATCATAAGGCAACAACATTGGCAGCTCAAGGAACTGTTGATGGAGATGTGCTTATGGGAGATTTCATTATTGGACAGAGACTACAAGATCTAAAAGCTGAATGTGAAATTGTTGAAACTGTCCTGGAAAAATTGCATGTTTCATTATTTCTCTCGCATAAATTTGACATGGGTGATTTGCCTGTGGAATTATTTCTTCCACGGATTATTAATGAACATCAATTAAGAGAATCAAATCCACCGAACTACCAACAAATACAATAAGAGGGGGAGACTTTTAATGAAAGTGTTATTGTCTCTGTACCAAAAATTTTGGATACAAACGTTGAACTCGAGAAAAATTTAATTAAAGAAGATGAGCATGAAAAGATTGAGAAGTTAATCACAACTGGCGAAAAAGAACTTGTAACATTCAAAGAAGAAGAAATCATCGACTTCATCGTTTGCTCAAAAGTGGATTTTGTGATTAAACCTTATGAAGAGATTGATCTATATATTGTTGAATTCAAAACGGGTGATGAGGAAAAGTCATACTACATGGAGAAGAGCAATGCAACAATTTGGAGGAAAATTACAATATGGAACAAAGTCAAATTAAGCAAGTTAAGTAATAAGTGTATTTTGTACACTTATCTAGACCATCAAATTAGAGTATTTGTAAGTGATTTAGATTAATTATAACTTAATTTTGTGTTAATTATGTTTGTTAGGTTGAACTCAATGCAAATTGGTGGATTTAGAAGAAATGAACGAAAAACGAGCGAAAACGAAGGAAATCCAAATTTTGGAGACCAAAGTGTAAACATCAAATAGTTGACAAGGACCACAAGATCATACTTTGAAGATTGCTAGGAGACAATTAGATTGAATTAGAACTCAAAAAGGAATGAAATATGATCAAAATTAATTTCCAACCGCACAAAATATAGTCCAGATTTTTAGTTAAAGATTGAAACCTAATTTTGGCACTATAAACGTCCGAATTGGAAAATCGTATTTCATAAAGAATTGTAGCTCTTTGAATTATCTTTTCAACACATTTTGAATAAACTCAATCGGATACTTGTAGAGAAAGTTATAGCCAATACTGACTATTGTGCAGAGACAAAAAAAATCCCCGCGCGGGGGGGAGGGGGGAGCAGCTTTCCTTGTTCGATTGGAACTCTTTTGGAAACCAATTTGGACGTGATTTTCAACCAATTTTCGACTCCTACAAATACTCAAGAGCAGAATACATATGGAGAACCTCTCTAGACCTAAAAATCTCTATATTATACATATTTTGGAGGCGAAGAATGTGGCTAACAACGTGGAATCAAGGCGAATTGCATAGGATATTGAAGATTTTTCATCCGGATTCAAGATTCACATCAAGAACATGGAAAATTTCCAATTTCTTCATTATTTCTTCTTTTCGGGTGATGATTTTCCAATTGTTCCTTTGTAATTTAATTTTAAATATGTTGGGCTAGTTTTTCTTTGTGGTAGATGAATGGTGAACCCTATTATTTGTTTATTTTAATTCAAGACAATTAATTTAGTATTTCTTGATTTTCTTGATTGGTTTTGCATTCCCATTAAACTGTTTGATTGCTTTATCACCAATTAGATAGTAAGTTGCTTGTTGTAGTGTAGGAATACTCACAATAAGTCTAGACCACGGCAAAATCAACACATGGACAATAGGTATTAGGAATAATATCTATGATATGTGCAATCATGTGTGATAAATCATGTGATTCAATGCATGACTTTTATATGAATTCGAACTAGGAATATGATCGGATCGTGTTAGTCATAGGTTTAATATATCCTGGAAAAGAATATTGAATAATAGTGGATTATAAATTGTCTTAAATGGATGAATTTACTAGATTAATTATTGAAAATTAAAATAGATGAAAATAGGGGGATTCACGATTCCAATACAAACATTCACGTATTATATAAATACTTTATTTGTTTTGTTAGTTTAGGATTAGTATAGAAATCATACAAACCATCTATTTTGATATTACCACATTTCGAATTTAATAGTAGCTATTAAACTACAGATTAGACCTTATTCCTCGTGGGAACGATACTCTTAACTCACAAATCTTATTACTTGTACAACGATCACGTACGCTTGCAGGTTTTGACGAACATTAAGCAAGGCCTCCAAAGCAATATTCAAAGTGTCATGACACACTTGTGCAAAGTGTCAAGCTAATGACGTTAAAGAAGCGTTTCTTGGGAGGTAACCCAAGTTCTCTTCCTTTTTATTTATTCTGTTTTTTGAGTTTTAGGATAGTTGAATTTATTTTAATTTTATTTGTGACTCCTTATCCATATCCCTCTTCTCCTTAGATCTTCGATATGCTAGTTGGTTTATTAGATGTTAGAGCTAAGTAACACTTATTCCAATTATTTGATTTTAATGCTTTATTTGATTTATCAGAAACATGACGTCGTGGAACATTTAAACAAAAATTGACCAAGGAGCCAACATGAACAATGGGAAAGCTAGCAATTGAATTACATGTCATATCAGGTGAGTCTTTTCTTTATTTTATTCCACACCTCTTTATATGCAGATTTATGATTAAAGACATTGAAGACAATGTCTAGTTTAAGTTTGGGGTGTAAAACACGAATTCTCATTTTCTTTATGTGTTTTTGTGTGCTTTTATTGTTTTAAAAAAAGTTTGAGAATTTGAAAAAAAAAACAAAATCAAAAATTTCAAAAAAATAATATAATAAAAATATTTTGTTTTGTTTTGTTTTGTTTTTGTTTTTGTTTTTGTTTTTTGTTTTTTGTTTTTTTTTTTTTTGTGCTCGTATGAGTTAGTTGGCTTGACTGACAATGACAAATATATTGAATCATGAATTGATCTATGGATGGTGAATAAGTTGCATGCTTAGATTAATTTTTGTTTTTTCATGTGAAATTTGACATATATTGAGCACGTGAATTAAGTTAAGTATTGTGTAGAAATGTGTTGATTTCATAATTGAATATGTTGAAACAGTGGACCCATAGATGCTAAACCCAAAACCACTAAATTTAACATTCTTGGACCAAATTTAGAATAGTTTGGGGGGGGGGGGGGAGTTTACCGTTGTAGGAAGATATTGAGATAAATAGGGATTGCATGTGTGAAATTAAAAAATCTTGTGTGGATTGTCTAAGGTCAATGGGATGCAATTGGGCGAAAATCTCAAGTTAGAGATCGTTTTACTTAAATTGATATTAAATAAGGAATATTGCATTAATCAAGGCATAAAAAATATTTTATTAGAAAATTTTTCTTCGTAACCTTTATGACTCGAGCAATTAAGCCTAAAAGGGTCGTTAAAACCTGGTGCCTTATGGTCATCTGACTTGGGAGTTATCGGCCGAAAGCTTGTTACATGGATCGTTTAAAAAGTTTAATGGAGAGAATGCTTCAAATAAAGAAAAAATATTATTAAAAAAAGCAGAAGAAGAAAGTGCATGAAATAGAAGACGTGTGAATGCCTTGATTATGTCACAAACACATGTTTAAGGGAATTTGACTTTTGATAAGAGATTGTTAGTCTAGTTAAATCCTAAAGATTGAAACAATCAAACTTAATGGAGAATCCTTGTTTATTGAAATGTTTAACTTCAATTGGTGAAATCTTTCCAAATTAGCCAAATTAGAGAGGTGAGGTTAGTAATATATATATATATATATATATATATATATATATATATATATATATATATATAACTTTAGTTCACACACTAGAAAAGAATGAAAAAAAATAAGTTTGGGGGTGTGTGAATCTTACGAGTGATGAAAGAACATATTTGACCACTGAGGGTAGGGAATTGAAACAACGTATGAATTCATAATATTATACTTAATTCTTCACACACACACACACACACACACACACGTCAATTTTACATTGGAAAAGTGAATTTTAATCTATGTATCGTGATTTTGAAACTGTGCATAGATTTTATATTATGATTTCAATAATGAGATAAAAATTCAGGTTAACTAGCTAAATTTTATTGCTTTACTTAATTGATTGACCATCAATTAGGTAATTAGCATTGCTTGTTTGTGTGTTTGTTATGTTGTAATTTTGTTTGAGGACAAACACAGATTCAAGTTTGGGGGTGTTTGATAAGTGCAATCTGTTACTAAACGTTTATGTCGTCAAATTATTAATTTTTTACTTAACTTAAGTTAATTTCTTTTGTTTTAGTTATGGACTCGTTCGAAGCAATTGGAAAAGAAAGAATGCCGAAATTGAATGAATTCTACAACTTTGGGGATTAAAGTCTACATTATTGAAACTGAAGAACTAAATTGCATTAATTCTACAGATGGGTCTGGACTTGCAATTGAATTATTAATTCAATTGTCATTTGAAATTCTAATGTAACTAGAAATCAGAGAGGGAGAAAAAAATTAGGGCTGGTTTATATATATTCATATATTCACAAAAGAGGGTGAAAAAAGGGAGAAAACAGTTGAAGAGAAATTTACATATACACACCTACAGTAACAGTAGCCGCTGCCTGGGAGAAAAAAAAAACACACACACACACACACACATATATATATAAGGAAAAAAAAGGGAACAAAGGAAAAGTCAAGAAGCAAAAAAGGCAGAGAAAGAAAACGGTAGAAAAGGAGAAAGAGGAGGAGAAAAATGGAAAATGAATAGGAATTGAAAATACTAAAAATTTTCACGTTCCGTCAATCTTTGATGACATCTTTCCACTTTTTCTTACTTTTATTCTTCCAGTATGAATAATTAATTTTTATATTAGAGAAAACAATATAGTTGACTTGTGATCATTTATTTTTATATTCAAGATTTATGTGATTTATTTATTTATACTTTGATTTCATTATGAATTTAATTCATTAAATTACCTGATCAATAATTTGATGATTAAGTGAGTCTCTAACGAATCGAGGGGTAAGTTTGAGATTTAGACCATATAATAAAATTCGGTAAATTAGTATAATGTGTAGAGATACATATACTAATTATTGCGATCATAATTTGAATTCTTAGAACCAGTGTTTCGTTTAACTGAAATTGATTCGCATGGAGATATGAAATTGAATTAGTTAAATATGCTCAATGAGAACTCGAGATGGATAAATTGAATACAATAGAAGAATTCAATCGAACACTACATTATGTTATGAATCTTGAATTAAGAATAAAGGTTATCAATAGATGAAATTGTTTTGCCCTAATATTTATCACGTATCTGTTTCTCTAATTATCTGTAGTTTACAATTTTTTTTTTATTTTCAATTTGTTAAAAGTAGTTAGTCAACATCATCATAATTATTTACTTGTTTTTGTCAAATAAGAATTAGAAAAATCTAATTAAGACCTAAAGTATAGTTTTTGTGAGAACGATAATCCGAACTTAAAGGTACACTATATTACTTGTTACGATATTGTACACTTGCGATATAAAAAAACGCAACAATAGCTGTACCAGCAATATAACATTTTTTATTAACACCGGTCCATAAATCTGTAAAAGATATAACACTATTAAAAGTTTTTAGACTTTCAATAGCAATTTGTTTTCTTCTGTTATATAATTTTATACTGTCCGAACGAGAAATATTTCTACGGTAAGAAGTATACTTGGGTTGGAGATAATTATGCACAAGACGAGTAAAGTGTATTGACTCTATCATCTTAAGCAACATTTGTAGCGATCGAGAATTTTTAAATAAAATAAAATTATTTTCTCGAAAAGCGTGTCGCTAAATTTTAAACCCTATCGTTAAAGTGAAAACGCGTTCGTCTAGCCGTTATAAACGAATTTAAATTATTTCGAATCGAATTCATTTTCGAATAATTTTAAATTATTGATTCTTTATTATATTGTTTAAATTCGAATTTTAGTAAATTTAAGTAAAATATATATCTTATGATTATTTGAAATCCAATATTTATAGTCCAATTACATAAGCCCAAAATTTAAATTATACTCTTTTTTTTAACCCATTTCATTTGGGTCCAATGCAATCAAGTCCAATTAGAAAATTTCCAAAAGCCCAACTGTTTGGCCTAATTACCCATCTAAAAGTTTGTGCCCTAATATTTCACTATTCAAATAGCACCCTCATTTCTCCCTCCCACACATTCTCATGCAGCCAAACAGCCATTGGGTAAGGAGACTTCATCTCCTTCATTTCCTCTCGATTTCAGTTTACTGGGAGACTCAAGTTGATGCTAAAATCAATTTTTAGCACCAACAACAATCCCTCAAATTTTGGAAACTCTTGATGATGCTAGAACAACAATTTCTAGCATCAACAATTTGTTGATTCCACAAAAATTCTACATCACAAACACCAACAACAGTCACCAACATCACCAAATCGAGACCATCAATGCCAACATCTCCCCATCCACCAGCTCAAGCCATTGCACTACAATCAAACCAAGTCTACTGCTACCACCAAGCAAACCCAACCAAAACCTCAACTGCAAATGCACACACATGCCGCCAACAGGTTTACCTCACCATCACCAATCGAACCATCATCACCAAGCCAACACCCAAGCTGCCACTTCAATCCAGAACCAGCCAAACCCAGCTACAAGCAGTCACACAAACCCAACCAAACTGCAACCGAGAACAACCAACCACCAAACTGCCCAACTCCACCAAGCCAACCCAAAACCACCAAGCTCTGCTCAAGCTACTACCATCACCAAAACCACCAAACCGAAACTCTCTGCCCTTCCCAAAACTGAGACCTCCACCAACACCATCCTCTCATCACCTCAAAACCACCAAAGCCAATAACAAACCACCATCCCCTCCTCAAAACCGAGAACAATCAACACCACCTCAAATCAACTCCAAACCAACTCAATCAAGAAAATAAAGACTACCCATGAACTCACCTTGTTTTCCCAACCATTTCTCGAGTTTGATCGCCACCAAGAAACTCAAAGGGAATCGAACCTCCAAGCCTCGTTTTAACCGTTGATCGCGCGCCAAAAGCCCCAAAAGAAATCCCCCCCCCCCACTTACCTACTTGTGGCGCCACCATCGCCGTCGATGGTGGTGGAATCGGGGAAGGAGCGAAGCCCTTCCCCTTCCCCGTCGCCTCTCTCTCTCTCTCTCTCTCTGTAAATGAGAGAGAGAGAGAAAGGAGGTTATTATTTTTAATAATTTTTTATTTTTAAAATTTGTATTTTAAGCCCCAAGTTTTAAATTAATTTATCTTAGTCCCTAAGTTTTAAGTATTTTAAATTTTAACCTTTAAAATTCTTATTTTCAGTTTTAATTAACTTCAATTTAGTCTCCAAATTTAGAAATTATTATTTCAACCCTTAATATTTTATTTTCAGTTTTAGCAAATTTACAATTAAGTCCCTAATTTATAAAAGGTGCAATTTCAGCCATGTAGTTCTATTTTCAGCTTTATTATATTTACAACTTAGTCCATAACTTTCAAAAGTTACTATTTCAGTCCCTAAACTTTTATTTTCAGCTTTAATAAATTTTCAATTTAGCCCCTAAACTTTATTTTATCATTTTAAGCTATTTATTTCAGTTTCAATAATTTTCAATTAAGTCCCAAAACTTTATTTTAACACTTTAAAACTTTAAAAGTTTGAAATACTAATTCAAAACTTATTTTCTATTTTGGCTAGACGAAACGTACGGACGATTAAGAGCTTGAGATCACTTTCCGCTTCATTTTGCACGTAACTCAAGATTGTTGAGGTGGACTCGCCTCCATTAATTCGTTTAAATTATAATTGCATGTCTTATGTGAATTTACGTGATTTATATGCTTTAATGCATGAGATGAGAATATGTCATATGAGATATATGATATTGTTATGCTTGTCATAACTTATATGCTTTAATGCATGAGAAAGACGAGAATCTCTTATGAGATAAGATGATAATGTTATGCATAACTTATGTACTTAAATGCACGAGACGAGACTACCCACACCCTATGATTTCAAAGAGCCTATGATTTTCAAGAAAATGAGCGAAAGATAATTATGAGATGTCACGTTATATATTGCATAAGCACGTGTTCAATTATTCTGTAAATTAATTATCGGCGATGAGTCTACTGAGTATTTTTTCGAAATACTCATTCCGTTATTTTAACAATATTTATAGATTTCGGGGATGGTTGGATGTGATGGGCAGTGGTGGCATAAATTGAAAGTTGTAGTTATTTACTTTCGAAATTTCCGCATTTGAAAAACTATTAACGTACTTTGTAATTTCTTTTATTCCAAAAACTTGAGATTTAAATTTTAAACAATTATTCCAAGTTATTTAAATGAGTTTGTTCCCGATGATAAATATCGTTATAAATGTGATGTGATTTTTAAAATTAGGTTATTTCCGTAAATTTGATTATTAAAAATTAGGGTAAAAGACGATGACGTGGCAATCCGGGTTAACAGAACTCGGGGCGCTACAACATCTCTGATGTAGCCACGTATGCAGTCCTTCCTTCACGAAGTTTTTCCTGTGAATATACAAAAGTAGAAAGAGTAGACCAGAACCGTTAAACACTAGTTCGGTCTATTTCGGGTCAAAGTCGACTGGTTTCGTTTTGCAACTTCTTAATATGTACCTATTTAAATGAGTTGTGCTTGAATCAAGCTTTCAACTAAGTTATTTACCACAGTAATCGCAACATGTTTTCCAAATATCAACTCTATTTTGAACCCCAACTTTTTTACGTGTCACATGTTGCCAACAATTTGCGAATTATTTTTTTTACCTTTTAATTTTAAATACTTTTTCTTCTTCGATATCCTCCAAATCAATTAGAACATTTTGAGATACAGTGAAGCCATATGAAGTACTTGAACTACCCTTAAACTTATTAATCTCATCACTAGTAAAATCCATTTATAGCTATTATAGTAAAGAATATTGAATATTAGAGTAAAAAAAATTGAATATTAGAGTAAAGAAATTGGAGATTGAAATTGAAACTAGAATACTGCAAAATTTTATGAAACTCGACTAAATTGGAGATTAGAGTAAAGAAATTGGAGACTAGAATACTAAATATTGAGTAAAGAAATTGGAAATTGATTGAAGTAAATTGATGTGAAGTTGTAAAATTCTTTCGCGTATTTTATAGCCAAAAATATATATCTGATTCAACTACATTTGAATTTCAAATTCAAATTTTCAAAAATTTGAAAACTTTACGTATTTGCCTTGTCAAAGGCAAACTGTTGTTGACAAGGAACAACCGTCTGCAAGCAGCTTTGCAGCATTTTTCTAAATTTTTTTCTATTTTTTTCAAGCTGTCTGCAACGTTGCAGTCATCTATTTTCCATTTTTTTTATACAAGCTTGGTTCGATTCGACTCGTCCGGGCTGAAAATGGCATGTGACACAGGCTTGCCTGAACTGGCTCGGGCTCAATCCTTTTCCTCTAAATGGGGCTCAACTCGGTGGTTCCGAGCCACGAGCCGGCTGACAGCTAGAGCAGACGAGCGATTTTGACATCCTTAATGTCAAATAGGCGCTAAGTTCTAATCATAAAAATATTAAAATATCATTTATATAATTCAAGGAGTGTATCTTTTAAAATCCAATTTACTAAAGTGATATTGCAGCTGCAGTCCCAAACTTTTCAATTTTTTTTTGCAATTTTTACCCTAACAATTTATTTGTTATACTTGGTCCTAAACGTTTTATTTGTGTGTGGCCGAAGGACAAAAAACGACTTTCATCCATAGGTTCATTAATTGACCAGAGAAATTATTTCGACCATATTTTGATCAATTTTAAAAGGGTAAAAGGATAAATATATATTTCCAGCATAAAATAACTAAGGCGAAATATATTGCCACCATAATATTTGTTTGTTTCACCACACTTTAATTTTTTTTTTCTATTTAGTGATATGGTCATCATAAGTTATATATAAATAACCATCTTTTAAACTTTTGTTTACATAAAACATTTTTATTTGTTCCACTACAATCATTTAGTTTATTTCGTTGGTGTTTGGATTCGGAGCATATAATTGATTTTGAAATGAAGTCTGTATTGTGAATGAGTTGGATGGATGAACAACGACAATTCAGGCTAATAATGAAATTAGGTTTGATTGCCGTAAATTTTATTATAAAGGTTTTTTCAATAATTATTCAACCGTTTCATCACTCTAAAAATTTCCATTGCGAATGATCCATATGAGCACAAATCAAACTTCAAAAGAATCCATATAAGAACGATCAAATTCTGCCACCTCAAATTTCTACATATGATCACAGATATATGGGCACAAACATTTTTGCCGCCTTGCTGCATGAAAAGTTGCATCAAGTATGAATATTTTGTCAAATCCTTAAGTATTCTAGAAAAAATCATTAAGGGCCCATTTGATAGGTAAAGATGGAAATGAGTTTCAATTTCATGTTAGTAAGAAAATAAAAATCCACCAAACCCATATGAATTCATTTTCCATGAAAATAAAGAAAAATGTAGTTTAAAGTGGTTGTACCTTGAAATTCGGTTTCCTCAAACAGTCAAAGTGAAATTCATTTTCCTAGAATATGACATTTTTCACAGAAAATGCGGCAATTAAACAGAGCCTAAATTAAGTGTGCTGGCAATAATTTTTATTTTGGGGATAGGGACGCTTAAATTGGTTGGGGGGGGGGGGGGGGGTGGAGTAAGCAAATTAAGGGAACGACAATCAAGGGTAATATTTGGTAAAGGAATGACTGTGGTGGTGTACATCTCTCTCTCTCTCTCATTTTTATTTTGACTAGATTAGTTTATATTCGTGAAATAAATGTGACGTGCTTATCAGAATTATTTTTGTAATTGGTGTGGTTTCATAACGTAGTGGACCAAACAAAAATGGCAGTAATATAATTACGCAATAATTAATTTAAGAAGACCCCCAAAAGAAGAAAGGAAAAACTTTATCTTCACCCACCCACCCACCTCAAAATCTTCCCCCATGTTGGAACTCTTAGCTGACATGGTTAGCTAATTAGTTACTCTCAGATCACATGCAAGGATTGTATCATATCTTCACTATATCAGCTGCAGCCTGCACCAGATTACCTCCAATGCTTCCTCTCATGATGCAGGACCACTTTGTGCTCTCTCTCCTTAATTTATGGATCACCTTTGATTCATCTTTTACACTTGTACAGCTGAGATTATAGTTCTAGAATATTCTTCACTTATATAAATTTTACTTTACCTCCATTGTAAAAACATAATTCAGTTGATAAATATAATTCATCTTCCTCAAGTTTAACTTGGTATCAGAGCTTACCTCCATTGTAAAAACATAATTCAGTTGATAAATATAATTCATATTCCTCAAGTTTAACTTGGTATCAGAGCTAATGGCAAATGCCAACACTGCTGAAGCCAACAGCCTTAAACTCCAACGCAATGATATCTCCAATGCTGGGAGGTAACCACTTCACTCCGTTTGGTATGAGTCTTACTCAAACCCCTTCTATCAAACTCGACAGAGATAACTATCTTCTATGGAAGAACATGATTCTTCCCATCATTCGAGGTCACAATCTGGAAGGATACTTGTTGGGAACTAAGGTGTGTCTATCATAATTTATCAGCACCCAAGTTAATGGGGAATCAGGGATTAGTGTAGAGATGACATCTAATCCGGAATTCAATCAATGGAAATCTGTTGATCAATTGCTCATGGGATGGCTCTATGTAACAATGACTCAAAAAAACTGCACTAAGAGTGATGGGGTCAACAAGCTCTCATCAAATGTGGACTGCTATCAATGATAGTTATGGCATTCAAAATAAATCGAAAATTACTTTTCTCATTGGTGAACTTCAGAAAACCAGAAAGGATAACCTCAGTATTGATCAATACTTAAGCAAAGTGAAGCTTCTTGCCGGTAATCTCGAAGTTGTTGGAAAGGCTATACCACTTCCTGACTTGATAACTCAAATTCTAGCTGGTCTAGATGAAGAATACACGCCCATTGTTGTGCAAATCAACAATATTGATTCTATATCCTAGGAGGAACTTCAATCTACTCTCTTGACTTTTGAAAGCATACTTGATTACGTCAATGTCGTTAAGAATGAAATGATAGGTATAAATCTGAGTCAATCATCTGCAAATTTCACTCAAATGGCCTTTAACAATAACTACTCTAGGAAGAACTACAACTCCTATAATGGTGGAAGATCACATTATAATGGCAACTATAGAGGTGGTAGAAGAGGAGGTAGAAACAGATTTCAATAACCTACCTACATGTCAAGTATGTGGAAAGGTTGGACATAATGCCAATATTTGCAACTACAGATATGATGAGAGCTATAATGGACCAATTGCACATCGTCAAAACAATTTCAAAAACCACACCCCTTCGACCTTTGTTGCCTTACCAGAAACAATCAATGATCCAGTGTGGTTTGCTTATACAGGAGCCAGTAATCATGTCACCTCAAATGCAGAAAATCTCAGTTAAGCCAGTAAGTACTCTGGTAAGGAGAAAGTTATGGTTGGGAATGGAAGCAAACTTAACATTTCACACATAGGCACAACAAGAATACCAACCATGACTATTAAACATCTGCTCTTAGATAATTTACTGCATGTGCCAGAGATTAAGAAAAACCTGATTAGTGTTTCGAAACTTACTTCTAATAATCATGTGTTTATGGAATTTCACTCTAACTATTGCTGTGTTAAGGACAAATCAACGAGGAAAATGATGTTGCACAGAAGGCTTAAAGAATGATTGTATCATCTGGAACCTCCAAATACCTATCCTAATTCTCAGTCAAGGTCTCAAAATTCAGCATACCAGAATAATCTCTGCAATTTAGTGAGTCTAATTGAGTCCAATAAAGTCAAAAGTCATGAGTCCCTAAATTCCTTGATTGATATCTGGCACAGAAGATTAGGACACCCATCTAGTCAAGTGTTGTCTCAAGTGCTCAAGGGTTGTAATCAAAATTTGAAAGTAAATGAACTCAAGTCTTTTTGTGATGCCTGTCAGTATGGAAAATCTCATTTATTATCCTTCAATACATCAAACTCACATGCTAATGTTCATCTAGAACTCATTCACACTGACGTATGGGGACACTCACCTATTCTTTCAACCTCTAGCTTCAAATATTACATAGCATTCGTTGATGACTTCAGTAGATATACTTGGATATATCCAATGAAAAACAAATTAGACTCCTTAAATATCTTCATCCAATTTCAAAAACTTGTTGAAAATAAGTTTGACAGGAAAATTAAAATCCTTCAATCTGATTAGGGAGGAAAATATAGAAACTTTGTCAATCGCCTTTCACAATTAGGAATTGAGCTCATGCAGCCTTGTCCACACACATCAGCACAAAATGGAAGTGTTGAAAGAAAACACTGTCACATCACAGAAATTGGCCTAACCTTACTAGCTTAAGCTAAAATGTCCCTAAGGTACTAGTAGAAAGCTTTTCAAACTACAACCTTCCTCATAAACATAATGCCTTCACCAGTACTCCAAATGAATTATCTTTACCATGTTCTGCACAATAAAGAAACTGACTACACATTCTTAAAAATCATTGGATGCACTTGCTATCCCTACCTAAGACCTTATCAAAGACACAAATTCAGTTTCCACTCAGTCAAATGTGTGTTCCTAGGCTACAGCTCATCCCATAAAGGCTACAAGTCCCTCAGTCCTACTGGCAAAATGTACATATCTAGACATGTAGTGTTCAATGAGTCTGAGTTTCCCTTCGAATCAAACTTTCTTACCAAATCAAAATCCACTGAACCAATTGTGGTATCATACTCTCAGTTACCATCTCAATACTTCAATTCCTTTACTAAAAAGGACTCAGCTGATGCAATCCTTTCGGAAGTTGCACCATTAGCAGAGTTACCTCCTGATGAGTTCAACATTGCAACTAAAAGAGAAGTCTCCAATAACCAATTTGAATCTGAGCCAAATGGTAACAATGAAGATGCTGAAGTAAGAGATCAAATTGCCAGTGAAACCCAAACTCCATCAGACAACAACAATGAAAGGAAGAGAATAGGTCACTCCATGATAACAAGAGCAAAGGTAGGTCTTTTCAAACCTAAAGCCTTCTCTGGTCTGGCAACAAAAGACAAATACAGTGAAGCTGAACCTAAAAGCTCTGCTGAGGCCTGGGAAGATGAAAATTGGAAGAAAGCTATGCTTGAAGAATACAATGCACTAGTCAAGAATGGAACATGGAAATTAGTGCATTTATCTCCATCCTACAACATAGTGGGAAACAAATGGGTGTTCAGATTGAAACAAAACTCTGATGGGTCTATCCAAAGATTCAAAGCAAGGTTAGTTGCAAAGGGTTTCCATCAAACTCCAGGGGTCGATGATAAGCGATATTTCACTCATTATATCAATGCCATTAAACTTGTTATTTGGCTAATTCTTATGAGTTGTTGATGTTTTAATGCGTGATTTTGATATTGTTATGTAGGTTGGAGAAATTGAAGAAAATAAGCAGAAGTTGACAAATTCGGAGAAAATGTTAAATTGTAAGAGATCCAAAGTTCGAGAACTAAAATGAAAATACTTAAAAGTTGTGTCGAACCTCACAATGAAAATTTGAGATTGATCAGAGTCAATTGGATAAAGGAAGACGTCAAGGGGATCAAATTTAGTCAAAAGATGATCACAAATCAATTTCCAACCGAAAAGTTATGCTCCGGAGTTTTAGTCTCATATTGAGACCTATTTTTGGCACATAAATTGATCGAATTAGAGAATGATGTCTGAACCAAAGTTGTATCCTGATGAGTTAGCTTCCCAACGCATCTTGAATCGCCTCAATCGGATATCGAAACACAAAGTTATGATAAAAACACTAAAGGAAGGTGCAGCTGCCTGTTTACCCGAATGGGCGTCGCGACGCCAAAGTTGGGCGTCGTGACGTCCAGCTTGCTGAAAATCAGCAGAAGACGCAGCGTCGTGACGTCCAGATCTGGCGTCGCGACGTTGGCTCCCGAGAAAGAGAAAAGAAGGAAATTCTGAAAGATTTTCGGCCAGGTCCAACCCTATTCCGTCTTGCAACTTGTGGACACTATAAATACCACCATAAAGACCTAATTTGGGAGGTTGGAAAAGGTGGAAAAAGAGACAAAACGGCTAAATCTCCAAGGACAATAAGAAGGAGTTGAAGAAGTGGAGGAAGACACATGAAAGAACATCAAAGGGGAATCTTCAAAAGAGTTTTTCTTCCTTTATATTTTGTCTTTCATTATAAATTGTTTAGATCTTATGAATTTATTCATGAACTAGATAATTTATATAGGGTTTGATGTAGCCAACTTGAGATTGTGGATTGATGAATTTATAATTATTTCTATTGGATTTTCTCGTTTCTATTTAATTGTGTCATGATTATAATGTTGTCAATTACCTGATCACTAATTGATTAATTAGATGCTAGTCAATTCCGGCACTCGAGAGAGGGGAATTTAGGCGCGATCATAAGATTGACACGACGTAGGTTCTTACACTTTGAGAGAAGGTAATAAATATATGAGGCTTACACCATAAAAGAATTGAAACTTTTGTAAATTCTAGGCTTTAATTCGGAATAGAAATATTGGGATTGAAGTTTAGGATTAAATTCTAGCCGACACTCAAGATTGAATCATAATTGAAAGTTGGTGAAATCATTCTCTAAGTTTTTTCATTTTGATAATTTATATTGTCCAATTTTATCGTAGCATTTTACCTTAAATTAGTTAAAACATTCAATCAATCATTCATTTGTCTAGATAAAATAAAAGTTACATAATTATAGTTCTTAATGGAATTAAATTACAATCCATGTGGGTTCGACATCCTAACTTTCATACTATATTACAAAACTTGACACCATACACTTGCGGAATAATTCACGTAGTTGAAAACGCGCGACAAGTTTTTGGCACCGTTGGCCGGGATTGTTTAATTTAATTTTCACTAATATTATTACCAAGTATCTTTTATTTTAATTTAGATTTTATTTTGTTTTATTTCATTTTTTTCTTTTATTTTGTAAATTTTTGCTACCCATCTTGATCTCTTTAATATTTTTTCAGGTACCATTCAATAGTATATGCACGATTCTAACAATGGTAAGAGAGCAGAACAATTGCAATAAGTAATCTCGACATGGATGAAAATGATGTGCTTGTAGAAGACATAGTTTGTCAGCTTTGCTATGGAATGCATTACACTGAGCAATGTTTGAATAGACGTACTGACACCCGTGCGGTAAAGCTTCTAGGGTTTATATAATATTTAAGATGTCGAAAAGAAGCTATTGACAAATCTGATGAAGACTACATGCCTTTGGGAGATTATGTACCTATCGATTAGGATGAGGACATCACACTTAAGGGAAATGGCCCTCCTCTGTTTAACGAGAAGGTAATTGCAAAGTACTATAACAAACTTGTCAAGTTGGAAAAGTGCAACATATGTACTGGAGACTGGAGTTACTGGAATGAATTGAGAAGATGGAAATACAATCCACTCGAAGGGTTTGAAAATAGAGACTTCTCGTTGCCCATGAACTTAGACTGTGAGCCGACCGTTCAACCTGAAGAAATATCAGCTATTGAAGAAGGACATAAACATGAGGACAAATTAATCACAAAGGAACCAAATGAAGAAGAGGCAATTAATGAAGATGAATTGAACACAAGTTCATTCGGCTTCATTGATTGTCCAACAATTGAATTTGTGATTAAGTTTGAGAAGGAACAAGAAGTCTACATAGTTGAATTCAAATCAAATAGAATAAACAAGTTATATCACACTGGAGGAGGCAATGTAAAAATTTGGAAAATCAACGAAGAGTGGAGCAAAGGCAAAAGAAGCAAAACGAGCAAGGCATCAAAAGTTTTCTTCAAAGTTCCATGATGCAATTGCCAAAGTCAAGCTAATGACTATAAACGAGCGCCTCTTGGGAGGCAACCCAAGCTTTCTTCCCCTTTTCATTTATTTTGCTTTTGAATTATAGTTTAGTTTGTTTTATAGTTTAGTTAAAAATTCTTCAGCCATATCCCCTTCCCCTTAGGTCATTGAGTAATTAAGTTGGTTGTTAGATGTTTGAGCTAAGTAACACTTGTTCCATGTAATTAATATCTGAAATTTACTTTTTCAGGAACATGATGTCGCGAAACATCCAAACCAACATTGACAAGGAGAAAATGGGATGCATCTCAAGTTTGGAAGAAAAGATGGAAGAAACATTCACCAACACCAGCAACATCATTACCACGATGTCATTGGCAGTACAGACAATTCAGGGAAGTCTCCTCCTTTTTCTTTAATTTTACATTGAGGACAATGTTTAATTTAAGTTTGGGGGTGCATTATAAATTGTATCTAATTGCAATTGTGTCTAATTGCCTTGATTTTTTTATTTTTTTTATGTTTTGTGTGATTTGTGTGCATGAAAAAAAATTGTTTTTATTATACATTTTTGCATGTTTGTGTGAGTTAGATAACCTTGCCAGCATTGGTGTATGTAATTGAGAACATGTGTTGGTTTATGAATTGTGGATAAGTTATGTGTTTGAGTTAATATTTTTGCTTATTCATGTGAAACGGAAAATATTTATGCACATGAGTTGATTGTAACGTTGTACATGATAAGTTGATTCACGTTTATATGTTCAAATAGAGAACATAGATGCTAAATATAGACAACCATTAAACAAGATTCACATCCCTAAACCAAATCTAGGATGTTTGGTTGGTTGAACTGTTGTAGGTAAACATGGATGTAGATGTGGATTCCGTGTGTGGTAAAAATTTGTGTGGACTATTGAGATCAATATGATGAAAACTGGGTGAAAACCTTAAGTTATGGGTCAAGTTTTCGAGAATGAATGTTTAATAAGGGACACTGCACTGATCATGGTAAAAAAATGGATGACTATAATAATCTCATTGTGAAACATCTATTCGTAGCCTTTATGACTCGAGTGAATAAGCATGCAAAGGTTTAAAACCTGATGCCCTAAAGTCATTTGACTCGGGAGTCATCGTCATAAAGCTCGCTACATAGGTAATTTAGAAAGCTTAATGGATAGATGTCCGCACAAAGAGTGAAAAAAAAATACTTATAGCTGAAAAAAAAAAGAACACCATATACCTTGATTAAGCCCTGAACACTTATTTTAGAAAATTAGACTTTTGATAACGGGTTAATAACTTGGTTGAGTCTTGGAGGTTGAAGCAGTAAAAAATAAGGAGAAATAATATTTGTTGACATGTTGAACTACAATTAGTGAAATTCGACCAAACTTGAGTGATGTAAGAAATAGTATTGAATATCAACTGTAGAATACACATTGGGAAGTGGAAAGAAAACAAGTTTGGGGGTGTGTGAATCCCATGAGCGAAGCAAGGAAATATTTGACTTTTAAGGTCGGGAATTGGATCTATTTATTAATGTACAGCGTTGCACTTAACTCTTCACACACATACCCGTTTTGCATTGAATAGGTAGGAAGTTAGCTTTTGCATTATAATTTTGAAGTGATTCATGAAATTAATGCGTATTGTCAATTCTGAGCTACGAGGGCAAGATATCTAACGAAATTTGTTTAAGTGATTTCGTTTGTTTTAGTTTTGTTTGTGTGTTTGTTATTCATTTTCTTTGGTTTGATGTTTGCTCGAGGACGAGCAAAGAACTAAGTTTGGGGGTATTTGATGAACGATATTTCACTCATTATATCAATGCCATTAAACTTGTTATTTGGATAATTCTTATGAGTTGTTGATGTTTTAATGCATGATTTTGATATTGTTATGTAGATTGGAGAGATTGAAGAAAATAAGCAGTAGTTGACAAATTTGGAGAAAATGTTAAATTGTAAGAGATCCAAAGTTCGAGAACTAAAATGAAAATACTTAAAAGTTGTGCCGAACCTCATGATGAAAATTTGAGAGTGATCAGAGTCAATTGGATAAAGGAAAACGTCAAGGGGATCAAATTAAGTCAAAAGATGATCACAAATCAATTTCCAACCGAAAAGTTATGCTCCGGAGTTTTAGTCTCATATTGAGACCTATTTTTGGCACATAAATTGATCGAATTAGAGAATGATGTCTGAATCAAAGTTGTATCCTGATGAGTTAGCTTCCCAACGCATCTTGAATCGCCTCAATCGGATATCGAAACACAAAGTTATGATAAAAACACTAAAGGGAGGTGCAGCTGCCTGTTTACCCGAATGGGCGTCGTGACGTCCAGCTTGCTGAGAATTAGCAGAAGACGCAGCGTCGTGACGTCCAGATCTGGCGTCGCGACGTCGGCTCCCGAGAAAGATAAAAAAAGGAAATTCTGAAAGATTTTCGGCCAGGTCCAACCCTATTCCGTCTTGCAACTTGTGGACACTATAAATACCACCATAAAGACCTAATTTGGGAGGTTGGAAAAGGTGGAAAAAGAGACAAAACGGCTAAATCTCCAAGGACAATAAGAAGGAGTTGAAGAAGTGGAGGAAGACACATCAAAGAACATCAAAGGGAATCTTCAAAAGAGTTTTTCTTCCTTTATATTTTGTCTTTCATTATAAATTGTTTAGATCTTATGAATTTATTCATGAACTAGATAATTTATATAGGGTTTGATGTAGCCAACTTGAGATTGTGGATTGATGAATTTATAATTATTTCTATTGGATTTTCTCGTTTCTATTTAATTGTGTCGTGATTATAATGCTGTCAATTACCTGATCACTAATTGATTAATTAGATGCTAGTCAATTCCGGCACTCGAGAGAGGGGGATTTAGGCGCGATCATAAGATTGAAACGACGTAGGTTTTTACATTTTGAGAGAAGGTAATAAATATATGAGGCTTACACCATAAAAGAATTGAAACTTTTGTAAATTCTAGGCTTTAATTCGGAATAGAAATATTGGGATTGAAGTTTAAGATTAAATTCTAGCCGACACTCGAGATTGAATCATAATTGAAAGTTGGTGAAATCATTCTCTAGGTTTTTTTCATTTTGATAATTTATATTGTCCAATTTTATCGTAGCATTTTACCTTAGATTAGTTAAAACATTCAATCAATCATTCATTTGTCTAGATAAAATAGAAGTTACATAATTATAGTACTTAGTGGAATTAAATTACAATCCATGTGGGTTCAACATCCTAACTTTCATACTATATTACAAAACTTGAGACCGTACACTTGCGGAATAATTCAAGTTTTAGAAAACGTGCGACAGTCGATTTCCATGAAACCTTCAATCCAGTTTTGAAAACACCTACACTGAAAATTATACTCACTTTAGCAGTCTTGAGGGATTGGAAAATAAGACAAATAGATATCAATAATGCATTCTTCAATAGGGAATTGGAGAAAACCGTCTATATAAGCCAACCAGAATGCTTCATTGATAAAATAAAACCAAATCATGTCTACAAACTTGATAAGGCCTTGTATGGACTCAAGCAAGCACCAAGGGCTTCGTATGATAAATTGAAAAACACCTTAATCGACTGGAAGTTTAACCAATCAAGAGCATACTTCTCTCTTTTCTATCTCACAACTGCAAAGTTTATCATCTTCATACTCATTTATGTGGATGATATAATAATCATTGGTAACAACAATGACCTGCTGCAGAGATTCATAAATGAACTACATTTGCACTCAAGGATATGGGCGAGCTTCACCACTTCTTAGGAATAGAAGTTCACGGGCACAATGCAGGGCTTCACTTAACTCGATCACGATATATATCAGAGTTACTCAAGAAATTTGACCTTCAGAACATCATACCATGCCCCACTCCTAGTGCTGTTGGGAAAACACTGTCTAAAATCGAAGGTGAACTCTTAAAGAATCCATCAATCTACAAAAGCGCAGTTGGGGGTCTACAACATTTATCACATACCAGGCCAGACATAACCTTTGTTGTCAACAAACACAGTCAATTCTTGCAGGAACCAACCTCAGTACACTAGTAAGCATTAAATAGAGTCTTAAGGTACTTAAGAGGCACAATCAATCAAGGACTATGGATTAAAAGAAACGATAATCTGATGATAACTGGCTACTCTGATACAGACTAGGCATCATGTCCAGATGACAGAAGATCAGTGGCAGCTTATTGTATCTACCTAGGAGATAGCTTAGTATCTTGGTCATCTAAAAAGCAATATGTTGTTGCAAGATCAAGTACAGAAGCAGAATATAGAGTATTAGCATATACTGCATCTAAAATAGCATGGATACAATCTTTGTTTAAGGAACTCAAGTTGCAACCTACCTCACATTCGATCACTTGGTGTGATAATCTTAGTGCTGGAGCTCTGGCAGCCAACCCTATATTCCATGCCAGAACAAAACATATAGAACTAGATGTTCACTTAATAAGGGATAAAGTTCTTGCAAGAGAATTGGAAGTAAAATATGTTTCCACTCCAGATCAAGTTGTTGATTTAATGACTAAAGGTGTTTCCCACTCAAGATTTGCATACCTCAAGGATAAGCTTGGGGTGTCAATAGCCCTCTCCAAATTGAGGGAGGGTGTTGGAACTGTTAGCTGACAGGTTTAGCTAATTGTGTAACGACCCCTGTCCCACTTAACAGGTTGTCCCGGTCGTTAGATCGACGACCTATTGTCCCCTACTGTACCAACATAGGTCTTTTCAGTATACTTTATCCTCACTCGCACGCTCCCCGAGAAAACTTCCCAGTGGGTCACCCATCATGAAATTGCTCCAAGCCAAGCACGCTTAATTGTGGAGTTTCTAATTATGGGCTTCCGGAAAAGAAGGTGCACCTTGTTGGTGTGAGTAGTACATATCAAATCTTTTTAAGCTTTCCTGGTCTGGGTATTACAATCACTCCTCGTTAGACTCGCGACATCTTCATCGCGCTTGATCCATCTGAGGATCCATTGCCAGGCGTTGGGATTCTAGAAGTGGCTCCTCGGGGTTCAAGAGGTGGCTCCCGCCTTATGGCGTAGCACTTTATCCTGTATAGCACTTCCCAATTTCCAACTGGCAACCAGGTTCTGATACCATTTGTAACGACCTCGATCCCACTTAACGGGATGTCCAGGTCATTAGATCGACGACGTACTGTACCCACTGTACCACATGGGTCTTTTCAGTATACTTTGTCCTCACTCGCACGCTCCCCGAGAAAACTTTCCATGGAGTCACCCATCATCGAATTGCTCCAAGCCAAGCACGCTTAACTGTGGAGTTTTGAATGATGGGCTTCCGAAAAAGAAGGTGCGCCTTGTTGGCATGAGTAGTACCTATCAAATCTTTTTAAGCTTTCCTGGTCTGAGTATTACAAATTAGTTACTCTCAGATCACATGCAAGGATTGTATCATATCTTCAATATATCAGCTGTACCCGATTACCTTCAATGCTTTATCTCATGCTGCAGGACCACTTAGTGCTCTCTCTCCTTAATTTATGGATCACATTTGATTCATCTTCTACACTTGTACAGCTGAGATTATAGTTCTAGAATATTCTTCACTTGTATAAATTTCACTTTACCTCCATTGTAAAAACATAATTCAGTTGATAAATATAATTCATCTTCCTCAAGTTTAACTCCCCGCCACCGCCACTTCCAAGGCCAATGTATGACTATGTACTAATTTGTATGGATATATATATGCCACCGGATCTGTATGTATCTCTACAATATTTGTATGATATTTGTCCTCTTCTGTATGTATTTGTATGCCACCGGATCTGTATATATCTATATAATAATAGGCCCTAGTCAGAAGCTTGATAGTAATAGCAAACAAAATTCTCTTCATGTGAGAATGAAACTACAAGATTTGGATAAAATTTTACATACCTCTAGCCTTTGGAAGAGTTTAAATAAGAAATGGCTAACAACGTTTTCTACCACAATTAACTGGGTCCAAAATAATAGCTAAAAACTGCTAACAAATGCTTGAATCATTTCCCTGTACATGCACATTATTTGATAGAAGTGGACCAGGTCTTCAATCTGCTCTTCAACTTATCTCCCTACATGCTTGTCCCCAAGGTCCACACTTGGATGTTGCTTCAGGAAGTCTTCCAAGATGTTGCTCACTTGCACTTGCTTTGTTTTCACGCAGATTTTCCTCTATCATCTCTTCACGTGTAATTTTGCATGTGTTTGTGCACCCTTCAAGTAGTCAAAGTTGTGATCTTTGGCACTTGGGTCCATGAGTAAATTTAGGACTAGACAAAATTCTCGAGCCGAACCAGACCCGAACTACATTGAACCGAGCAGAGCAGTTCTTCTTAAGTTATATACTCGAATGTGTATCTGAATTGAAAACTGACGGGTTTGTTTCGATTTTCGGTTCTAGACCAAGAATCGAATAACCGAATAAAAATTGAATCTCCCCATTTTTTTAATTTTTTTATCTTAAATAAGTCAAGTTATTTTATTTTTTTAAAATAGATTTGCTAAATAATTAATTTAGTCCAAACCTAAAATATGATTTTACTATTTTTAATTTCCAGCCAAGCCCAGCTTAATCAAATTGACTTAAATTTTACCCAAATCTCTTATTATACCGTAGCGTCGTTTATGCCGTTCTATGATTGTAAACTCGCCATATTTCTCTTCCTGTAATTTTAACAGTCAAATCTATGAAGAACTCAATAAAGAAAGGTGCTAAAAATATCACGAGATTGGACTACATTATTTTGTAAGAGTTAAGATTGAACATGTCATAGTCGAATTAATGTAGCGTTGTTATAATATATAAAAAATTAATTATTGTACGGAACTTAAGAATCGAATTGAACCGAACCCGAATGGTTCCATAATTAAATTTGGACCCGACGGTTCCATTTACTAAATACCCGAAAATTTGGGTTGGGTTCGGTTCGATTTTCTTTAGAACCTATCATTGTAATTGAAATAAAGACCATGTGCTAGCCGTTTCTGCATTTCATCCTATGTGAGCCCCTTCATAGGGGATGTTGGTTTAGATCGCATTGGAATGGAAGGGTAGTTACGGCTTGTTGGCTGGAAGTGGGATAGTGAAACTCTGTTGGCGAAGCAGATGTTTTTCTCACATTCGAACAAGGCTGATAGCTTCATTCAACATCTGTGGTTAGAACATTCGAATGCCTTCACCTCCAACTATCTCCAGTTTGAGTACACCCCATGAAGGTTCTTACCAATTCCTTTTGAGTCCGCCCTTGTACACGGTTGCCTAGCTTCTCAATTTCTTGTTGATATTCTCACAGGGAACCCACTTGCAGAATATGTGAGAGAGCTTCATCAAAATCTTCTCCATCAGTGGGTTCGAATTGAATCCATAGTCTTCATCAAAGGTTCTCATGTCACCGAACAACCTTTCTCTCTGTAAATTCAATGCACCTGCTACCACAACCGATTGGTTTATCCTTCAAGATGGAAGGAAGTCAAAGTTACCTTTGGTTGTTTGTCGTGTCTTAATACTCGAAGAATTGAGCCACTCGATTGAACCATTCGGTTGGATCATTTCCAGTGTACTCATCTTTAATGAAAATACATGTCTCCCACCATTACTGTCCCCTCGGTTTCTCCCATTGTTTGTGTCCTCCTTGTATGTTTGTGACTAGGTAATGCCTTGAATGACAGCAAAGCTTCTGAGATCTTGTTAATTGTGTCCTCTAATTGGTATAGTTTGGTAGAAACGCTAATTCAATCCATTGCATGCCTTCCTCCACTCCGCCGAGTTTAGCCTCCATGTTAGAAAATATGGGGTCATGGGCTACCCATGTAAGATGACCCAACCCACAAGTTATTAAAGTGAATTGGATAGAGTGGTTTGAAATGAATTCAAACTCGTAACTTCTCTCAACTCCCACCAACTTCTAAGCTTTTATATGACTCTCATAACTTTGTTTGCACTTGGAAGAGAGGAAAAATATGACAATAAAATGGTGAAAATTCATATGAAAAATATCAATAAAATTGAAAGGCACCTAGAACCACTATTTTGGTATGAAAACTCACAAAGATTGGCACGTAGATTGTGGCTAATAATCCCATTTTCATTGTAATCAAGATTGAGACCATTAGAGTTCAAGAAAATTGATGTATATATGAGATACACATAACAGTTCAAAAGGTACTTAAGTGAGATTTTGGTGGATATTGAGTCACAATATGTGCCATTTGACATTTTTCCTAGTAAGAGAGAAAATTTTGGAGAATATTATTAAAATTGATATTATGTGTATTGATGAATCAAGTTTGAATATATAAGAGTTGGTTTAAACTTCTGATTCAAGTAGGAGTAATCTGATTACAAGTGTGAGATATCTATTCAAATGGGAGTTATCTAAGAATTATCTAATTTCAATTACTCTTGGTTTCAAATGGGAGTTAAAAACTATATAATTTCAATGATTATTGGTTCCGAAAATTAGTGGAGAAATTTGAGGAAAGTGATAGAATTATATATGGAGTATAGAATTTCAACCTAATTTGAGAAGTTGTGGATATGTTTATTGTAAACATTTATGTTCTTAAAAATCAAATAGAAGATTAATAAGTTTATGATAAATAAAGCTCTTTTTTTTTTTTTTTTTTGGAAAAAGGTCATCTACAATATGAGTATATTAAGTCACGCAATTTTTTTCTTAGTAGTGAGATTCACTTCTATAAGTTGATGTTAACCATGGTAGTGTGTTTAACTTTATATCACACCAAATAGACTTATAGACTATGTTATCATTCTCAATTGAGAATTGATTGAAGAGATCTACATGAATCGATTTGTAGGTTATATGTTAAAGGCTTCTATAGTATTATAGTAACTTTATAGTTATACTTGTAGCCTAATACAGTCATCTTGACATTGGTACATGAGTTTTAACAGGGTTTAAATCTCGTACAAAATCTCATCATGTGGATGAAGTTTACTGTATTTATGTTAAAATCTGATGGTAGGTTGTGATTCTAATTTTGATATTGATGACACTATATGGCTAAGCATGAAAAGGAGTGTATTGAGACCATTTTAAAATGGTTGCCCTTAATTTTTGAGACGAAAGACATATGTTTAACAAATTAAATATTTTATCTTAAAAAGATTATTTTAAACATGTTTCTCTATCACAAGAGCTGTATATTATAAAGATTTTAAAATATCTTTAACTATGGAATTGTTACCATGTTGATATTCATGTGTCGAAAAGTGAGTATATGAGTCTTTATATATGTCCAAGGACTCCATAAATGCACAAAGAAATATCCAGAGAACTATATCTAGTGCGATTAGGAGTTAGAAGTATGCTATAATGTATATTTACCTTAATATTTGTCATGACATGTATCTATTCAGTAGATATCGATGTTGTCCTTAAAAAGGATATACCTGAAGAGTGCTACTGTCAGTTATTCTATTTGTTATCAAAGGAATAACTGGTAATTGGATATAGATATGCAAATATCGACTAAAGATGAGAGATAGTCGAGCACAAATATTTATTAGACTTATGCAATCTTGCTATATAGAGCATAAAGAAGAATATTTTGTTGTATATATCTTGATAGTTGAAGAAATTGTTTGGTATAGATATCTTGGGCATCTAATGATACTAATTGTGAATATGAGATCCATGATAGTTATGCAATTATCTCATGTTGAGGATCTCAAATATCATAATGGAACCAAACACTGGATAGCATTTTTATGAGAGACATTAAGTATCTTTGCAATATATCTACGTGAATGATGGTCTGTAATCATCAAACTCTAAAGATGTTTAGAGATATACTTGTCGGTAATATTGAACATCAAGAATTACATAGAAATGGTACTTAGTGTATCAGAAAACTCTTGATTGAGTTTTATATGCCTGTAGATGAACAATTTTGAGTTCATGTGTAATCTATTGTTGGGATTTCGAGATAATATTTTGCATGCACATATAAAGTATGTCGAACAGGTTGAGATTGGCTCACTCACACGAGCAATCGCCTCAGACATTTTGGAGTGTGTTAAGATGAGATATAGTGATTATGTCGTGTACATGATCTAGTCGCCCTAATGATATATCAAGATGAGATTGCAACAAGTAATCGAAATGGATTTTGCTAATCCATTAAACATGTTTAGTAGCCAGATCGAGTTCTCGATTTGAGATTACCTAGAGGAATGACCATAAGGAGAACTCAAGTTAGGTGTCAGGGAATGCATGAACTAGGATTTGTACGATGTTATTTGTTTATAAAGAATATGACATATACCCTAAGAATGGGATAAAACATCATAGCGTGTGTTTCATACCATGTGTGTTTGTACGACCAATATTGGGTAAATAAATGAATGGATAGCTGCTTCATCATTGTGTGAGACATTGAGGTTTATATAATCTCATATATACCCTTATGACTTTTCACTATTTCTTGAGATTTTATTTCGATATTGCTACTTTAGCATGTTGCCAATAACTGTGATTGATTCGATTTAATGGGACATGTCTATGAAAGCAGCTGATTTAAATTTTAAGGATTCGAGTAGGAAATGAAAACTATTTTGACCAGCATTTATATTTGTATTCACCGATCGGACAATTGTGTTTAACCATTTAGAGTATAGAACACAATTGTGAATACAATGATAAAATGTGGGGTTCAAGTATGTTCCATAAATACTTGAGATAGAAAAAACTTGAATTAATGTTGGAAAATAAGTTTGGGGTATAGCGAGATGTAATGTTCCTCTAGTAGAGCTCTATATATCCCTAATGGGTTTATTCCTTGTGATTCGGATCAAGTCCATCATGCGCGAGTTGGAGATGTTAGGAAATATGGGTTGTGGGTCGCCCATGTGGGGTGACCCGACCCACAAGTTATTAAAGTGAATTGGAGGAAGTGGTTTGATTAAATTCAAACTCATAACTTCTCTCAACTCCCACCAACTTCCAAACTTTTACATGACTCTCATAACTTTGTCTTGCACTTTGGAAAAAGATGACAATAAAATAGTGAAAATTCGTATGAAAAATATCACCAAAATTGAAAGGCACCTAGAACCACTATTTTGGCATGAGAACTTACAAAAATTGGCACTTAGGTTGTGGTTAAATAATATCTTCTATTGTGATCAGGATTGAGACCATTAGAGTGCAAGAAAATTGCAAATTTGGAGTTTGAAAAGCAAGATGATTTAACCATTCAAAAGATCTTGAAATTTATCATTTCAAGTAAGCATTTTAAGCATAAACTCATTTTAAAATATGTTGCGAATTACTTCACTCCCAGACCATAATTTTCTCTTTGTTGAATGCCATGGTGACAAAGCTCTTATACCAATGATAGGTCCCACTCAGAAACTGGATACTAACTGCAAACAGAATTCTCTTCGGGTGAGAATGAAACCACAAATTTGGATAAAATTTTACATGCCTTACTAATGCCTCTGGAAGAGTTTAAATAAGCAATGGCCAACAACATTTCCCAAACTTAAGACCACAATTAACTGACTCCAAAATAATAGCTAACAACTGCTAGCAAATGCTTGACCTATTTCCATGTACGTGTTAATTATTTGACAGAAGTGGACCAAGTCTTCAAACTGCTCTCCAACTGATCTACCTGCATGCATCATATAGCCATGTTTGATTGCCACATTTTCCATGAAAAATGTCACATCCGAGGAAAACAAATTTCACTTTGACCATTTGATTGCAACGCGAAAATGGAAACCGAATTCCAAGGTACAAACAATTTAACCTGCATTTTCTTTGTTTTCATGGATAGCGAATTCCTATATGTTTGGTTGATTTTTATTTTCCAACTAACATGGAATTGGAATTACTTTCCATCTTTGCTATCAAACTGTATGGATTTGTATTTCCAAATTATCCCACCTGTATAAAGAGCACCATAGCCTTTGCCATTGATATGCTTCTGAACAGAGTATGGGGTTGTATTGGTTAAGGGATGCAAGTCTACAATACTCCTTGAATCTTGTGTAGGCAAGATTTTTGAGTTACTAGTGCGTTGAAATGGAAGCTTACAAGTAATCGAGCTCGATCGCGTAAATGAGATATGCCTTAAAATGATGGAAAAATTGTTGCATAATTTCTATTTGACAACCTTTTACGTACAGATGCATTATAGGGTTACAATTTATTGAAATCATGGTACATGTATTATAATAAACAAATCGCTACTTATTAGATCGTAGAAAACGCAAAAAGATATAAATTTATGTAAGGTATACAAATGCAAATCTCCTTAAGACGGATTTAACCATCTACACACTAATGTTAACACGATCAAATGGACGTCCGTTTCTCAAAATACAATGCTTCTTCAAAAAGTAATATAGCACGATATTAATTTTGCTAGGCAAACTATCGCTTGATTGTACTCTTGTAAAATGAAAGATATCAGATACTACATTTCAAACATAAAACTCAAAAATTATTTGAAAATTATTTTGACATAATTTAAAGAAAGAAATAATTAGAAACCAATTATATTGAAATTATTTGAAGTAAAGAAAATGAAATTATTAGGATCCTACATATATATTTTCATGTGTCTCTTCCTAATGATCATCTTTTAACACATTCATTTCAACTATTAGATCGCACCATGTTAAATTGGAGCATGATCTAATGATTTAGAGGTGTCAAAATGCGTTAGCCGAAGTGACTAGTAAGAACTAGTGCCGTGGGAACTGACTTGCCAAAAGAATTGTATTGGACAGTAAGGTCAGCACGGCATGAATGACAAGCCAAGCTAACATGCCTAAGAAATGGGTCATGCCGATTAGGCTACCTCAAAATCAGCCATGTAGGTTTACACCTCCGTCAGCAACTGCTTGTAAGAACAACAGTTCTCTCTATTTAAGAGGGAAGTAGACAAGAAACACAAGGCAAATAACAGCAGTTTTCCCGCATATCAGTTTCTTCTGTGACATTGAAATAAAGATCATGATAAACAACATATTCCAAAATTCCCTTTGAACCAAAGTATATATTAACAAATAGTGCAGAGAATTGTAACAAGACGTATCTGGTAGTTGTGAGCGTATAAAATATGCAATACAAGAGCTTCTACACATTCTCAGTGGCATCTTTTTGTGTCTCTTCTGTCTTTCCTGCAGCATCAAGTCTCTCAGCTGCCAATCTTTCTTCGAGTGCTCGAGCACCCCTTTCCCTGCAATTTTCCAACAACAGTTCAACACAATTAGATTAAGTTGATACACGCATCTTGGAGCTATCAAACTTTGAGGAATAGTTTGTGCATTGCCATAACATGACTTCATCCACTACATTGAAATTCAAATGCTACAAAATACGAAAGTTAACCCCTTCAAACTGGTGGTCATATTTCTGATCATCTTGTGCTCTTTCCTTGTTTTGATTATTAAATAGATTTGGGGCCTAGGTGGCAGCCCATTCATGTAAGAAAACAAAACGTTCACATGTTCTACAATAATCGAAAACCCAAAATCAGTATATGAAACAAATATGTTAAAAACCAGACCATTTTCCAGAAAACCAACACTTTGGCACTCAACAAACCCTCTTTCAGTCGTTTCCTTTTTCCACACAGTGGTTTGGTCTCCTTCATTTAACATCCCTAATTCCGAATTCTCCGGCTCTTTTCTCGACACATCACCCAATCTATTTGATAACTCCAGTCTCCATTTAATAACTCCGGTCTCCATAGTTATCTTTCTTCGTTTGAATCGTAGGGAAATCCTCACAAAATTCCTCTCCAAATCCCTAATATTTCTAATCTCTTTCATTTGCCACCAAACCATAATTTGATCTCATCCATTGAAATTTCACGCTATCTACTATTCAATCTCCGATTAAGAGTTTCACGTATCTTAACCGAGTAGAAAGTATTTGGCATTTACAACTCTAGTCTCTTTAATAAAAAAATTCACAACCTCACAACATGATTTGTGAAACAAGCAACCAAAAGGAAAGAAAACAACTATTAATCGAGAAGTTCATCCTCGTGTTAAATCTTGTTTCCAATCCAAATGACAAAAAAAAAAAAAAATAATAATAATAATAATAATAATAATAATAATAATAATAAAAAATCAAATAAGACTAGATTGTCAAATATAGCCCCTATTTGACAACCATTATTTTCAAACTCTTTTTTTTACGTACTCGACATTCACACAATAAAATATTCCACACGTAAACTTTTTCCTACTTTTTAACTACACATTCACCTAAAAATCACTATTCAAAACTTTAATTTCACAAAATAATGGTTGTCAAACAGGGGTATAATAGTGGCACCCCATTTTTTATTTTTTTTTTTGATAACCGTGGATGTCCGGGCCAGCTTGCGCGCACCTCAACTAATCCCACGGGACCCTAAAGTTTACAGCCGTTTCTCACCTCAGTAGCCCTGAAGGGGCTCGAACTGGTGACCATTGGGGAGCAAACCCAAGGCCTAACCAATTGAGCTACCCCTCAGGGTTAGCACCCCATTCAAACTCTTTTATAGCTAAGACTAACATATCCATGAAGATGATTAACAATATAATTCATGACTTAACCTGAAAAAGTTGAAAAATTCCTAAATTCATAGAAGCCCCCTTATTATACCCCTAGCCCTAGGCAACAGTATTTTTATGCACCTTTCATGATGTAGCCTCGTAAATAATTTTAGACAATCTTCCTCTAAATAGTTAAATGTGTATTACTGAATAGGATTAAAGGAATACAAGTCTTCCGTGAAAATTAACCAGAAAGATTACCTCCTCCTAGATGCTTCAATGGGATCGGATCCAGGCAATGTGGTGCTTCCTAAAGTATAGCCCCCAGACTCATCAGAAATTTCATATCGTCTTCCACAAAGCATTCGCTCAAATATTGTCGCAATTGGATTAATAACAGGCCTGAACACCATCAACCAAAATGAAATGTTGAAATGGAGATGTGAAAGACAACAGGTAGAAAAACTTATGATACAGAGATTAAAAAAGCAGTATACTACCTGCAAAATTCAGGGAAAAAGGTAGAAAAAGAAAACTCATCACTTGGATCGCCTCTTAGTTTTGTTTCTGGCTTTCTTTGCCAATATCTGAGATAAATCCAACTTATAAAGGTACCATATATCATGGTGGGAAGATAAGATGCCGATTCTGCACTGAAAATGCTTACAATGATGGACACCAGTAGTGCAAGAGAAGGCAACCACTGAAAGAGTTGAAAGAAGCAAAAATGAGAAAACATAAGAAAATTCTTAGCTCCTTGGAGTTTAGAAGCTAAGAATGTAAATTAACAATTTATGCCATGTTGGAGCGGATATTAAAATTCTCAAGTATCAAAAGTTCATACTTTTGCCTTTATCTTCAAAAAAGAAAGGTCTTGATCAGGTACAATCTGCTTGATGCCAACTAAGAACCCTGAAAGGACCCCTTGGAATCCAGAAACAGGCATGTAACTGCAGAACAAACAACAGTAAGGAAACCAGAATTTTTTTAAGTTAACCTTTAACAAGCATACGATGAGTTGATGACAAGGTCGCAACAAATTAAAAGGGGATATCAAATAAACAGCACGCAATTAACAAAAACCAGGATATGCCAGAAGGTGATTAACTATTGGAAATTGAGCTCAACATTTTGTGATACGAACTTCTTTTGATGTGAATTTTATTCATGTTGCATTTCCTGGCCATGAGTTCCAGGTGTTACATTAAGGCGACTTAACTATTGGAAGCCAAGATCAATATTAGGTGACATGAACTTCCTTAGATTGATGTAAATTTTATTCATGTTGCGTTTCCTGGCTAAAAGTTCCAGATGTTACATTAAAATAATCATATGATTGACAAAACAGAAGGATATGACAGAGGTGACTAAGGGACTGTTGCAGCCCAATTTCTTGGGAAAATAGATTATGTAATAGTGATTTTTGTTTCGAGAATGTGTGGTTAGAAAGTAGGAAAAAGTTTTGGATTCATGTGTAAAATTATTTTTATCGGGAGAATGTTGATTGAAAATGAGTTTTTAAAGAATGTGGCTCAAAACAGGGGCTAAATATTGGAAACTGTTGTTGTTGGTAAAAGAATGAGAAGGCTTAACTATTGTGTTAGCCTCTCTTACTATTTATAATAAGCATTAGGAAAACCTTAGGAAACCCTAGGTATTACATAAATGACCTAAATACCCTTTAACACTCCCCCTCAAGATGGAGCATATATATTGTGTGCTCCAAGCTTGTTACAAATATACTTTATCCTTGAGCCCCCCAACGGTTTAGTAAATATATCAGCTAACTGATCAGCTGAGTTTACATATTTAGTCTCAATCTGCTTCTGCAACAATTTTTCTCGAATGAAGTGACAGTCAACTTCAATGTGCTTCGTTCTCTCATGGAAGACCGGGTTGGATGCAATATGAAGTGCTGCTTGATTATCACATATCAGGTCCATCGGTGAAGTGTGTTCAAATCCAAGTTCTTCCAACAAATGTTTCAACCATGTTAACTCACAAGTGGTATGCGCCATTGCCCTGTATTCCGACTCTGCACTCGATCGTGCCACTACCGTCTGCTTTTTACTCTTCCAAGAGACGAGGTTACCACCAACAAACACACAGTACCCAGTAGTAGATTTCCTATCTAAGGGTGATCCGGCCCAGTCTGCATCTGTGTACCCTTTTATTTGAGTATGTCCAAAATCTTGATATAGCAATCCACAACCCGGAGCACCTTTCAGATATCGGAGAATACGAATCACCGCATCCCAATGACAAATCATTGGACGATCCAAGAACTGACTGATAACACTAACAGCAAAGGAGATATCTGGCCTGGTAACTGTCAAGTAGTTCAACTTCCCAACTAACCGTCTATATTGAGCTGAATCTGTAAGTGGTATACCCTGATCTGGCAACAATTTGGTGTTTGGGTCCATAGGTGAGTCAATAGGTTTTGCTCCTAGCATTCCTGTTTCGCTCAATAGATCGAGGACATATTTTCTCTGGGATAGATAAATGCCTTGACTTGATCGAGCAACTTCAATCCCCAAGAAATACTTTAGGTGCCCCAAATCTTTGGTTTGGAACTTACTATGCAAACACTTTTTGAGTTCTTGAATACCACTGTGATCATCCCCGGTAATCACGATGTCATCCACATACACAATTAATAGGATTCTGCCAACCTCACTGTGCTTGTAGAAGACAGAATGATCGACCCCACAACGCTGAAGACCAAATTCAGTAACCACTTCACTAAATCTTCCAAACCATGCTCTAGGAGACTGCTTGAGGCCATAAATAGACTTCTTCAACCGACATACCAAATCAGACTCCCCCTGAGCAACAAACCCAGGAGGTTGCTCCATATAAACTTCCTCAGTTAGATCGCCATTTAAGAAAGCATTCTTGATATCGAGCTGATGTAATGGCCAATGAAAAGTGGCAGCCAGAGAGATGAACAAACGAACAGAAGCGAGCTTGGCAACGGGAGAAAATGTCTCATAGTAATCAAGACCATAGATCTGAGTATAACCTTTAGCAACCAAGCGGGCCTTGAGTCGATCAACGGTGCCATCCGGATGAACTTTAACAGTGTACACCCATTTACATCCAACTGGAGCTTTGTCAGGCGGAAGCAAGACAAGATCCCAAGTACCATTTTGATGTAAAGCAGTCATTTCTTCCTTCATTGCTTTAGCCCAACCAGGGTTAGTAAGTGCCTCTGAAACAGACTTAGGAATAGAAACAGAGGACAGAGAAGCAACAAAAGAGGAGTATGAAGGAGAAAGGTGCGCATACGAGACAAAGTTAGAAATAGGATGATTAGTACAGGTGCGCTTACCTTTCCGGACGGCAATGGGTATGTCCATGTCAGACATGGGCAGGTCTGCTGGAGAAGAATCTGAGGGCACAGAGTCGATAGGTACAACAGCGGAGGCAGCCTTCTGGCGACGAGAGTATACCTGCAAAGGGACCGAAGAACGATTGGGGGGGATAGGATCTGGAGCGGAGGAAGATAGCGTGGGGGTAGGGTCAATTGGCAAAGGAAGTGTAACATCCAGATCAAGTCGAGAGGACGGGTCAGAAAAGTAAGGAGTGGACTCAAAGAATGTAACATCTGCACAAATAAGTGAGCGACGTAAGGATGGACTATAACATCGATAACCTTTTTGCGTGCGAGAATAACCTAGGAAAACACACTTCAAAGCACGGGGATCTAACTTGTCCCTGCCGGGAGTCAACTGATGAACAAAACAGACACACCCAAATATGCGAGGAGGTAAACTAAACAAGGGTGAACGGGGAAAGATAGTGGAATGGGGAACTGTGCCTCGTAGGGTAGAAGATGGCATCCGGTTGATTAGGAAGCAAGCTGTAAGAACCGCATCGCCCCAGAAATGTTTGGGAACGTTCATCTCAAAAAGAAGAGTACGGGCCACTTCTAGGAGATGTCGATTCTTACGCTCAGCAACCCCATTTTGCTGTGGTGTGTGAGGGCAAGAAGATTGATGCAGGATACCAGAGTGTGACATAAAGGAAGTAAAAGGCTGAGAAAAATATTCACGAGCATTATCACTACGAAGAATACGAACGGGTACATTAAATTGAGTTTTAACTTCAGCACAAAATGCACGAAAAATAGAGAATAGTTCCGAACGATCTTTCATTAAATAAAGCCAAGTAACCCTTGAAAAATCATCCACAAAAGTGACAAAATAACGAAAACCAAATGTAGAAGTAACACGAGAAGGACCCCAAACATCTGAATGAACTAAACTAAAAGGACTCGATGCTCGAACATGGGCAGGGGAAGCAAATGAAACACGACGATGCTTACCCATTTGACAAGACTCACACTCTAAAGAAGACAAATGACTGAAACTAGGAAAAAGTAACTTGAGGTTGCCAAGGCAGGGATGACCCAGACAACAATGGATTTGATGAGCAGACGCAACAGCAGGACATGCAGTAGGTGGATGTGCAGGGCTCCCATCATGATTAAGATAATAAAGGCCATTGTTCTCACGCCCTGTACCAATCGTCTTCTGTGTCCTCAAATCCTGGAGAATGACAGAATCAGGAAAAAAGGAGACAGAACAGTTAAGATGTTTTGTGAGTTTGCTAACTGACATCAAATTAAAGGAAAACGATGGAATGTACAAGACAAATGAGAGAGATAAGGAGGGTGAGGGGTCCACTGTACCAATGCCACGGATAGGGACAGTGGAACCATCAGCAACCGTAACAGGAGATAACGAAGGAGATGACTGAATATGTGTAAATAAAGAGGATGTACCTGACATGTGATCGGTGGCAGCAGAGTCGATGACCCACGGTGTGGGAGGGGATGGACTAATGGAAAGACAAGCAGAAGAAGTACCTCGTTGAGCTAAAGAAGCAATAGGAAGAGATGCCTGTTGAGATGCCCTATACTGAAGGATCTGAGCATATTCCTCATCAGAAATGTCTTTAACCGCCTGAGATACGGGAAGTGTAGGAATATCTGGATCAGAAGTCACTGCATTGGCAAATTTGGGTGGACGGCCAACCAAATCCCAACATGTGTCTCTACTATGATTCTCCAATCCACAAAAGGAGCACTGACGAAAGGAGCCACGACCACGGCCACCCCGAGGGCCACTACCACGACGACCACGGGAGAAACCACCACGAGCACCACTAAGTTGATCACCTCGATTTCGTGTAGGAATCTATGTAACAAGGGCCGAATGCTCAGATGATGTAGACGAACTCGAGCCAGAAATATTGTCCTTGGTAGTGCTACGTGAGACACGAGAATACATTTCAGTGATGGTGGGGAGAGTAGCACTGGAAAGAATCTGAGATCGAACTGGTTCAAATTCTGGACGTAATCCAGCCAAGAACTTCATGACACCCATCTGCTCACGTTGCTTTTGCATTTCTTTCAGATCGATAGTCATTGGTAGGATAGTATTCATCTCCTCATAGAGGCGATTGAATGTGGCAAAATAATCTGTAACGGATTGCATGCCTTGCTGAAGTAGGAAGTACTCTACTGATAAATCATACATCCTGGTGAGATTACTCGAATATAATACACGAATATACTCCCATATATCTTTGCATGTATCTAGATGAGTACAGAGATCAGCCACCTGAGGCTCCATCGAATTCCACAACAATGTTACAATCTGCGCATCAGCCTGAATCCAGTCGTCATACTTTTTATCATCTGTTGCCGGGGCGGGTTCCGTAAGGTGACGATGTTTTCCTTGTCCAGTTAGGGCTATTTTCACAGCTTTAGACCAATTTAAATAATTAGTTCCGTTCAACCTACGCGTTGTTAATGGTTGAGGTGTAGTCATCGACATTAGTACCCTCCAATTCAACAAGTAATAAACAGCTCGCACAAGGGAAACAAACCAACAATACAAACAACTGTAAGGCTTAAACGAAGAACATGAGAGTCATAACCAGACTTACGAACATTTGTAGTACTTTCATAGAACAATAACCTATAACCAGAAGCAGATCTGAAATCAACAGATTGAACATTGACCAAAAAACCAGCGGTGAACAGTAACCTCGATGAACAGTAACCGCGATGAACAGTACCGGCGGTGAACAGTGCGCGCGGTGAACAGTAACCGCGGATGAACAGTAACCGTTTTTTTTTTTTTTTTGAAGACAGAAAGAAAAAGAATGTTTGAACAAAGCTTACGGAATTAATCTCCCATAACCTTGCTCTGATACCATGTTGTTGTTGGTAAAAGAATGAGAAGGCTTAACTATTGTGTTAGCCTCTCTTACTATTTATAATAAGCATTAGGAAAACCTTAGGAAACCCTAGGTATTACATAAATGACCTAAATACCCTTTAACAGAAACCAAGGTCAATATTATGCGACGTGAACTTCTTAGATTGATGTAAATTTTATTCATGCTGCACTTCCTGACCATAAGTTCCAGGTGTAACATTAAATGAATCGCTGCAAGTCAGCAGTTCTCCCATCTAGGCATAATGACTTGGGAGTGTCTAAATATTTGGTCGACCCAAGAACACAATTCACTCAGAACTTCACAACATTATAGTGAAGCAAATGAAAATCCATTAGGAAACCGGTGCTCAGGGAAAACACAACTTGCTGCAGAAGATGTCGAAGTATTACTTACAGGTAAATTTCCTGTCTCGTAATGTAATACAAGGCAATAGCTGTGATGAAAACACAAACGGATGCCAGAAAGTTAACAACAAAGATGAACTTCAAGAATTCCCTAGAACCCCATATGGTTTCAAGCAGCTTCCCGATGAAAAGAAGACCGATTGTGCTGATAAACAACTGCAAAAGAACTATAACATTAGGGAACACCTTACAATAGAGGTCAGAGGAGCAAAGTTTACTGAGTAGAGTGATCAATAAATGCAGAATGACTAAATTTTACCCCATATATTGATTGTTCAGTGTATCCAGCTGTAAAGAGATTCCAAGCAAAAGGTATGGTCCTAGAGTAAATCAAATAAATAAAATAATAAGTCACACTTTTCTATTTAATGGCTTGCATAAAACTATGAACTAAACAACTAAGTCTTATTATAGCTGAAAAGATAGATGAGCAAATGTGGTCTACTGATCAGAGTTCAAGACCCAGAGGTGGTCAGATTCCCTAAAGAGAAATTTTCTAGTTGGCTTCCGCTTGCAAATGATCTGATGTAAGTGGTTACAAAATGGCAGTCGAAGAAGGAGTTATTGGTTTTATGATTTGAGGCCACGAAGACTATAACTTGCCAAACTAATTTCATTTATATTGAGACAGAACTTTCATGCAATGCATAGTCAAGCCTCAAATCGTGTCTTTAACTCTTCCCAAATACACTCTACATAGTAAATCCACTCTTTTTACCAGCATATATGCCACAAACTTTTTTTTTTTTGAAAAGAACCAGTAAATTCTTGATCTTCATAACTCGGTTATATCTGAATTTACGCCATCATAAATTCGAAAGAAAACCCACTGCAAATAAATAAGTTGATTAAATTAACAAATCAATTCATCTCAACAAATTCAGGCGATTAAGTCTCATGTAAACAACATAAAAATAAAATAAGACACGATTAAGTGAGAAAAGAGTACTTGGCAGGGATGAGAGCAAGGTAAGAAAGAGCAGAGGGCAAAATCTGAACAACAATGTGGCCACCCACTAATACCACCGCAAGACCCTTGCACAGCCGTGTGAATCCTGTATACATACTCATCGTACCCTAACCAAAAAGCACCAAAGAATACATCGAAACTCAATAATTACCAAAAAATAATAATAATAATAATCAAGACGAATTTCAGATCTGATGCGCGCTGATTAATGTCCACAATAAAAATATAAAAACACGTAAATTAAAACATACTCCTGAGAGCTGCGGAGTGCTCATTGCGAGGTAAAAGAGGTTGAATTATTGTCCGATCTGAATTGTTTGGGGATGTTAATGAAATTTTTGAATTTTTATTGTCGTCTGGATTTGTCAATATTGAAGTTATAATCGTGATTACTAAACTATGCGGTGAAGTTTCGCAGAAAATTCCAATTCAGTCCTCGATGTTTTGGGAATTTACCAATTTATTTCAGAAGTTACACGTGAGTCGTTCGCTCAAACAATCATGCTACATGAACATAATCACTGACATAATACCACATGACAATTTATCATTGAACTGTTTAAAACACAATTAACTTTTTCAACCAATCACATATTTATAACACCTATTTTGTCAATCATTATGTCACATTTTTCAGACAAAGTAGCATTTTTCTTTGCCCACATGCCACGTGTGTATCAAAAAAAGTATTGTTAAACACCATTTGACAAAACTTTTTAAGAATTATAACTAGATGAATTCCAATAGAAGTGCGGAGAAAAACATATAATAATTGTGAGACAATAAAATGTATCACTCTTCTATTAAAAGATGGAATTATCCGTGCACTGTTCATTCATGACGTATTTATCTCTTCCTATTTTATCTTCCCTCACAAAACGTTGAGTATTTAAAGAAGAGAAAAATGAGAATTTCTGTGGTCAAAAATGTAGGCGGTGGAAAATCATAAGAAACAAAATATTGGGAGAAAATTTAAACTGAAGAAGAGAAAAAGGAGAATCAAATTATAAAGATTTGGTAAAAAATTTAGGCGGCGGAAGGCGGTATTTTCCTTAGTGAAAGGCGGTGGTTGTATTTTTCTTATTCTTTGCATTTATATAAAAAAAAAAAAAAAAAACTCTCTTCTTCACCAAGAACAGACAACAAACGAAAAGTTTAGGAAAAATAGAAGAATAATTCAGTTTTCTCTCCCTCTTTCTCAGTAGCGATGTGAAGTGGCAAAACAAGCTCTTAAAGGAAGATTTCTATTCATTGTTATGTTTTTGCCTTTTCATTGCAATTTTTTTTTTTAACATGCTTTAGATTTTTTCGTTTCTGTTTAGTTTTATAGGGAGAATATATTTTTCCGTAATTGGGAATGGAGAATAAAAATATTCCTCAAAAACTAACAATTAATTTATCAAAAATAATTTTTGTTGTTTAATTTAAAATTGGTTGTCATTATAATCTTGTTGCGGTGATAATTTTTAAAATTTATACACTATAAAATAAATATAATTTTGAAATTTACATATTGTAATAAATATTTTTTATTTATTTAATTAATTAATATTTTCATTGATTCAATTGTGTTTGACGTTTAAAAAAAATGAAAAAAAAAAAAAAAAAAGATAATCAACGTCACTCCCCGTGCACCCACAGGGTGAGCTAACTCTCCACACACGCAGGAGAGCTAACTCTTCTCGCACGGAGAGTTTCTTAATTATTATTATTATTTTAAACACGCTATTAAAAATTTTATTTTTTCCTCCTTTCATCATCCTTGATATTTGGTAAAAAAAAAATTATTTCCAACAGATAAATCTATTTCCTCGCCGGGGCGTTGCCCCCGAACCCCTACGAGGGGCACTACCCCCTCGACCCCCGCGACCTGACCGGACAGGTCGATCCCCATCAGAGGCGTTGCCCCCAAACCCCCCCACGAGGGGCGTTGCCCCTCAACTTTCACGACCTGACCGGGCAGACCGATCCCCGTCGGGGGCGTTGCTTTTACCGAGATAATTTAAATTGTCCAAATCTAACATTCTAGATATAATTCGCCATAATTTAACATATTTAATACACTAACATTACCGTGCATCACACGAGCACAACACTAGTAATTAAATAAAATTTGATCAACTTATAATTTCTAAAAAAAAATATCAAACAATGGCTAAATCAAATTGGAATTGCAATTTTAAAACCGTGGGACAAAACATGATTTTGAAACATAAAACAATTTTGATGTTTTAACTGGGAAATCAAACCAAACTAGAACTTTTAATAATTTTTTAAATAAATATAAGTACGTGAAAGGTCTGAAATTTTCAATAGAAAATGGGACAGTAGTTTTTTTTTTTCACTTCATTTTAATTGCATTTACGGCATGTTTGATTGTACTTCAATTCCATGGAAGATGGAAATTAAATTTCATTTTCCACATTTTTGCATGTTTGATTGCACAAATTTTCCATGAAATTGGTTTTCCATCTTTCACCTACATGCTTACATTTTCTTGATTTATGAGGAAAAGATTTTCCCACCAAACTTTTCTAGACAATATATATTAATAGACAATTTTCATGAAAAATAAGGCCAGACGAACACCAAAAGATCCAAATTTCAATATTTTTTAAGTGAAAAATTATACCAATCAAACACAATTAATTGACAATTCCTAATAAAACAGATTCTAGCCAATTCAACTCCCTAAAATTCATTTTCTTTACACTCAAATTCCATTCTTGCAATCAAACGGACCCTTAAGGTTTTCAACGTTTGCTCAGTGTAATACTCGTGAACCAATATTTAATCTTTAACCCTTATTTGGTGGGCATTTTTTTTTTTTATAAAAACACATTGTTTTAAATAGTGATTTTTTAGAGAATGTGTAGTTGACAGGTAGGGAAAAATTTTGAGTTTACGTATAGAATATTTGGATTGAAAATGAGATGTAGAAAAAAGAACTATGACATAATAATGGACAAACATGAACTTAAGTGCAATTAAAATATAGTGTAACAAATAGAAATGTTGGTGTTAAACAATTATCCATACAACAATTCCACTTTAAGAAGGGTAGTTATATTCGCACTAATGCTATCCATATGTATTGTGTATGTGACACTTCATATAGCTTAAAAAGTTGAACATCCTACTTATGATTTATTTGAGCCTCATTTATTTATTTTTTTGGAAAAATAAATTTTACAATAGTGATTTTTTGAAAATTGTGTAGTTAAAAAATATAAAATATTATAAATTTACGTGTAAAATCATTTTATTGGAAGTGTGATTGAAATTGAGTTTAAAAAAATGAGCTTTTAAATAATGAGACTCAATTGTGTGATTTCTTACAAGTGTATGAGATTGCAAACCAAGTAACAAAGTGATAAGTAAAATATCGTTCTCAAGGGAACTATGTACTTAATCAATAATCAATTAATTTGAACATTAATCGAATAGTAATTTTTACTTTTTTTTTTTAAGAATATATGTTAAATTAACAAATTAATTAACTATTCTATTGAGCAAATTTATAAAGAATTTTATAAAACTATATGTGAGAGAATTACTAAGATTTCGAATTCCCTTTATATTACCATTTGAATTCAAATTAATATCATGACAATATGTGCACATTTTTGTTATTAAGTGTTCCCAAGTTAATTAAAATAAACTCTCGATGTCAATTAAATATGTCCTCTCATGTAACATTTATATATCTTTATGAAAGATGCAAACAAGAAAGTATGTATTAAAAATGTTAGAACATTTATAGAAATCATGCAAAACATAGAGAGATATATCTGTATTCCCTATCGGACTTTACAATGTTTGTTATAAGTACTATCTATTTTATCATTTTTCTCGAAATCAATAAAATTCACAAATCATTCCAATTAGTAGCTAATTAATTGAAAATTATTAAACAAAATAACAAGCATTCAAGAAATAATATATTTTGGACGTCAAAATATTTAATTTATATTAAAAACTTTATAAATGTTCATCTACATTATAGGAAATAAAAACTTAGCCTAACATTGCAACATTACAAGAAAACATGCTTAAGTAGAAAGAATACCTGAATAATTGATAAACTGAGAAGATGAAGATGAATTTTGAAATTTTGAATCTCTTCAATGGTTTTTTAATGAGTCTCTACTTGCGTCTTTTCTTCTTCGCCAAAAAATCAAGATTGCGTCTTCTCTTGATTGAATTCTTATAAGTCCCCTTCAAACCTCTTACAAAAACTATGAATTTTATCTCCACTTGATGATAATAATTGATGTATATTAAAGTATAAGATGTATATGAGAGGTTCTCCTAATGTATTCTGCATTTAGGTATTTATAGAGGTCGAAAATTAGTTGAAAATTACGTCCAATTGGTTTCTAAAGAATAATGATTTTCATCTTTATAATGAGTGAACATCGGTGATGCGACATTTTAGGTGGAATAATGAGATATGGCAGTTCAATATTGAACTGTCCTATCTTATTATTCCACCTTAGTATAACATCACCGATATTTTATCATTATAATGATTGTTCGTACGAAACGCGCAAGCGTACGAGATCATTGACAAGTAATAGAATTAATGAGTTAAGAGTATCATCCTACTGAGAATAAATTCAATTCAAGTTTACTAACTTTTTATGTGATTCGAATTATGTAAACAAAAGAGATGTTGATTTTATTTTATATTTAATTAATCTAAGAAAGCTGTAAAAATGTGATTTTTATTAATTTATAGATGACTGTACTGAATCTAGAATCCGCTTATTGCTATCTATTTCAATTCTTGATTTGTAATCTAATTTCGTTCATGCGTTCTTGACAATCGATAAAATTATGATATATAGTTTTCTTTTCCAAGACAAATTAAATCTAGCATAATCACGACCCGAATATAACAAAAAAGATTTATATTGTTTCTAATAATTGATTTTAAGTGATGATAGTTCAATATTAAAATCTATCGAGTATTGCCAAAATCAACCATCATAAATCGGACTCGAAATGAATAGTAAAGTGAAAGTTAAGCATTTAAGTCAAATCATTCGAGACGAGAGCTTAAAATATCAAAATCAAGACTATTAAATCGGGCTCATGAAGAAGGTCAAGATCGAAATCAAGCATTAAAGTCAAACAATGAAAGAAATTTCGAAGCAAGATCAAAGACTAGGCTTTCGAGATCATATGTAAATGTATAACACTTTGATATTTAGTAATGAATGACAATAACTCAAAAATCATTTTGTGCACAAAGTTATTTTCATATCACTTGCATAAAATATTTTTGATCAAGAGTAATATTGATTTTTCAAAGTGATACTTAAACTTAGATCACATCTCTAAAAAAAAGTCAACTGTCAACCGGACATCCGGTACGCGGTTTGGCAGTAATAGTCAATTTTTTACCGTTCTGACACAACGGCTAGTTGATTGTTCGGTACATAGCGGACGTCCGGTACGGTGCGTCCAGTAGGACAGATTTTTGCCCGTTGCATTGTTATAAATACCACCTCTTGCACTCAATAAATACACTTTTAAGAGCATTATAGAGAGGTTCTTTTGAGATAAAATATTTTATCTTTACTCTTTATTTATCTTTATCAATTTATTTTCTTTGAAAAGACTTTTGATTGATCTTACCTTTGAAAATCATTTCTCTTATCAAAGTTTTTCATTTCTCTTTGTGATTAACTTATCTATATCTATCTTAAAAGAGAAATATATATTTTTGAAGAAGTTCTTAACATTTACATTGTATTAACTCTTCTACTTCTTCATATTGAAACTTTGATTGATTAAATCAAACTTGAAAAATCAATCTTATTCATCAAAGTTTCTCATTTTCTCTTACCACTTAATTTATTAGAATCATTCTTTAAAAGAGAGATTGTTGAACCTACATTGTACTTATTTCTTCATCTTCTCATTTAAACACTTTGATTGATTGAATCTAAGTTTTGATTATCATATTCATCAAAGTTTTTCTAACATAACACTTAAGCTTCTATCATTGCTATTTATTAAAGTGTTAGCCTACATATCTTCTTGTACTTAACTTTGAATTTATCATTCATTAAGAAGAGAAGATTTCATTTGTAAAACTTATTTGAATTGTGGGTCGTGTTGAAATCCCTTAAAGATCAACATTATATAAGGATCGGTGCTCCTTATTGTAAGTCACCGTGTGGGTTATATTGAAGTCCCGTAAAGCTCAATAGTGTGGGTTGTGTTGAGGTTCCGTAAAACTCAACATTATATAAGGATCGGTGCTCTTTGCTTGTAAGTCACCGGAAGCGTTGTAAAGGGTTAGATTGCACCATAAGTCAATCGACATAGTGAAAAAGGTCTTGCTCGTGCCGGAGAGCTTGGTAATGGAGGATACAGATCATTGCATTGGATCGAACTTCCATAACTATATCGTTTGCACTCTCTATCCCTTTTACTTAAAGCTTTTACTTTGTGCAAATTATATTGTTTCACTTATTTGCTTACTTGTGTTTAATTGTCTTCGTATATTTGTGCTTATTATTTAAATTAATATATTTAGTCTTTACTTGCTTGAATTTAGATTAATTCTTCGATTGCTCGTGTTTAATTATCTTTATACTTGTGCATATTTTGTTGAATTGTTATAATTGCTAGTATATTGTTTAATACTTGAATTTATTTTAGTAAAAGTTTTAAAAACCAATTTGTCACGCGTTTTCTACAATGTGAACTTATGCCGCAAGTGTACGGTGTCAAGTTTTGTAATATAGTGATGAAATTAAAGTGTCGAATCCACAGGGATTGATGTTGATATCTACTAAGTACTATAATTATGTAGTTTCCACTTTATCTGGACAAGCAAAATGGTATGGTGTTGTGTTTTTATTTAATAATGATAAACTAAAATTGGCAATTAAACAAATGCAGAATTCAACGAAGTTATTAGATTATAAAATTCTAGGGAATGATTTCATCGTACTTTCGACAATATTTTTCAACCTAAAATTACTAACTCAATCAGACTCTTAATTTATAGGCAAGAACCCGAATTTAATCCTATCCCCTCTCTTGAGTGCCGACTAGAATTTATTTCTACAATTTAATTCCAATATCTCTATTCCGAATTAAATACATAGAAATTATAATGCACGTGGTTCTTAATTCAAACAAGCCTCAAAGACATATACTTTCTCTCGAAATCCACGAAATCTAGATTATGTTGTTTTATGATCACGCTTAAATTTCACTTTCTCGAGTGTCGAAATTCATGCATCAATTCATTCAACTAGTGGCCAAGTAATTGAAAGCATTAAACCCAAACAACATAAATAAATTGATAGAAAAGTCCAAAATAGCTAGATAATTAGGAATTAAAACATGTCTCAAGTCGATTACATCAAACCCTAGATCAAAGTATTAGTTCATGATAAATATAATTGAAGACATGGAGTTTAACATGAAAAACATGAATAAAAAAACAAGAGTTTAGAAAACCTGATTGTCCCGCTTGATTTATTCTCCAACTTGTGTCAATCTTCTCTTCTTCGACGTATTTCTTCAAGAATTTTGTCTTATGCTTCTTTGCCTCTCCTAACCATCCAAAAAGTCCCCCTTTTAGGTCTTCAAAATGTGTATTTATAGTTCCCCTAAATTGCAAGATGAATTGGAGTTGGGCTGGGCCGAAAATAATATGAAAATAGGTTTTTTGGTGTTTATCGGGACGCGGTGCTGCAGCGCCCATGTCTCTGTCCATTTTCAGCATAGTGGGCGGCACGGCGCCCGTCTTCGGTGGGAACAGCGCTGCACGTCTTTCAGTATTTTTTATCATAACCTTTACTCCTAATGTCCAATTTCGGTGATTCAAAATGCTTTGGAAAGATTATTCAAAGAGATACAACTGTTCTTCAGATGTCATTTTCCAATTCAAGCGTTTTCTGTGTCAAAAATGAGTCTCAATATGAAACTACAAATCTGGAGCGTAACTTTTTCGGTTGGAAATTGATATATGATCATACTTTGACTATATTTGATCCCTTTGACTTCTTTCTTCTTCCAATTGACTCCAAACACTCTCAAATCTTCATTATGAGGTCCGACACAACTTTGGAGTATTTGCACATTAATCCTCGAACTTTAAATCTCTTACAATTTAGCTCATTTCTCTAATTTGCCAAGTTTTGCTTATTTTCTTCAATTTCATCAATCTATATCACAACATCAAAACTTACATTTAAAACGTCCTAAAACTCTCTCAAGGGTAACAAAATAACGCATTTAGTGACATAAATATCATGAGTGTAGAACACTCATCAAATACCCCCAAACTTAGTATTTTGCTAGTCCTCGAGCAAACTTTAAACCAAAGAAAATGAATAACAAGTACACAATCAAAACTAAGACAAACGAAATCACTTAAACAAATTTTTTTAGATATCTTGCACTCGTAGCTCAGGATTGACAACATACATTAATTTCATGAATCACTTCAAAGTTATAATGCTCAAACTAAATTTCCACCTATTCACTGCAAAAAAAAAAAAAAAACGGGTGTGTGTGTGTGTGGAGAGTTAAGTGCAACACTATACAATAATAAGTTAATCCAATTCCCGACCTTAAAAGTCAAATATTTTCTTACTTCACTCGTGAGATTCATATACCCCCAAACTTGTTTTCTTTTCACTTCCCAAGGTGTATTCTGTAGTTGACATTCAATACTACTTCTTACACCACTCAAGTTTGGTCGGACTTCACTAATTGCAGTTCAACCTATAAACAGATATGGATTCTCCTTATTTTTTTATTGACTGCTTCGACCTCCAAGACTCAATCAAGTTGCTAACCTCTTATTAAAAGTCTAATCCTCTAAAATAAGTGTTCGAAACTTAATCACAATATGTGATGTGTCTTCTGTTTCATGCACCTTTTTTTCAGATTTTTTTTATATATATCTTATGTGGGGACGTTCTCCATTGAGCTTTCTAAATGACCTCTGTAGCGAGTTTTAGGCCGATGACTCCCAAATCAGGTGACTTTAGGGCACCAAGTTTTAAACCCTTGCAGGCTTATTCACTCGAGTCATAAAGGCTACAAAGAGACACTTTACAATAAGATTATTATGATCGTTCTCATTAGGATCTTTTTGGGGTAGCTTTCCTTTTATGTAGTGATTAGTGAAATGCTCTTTCTTAAACACTTATTCTCGAAAATTGACCTATAACTTAAGGTTTTTCACCTAATTTTCATCTCATTGGTCTCAGACATTCCACACAACATTTTGCACATACGGAATCCATATCTATCTCCATGTCTACCTACAACAGATCAACCAACCAAACATCCTAAACTTGGTTTAAGGATATAATAATGTTTAATGGTTGTTTGGGTATAGCATCCAAGTTCTCTATTTCAACCTATAAACATGAATCAACCTACTCATGTACAACATCACCATCAACTCACGTGCATAAATATTTTGCGTTCCTCATGAATAAGCAAATATTTAACTCAAAACACATAACGTATCCACAATTCATAAACCAAAACATGTTATCACTTATATATATCAATGCCGGCAAGGTTATCTAACTCACACAAGCATGCAAAAATACGATTTTTTTATAACACATACACAAATCACACAAAACATAAAAAAAATAACACCAAGACAATTAGACATAATTTATAATACACCCCCAAATTTAAATTAAACATTGTTCTCAATGTAAAATTAAAGAAAAAAAAAGAGACTTCTCTGAATTGTCTGTATTGCCCGTGACGTTGTGGTGTTGAATTAGATGGATGATTGTCATTCTTCTCCCATAAACTTGAGATTCATCCCGTTTTCTCATTGTCAACGTTGGTTTGATTGTTTCGCAACGTCACATTCCTGAAAAGAAAAATCAAATTGTAGAGATGAGATATATGGAACATGTTGTGCTTAGCTCAAACATCTAACAACCAACTTAATTACTCAATGACTAAGGGGAATGTGATATGGCTGAAGAATCTTAGATAAATTATAAAATAAACTAAACTATCCTACAAACAAAATAAATAAAAGAGAAGAAAGCTTGGGTTGCCTCCCAAGAAGTGCTTCTTTATCGTCATTAGCTTGACTCAACCGCAGTGTCTATGATGGATCTTCAGGCGACACCTCTCTCTTATTTCTAAGCTTCACCATTGGCATTGTATTCTTCTTCACTGTAACATGGCCAATGGAGTTGAATAGTTTTAACTCTGGTATAGTTTCTGAAACCACTATTGATTTGATGATGTTGGGAGGTTTTAGAGGTTCTTCAATATAGTTCTTCACTCTGTCTGGTGGATTGACTTCTTGAGTTAGAATAAAATCTACTACTTCCTTCGTCTTTGTATAGCTTTTAGCAGCAAGTGTACCAATCTTTGAGTAGTCGGTTGCCATGTATTGCTCTAGAGGGTCATGTAACAATGTTCTTTTTGCAATTTTTACCCTTCACTTCGTCAACTGATTGGATCATATGGTAGGTGTTAGCTTTTTCTAGAGATTTTTCCTGTTGATGTGTGCTGAACACGATATGCTCTTCATTAACCCGCAATGTCAACTTTCCTTCTTGAACATCAATCAACGCTCTTCCAGTAGACAAAAAGGGTCTTCCAAGAATCAGCGGTACTTTCTCATCCTCTTCCATGTCCAACACTGCAAAGTCCACCTGAAAGATGAACTTATCGACTTTCACCAATACATCTTCAATAATGCCCTTAGGGTATGTAATTGATCTGTCCGCCAGTTTCATGTGAGGGTTGTGGGCTTCACTTCTCCAAGACCCAGCTTTTCGAACACTGATAGGGGCATCAGGTTAATGCTAGCTCCGAGGTCCCTCAATACTTTATTAAATGTGATACCACCAATATTACAAGGAATGTTGAAGCTGCCTGGATCTTTCAATTTCTAAGGAAACTTCTTCTGAAGAATGGCACTACACTTTTTCGTCAGCTTAACCGTCTCAAACTCATCCAACTTCTTCTTCTTTGTCATTACTTCCTTTAAGAACTTGGCATAGTTAGGCATTTGGGCCAATACATCTGCAAAAGGAATGTTGATATGAATTTTCTTGAAGACTTCCAAGAACTTTGAGAACTGCTCATCAAATTTCTTCTTCATGAATCTCTGTAGGAATGGTAGTCGGGGCTTCAAGATAGGCGGGTTGTCTGGAAACGAGATTGAGTAAGGTTTATTAATCTCTTTCGTTGCTTCTGCTTTGGTCTTCTACTTTTCAATCCACTATTCCTTTGTAAGTATAAGATCTAGTATAGGCTCTACAACCTATTTTTCTTCAACTTCTTTACCACTCCTTAATGTGATGACATTGCAATGTTCTCTTAACACCTTTGTGTCACTGGGAAAGTCTCATTTTTGTTGTGATTGTAATGCAGTTGCTATTTGACCTATATGTACCTCTAGGTTCTTCACCCCATGTTGGAAATATGAGTCTCCATGTTATCAAGTCTTACCTCATCTTTATTGAACCTCGATCTAGTCTCAAAAATGAAGGTTCCCAATATATCCTCCAGTGATGGCTTCCCTTCAAATGTCTAAGTATTGTATCCAAGTGGAGGCTGCACGCTTGTTACCATAAGAGAGGTTCTCATGGCTTCGCAGTCTTGGATGGTACTGATTTGCCACGTAGTTTCTTCTCTGATTGAAGTTTCTGCCGTTCACATACTGGACTTGCTCCTTTTCTGACTCATAGTATGAAGTTGAGGCTGCCATGATAGAGTCTACTTTCTTTGGAGTTCCCTGTGATGTTAATGTAGCTACTTGAGTAGTGAGAGATGACATCTAAGCCGCAAGAGTTGTGATAGGGTCCACCTTATAAATACCAGCAACTTTCTTCGCACTTGAACGCTCACTTGGCCATTGATAGCTATTGGTAGCTATCTCATCCAGCAATGAATATGCCACATCCGGGGTTTTAGACATCAGAGTTCCTCATGCTACAGAATCCATTATTGTCCTCGTTTGACCATTCAGCCCGTCGTGGAAGAGTTCGATTTGCACCCAACTCTGATAACCATGCTAAGGACATCTTCTAAGTAGATCTTTGAATCTCTCCCATGCCTCATAAAATGGCTCGAAGTCGATTGTTTGAATTGGCCAATTTCACTACGCAATTGAGCTGCCTTGGAGGGTGGAAATTTTTTTGTTAGAAACTTCTGAACTAACCTATCCCAAGTTGTGATAGAACCATATGGCAGTGACTGGAACCATGATTTGGCCTTATCTCTTAAAGAGAATGAGAATAAACGAAGTTTGATGGCATCTTCAGTAATACCATTCATCTTAACTGTATCACAAATCTCAAGAAAAGAACCCAGATGAGCATTTGGGTCTTCTGTTGGAGCTCCACCAAATTTGTTTCAGTTCAAAGTTGTTTGATGCTATAGTAGGGCGTGCAATGTCGGAGTAGTTTTCATTAACAACAGGCCTAACATAGTCCCGAATAGCTCTCGGTTGATTATTCTCATTAGCTGCTCCTGCTTCTTGTTCAGCCATTGCGTCCCGTTCCTCTCTTTGTATACCCCTTAGACGACGAAAAGTACGTTCTGGTTCAGGATCGACAAGCAATAGGTTGATGTTTCTTGCCCTTCGCATAAACAACTAAAAACAAGATCACAGAAGCTGTTAAAAACAAAATAAAATGAATGAAACTTAAAATAAAAATTCCAAATAAAAATAGAAACTAGTTAGTAATAATATCAATAGAATTTAAGTCAATCCTCGACAACGGTGCCAAAAACCTGTCATGCATTTTTTATAACGTGAATTTATGCCGCAAGTGTACGGTGTCAAGTTTTGTAATATAGTGATGAAATTAAAGTATCGAACCCACAGAGATTGATGTTGATATCTACTAAGTACTATAATTATGTAGTTTTCACTTTATCTGGACAAGCAAAATGAGATGATGTTGTGATTTTTATCTAATAATGATAAACTAAAATTGGCAATTAAATAAATGCAGAATTTAACGAAATTATCAGATTATAAAATTCTAGGGAATGATTTCATCACACTTTCGACAATATTTTCAACCTAAAATTACTAACTCAATCAGACTCTTAATTTATATGCAAGAACCCGAATTTAATCCCATCCCCTCTCTCGAGTGTCAGCTAAAATTTATTTCTATGATTTAATTCCAATATCTCTATTCCGAATTAAATACATAGAAGTTATAACAATGCACGTGGTTCTTGATTCAAACAAGCATCAAAGACCCATACTTTTTTCTCAAAATTCACGAAATCTAGGTTATATTGTTTTATGATCACGCTTAAATTTCACTCTCTCGAGTGCCGAAATTCACGCATCAATTCATTTAACTAGTGGCCAAGTAATTGAAAGTATTAAATCCAAACAGCATAAATAAATTGATAGAAAAATCCAAAAGAGCTAGATAATTAGGAATTAAAACATGTCTCAAGTCGATTACATCAAACACTAGATCTAAAGTATTAGTTCATGATAAATATAATTGACAACATGGAGCTTTATATGAAAAACATGAATAAAAAGACAAGAGTTTAGAAAAATTGATTGTCGCCGCTTGATTTCTTCTCCAACTTGTGTCAATCTTCCCTTTTTCGATGGATTTCTTCAAGAATTTTGCCTTATGCTTCCTTGCCTCTCCTAGCCGTCCAAAGTCTCCATTTTAGGTCTTCAAAATATGTATTTATAGTTTCCCCAAATTGCAAGACGAATTGGAGTTGGGCTGGGCCGAAAATAATATGAAAATAGGTTTTTTTGGTGTTTCTCGGGAAGCGGCGCCGTGGTGCCCAAAACGGGCACTGTGGCGCTGATGTCTCTATCCATTTCAGCATAGTGGGCACCATGGCGCCCAAAATCGGCGCTCCTCTTCGGTGGAAACAACATTGCACGACCTTCAGTAACAAAATAATGCATTTAGTGACAAAAATATCATGAGTGTAGAACACTAATCACAATTCACCTCCCTTGATTAGTCAATCTTGGGCTTTCACTAAACTTATTGTGAGTATCCCAGCACTACAAGCAACTAATTATCTAATTGGTGGCCAATCAATCAAATAATGGAATAGGTATGCAAAATTAATCAAGAAATACAAGAAATAAACTAAACTACCAGTCTTGAATTAAAACAAATAAACAATAGAGATCATCTTCATTCAATACAAAATCGGATCTAGTCTAGCATGCTAATATGTAAATTACCAGAAGAATAATAGAAAAATATTTCCCAGATCATGAAATAATTCAAAGATGTTGATCTTCAAACCCAAGGTTGAATTCTTCAAAATCTTGATGTAATTAACCTTCAATTCCTTGCTAGAACTTGATCTCCTCTCTCAAAATATAATAATTGACCCCTTGTTCTTGATAAATTTGATGATACTATTATATATGAAGAGGCAATAGATGTTTTTTTTTATGTGCAGACCTCGTTTTCTATTTATAAGAGTCAGAAAATAGGTCAAAATCGCGTCCAGTTTGATTTCCAAAAGAGTTTAAATCGCGAAAGAAAAATAAATATTTATATATAGAAATAGCCCGCGCTTGCGCATTGGCATAACTACCATGCAGACCCCGTAGAGCCAAATGGCTCTCGAGTTGGGAAAAATAAGGAGTCGCACGTGAATTGTCCGCGCGCATAGGTTCTCTTCGGTTCGTCTCTTAGCAACTTTTGGTATTTAAGACATAACTTTCTCTACAGATATTTGATTGAGATGATTCAAAATGTGTTGGAAAGTTAATTCAAAGGACTACAATTCTTCTAAAAGTACAATTTTCCAATTCAAATATTTGCTATCCGAAAAATGAGTCTCAAGTTTTTGGCCCACGCTCGCGCACCGACATAACTAGCACGCATGTCATAGAGACAAATGTCTCTCAAGCTGGGGAAAATAAGGTGCCGCGTGCCATGAATTGCCCCTGCACGCACGTTTGCTTCGGTTCATCCCTTAGCAGCTTTCTGTATTTGGGACATAACTTTCTTTACAAATATTCGATTGAGGTGATTCAAAATGCGTTGAAAATCTAATTCAAAGGAATACAATTCGTCTAGATACAAGTTTTTCCAATTCAAATATTTGCTATCCAAAAAACAGGTCTCAAATTGAGGCTAAAAATCCAGAGCATGACTTCTTCGAATGGAAATCGATGTGTGAAAACACTTTCATTATATTTCACTCATTTGACCTCTAATTGCATCCAATTGATCCTATACGATCTTAAAGCATCGTTTTATGCTCTGAATCAACTATTTGGTGTTTATATTTTGGTCCCCAAACTTTAAATTTTCTTCGTTTTCACACATTTTTCGTTCTTTTCTTTCAAATCCACAAATTTGCATTACGTTCAACCTAACAAACATAGTTTAACACAAAATTAAGTTATAACACATCCAGATAAAAAAACAAGTACTTTAATTTAATGGCCTAGATAAGTGTACAAAATACACTTATCAATGATAACTAACATTACTTGTTTCCAAAAGAGTTCCAATCGAATAAAGAAAAGTTGTCATAACTTTCTCTCTTGACTTCCGATTGAGAAGATTTAAAGTTCTTTGGAAAGTTAACCCAAAGGGACACAGCTTTCATAGAAATAGAATTTTTTCAACATGAACTTCTACTATGCCAAAAATAGGTCTCAATCTTCGGCTAAAAATCTGGAATATAATTTGTGCAATTGAAAATTGATTTGAGAACTTCAAAGACCTTACCCAGGCATATAGATACACAACCTAACTTCAAGAACCTTACCCAAGCTTCCTCGTTTAACTAATACTAGAATGGACAAAACAATAACACATAAGCAGGCTTTATCCTTGATACAAACAATTCCTAAACATATTGCATAGCTCTTATTCAAGTTCAAACAACACATTTATGTCCTAACTTTACAAAAGACAATGAAGTATTTCACAAAAAAACTGAAAAATAAAACACCCACCGAGCTCTATAAATGATGACATTAAGATTTCATAATTCTGCAAGCAGTGCAACAGAACTCTGCATAAAGCACACGCAAACAATAAAAGCAGAACTGTAAGAAAATTATAATGCAAGATACATTCTCTCATGTACATACTGCATAGTTTCATTAAAAACTAAAAGATGCACCATTTTAATCAAATACCACGGCACCAAGCAAGAACCATGTACGCAATGTCTGAACCACATAAACAAGGTTTCAGACTAAGGTAACAATGACATATCAATTCATTTAGACAAATCAACATACACTTAACATGTACAGACCTCCAATCCCTAAAACAGGCCCATAAACAGGGTTGGCCCTGAGGCAAAGCAGATGAGGCCCGCGCATCAGGCCCAATTTTGTAGGGGGCCTCATTTTTTTAGTCTGGCTCAAAACTGCCTTAATTTTTTGGCCCAATTTATATATGTGGACAATTTCTGATCAATATTCCAGTCAAATAGACATTTAATTAACATAGTAGATAGTGAATCAGTGGTGTGGGGACAAGGGACATATATAAATCTGTATCGATGGTGAACAAAAGTTCGTACGATAACATAAAGTTTCAGAAGGTATACAAGAGTGGCTTAAAGTTTATTTTATAAAACTATCGTACCTCAAAATTCAGCTTTGAAACCTCCAAGAATCGTCTATATAATATGTGGTGATAGCCATAAATCCCTTCTTTTGATTGGATGTCCACATATCAATAGTGATTGTTATTCTACTATTGGTCCCCTCTAACAAGCCAATTACTTTTGTTCACTCATAATCATAAATTTTCAAGATATCAGCCTTGATGGTATTACAAGAAACAACTTTAAATAGTGGTTGAATTGTATTACAAAATTTTCTAAACCCGAAATGCTCAACCATTGAAAGGGGATATTCATGTAGGATGATCATATTTGCAAGTTCCTTCCTACCTTTCTCTTGATCAAAATTAAATGCCCCCATTGCAATCCTACCACTAGGTTCTTTAAATTGATTCAAAAACATCTGTTTGACATCCTTCTAACCTCGAAGGGGACATCTATCCAAATGAGCACGTAAATGACTTGTTCCATTTTTTGACACACCACCTAACTGTTTCTTGCATTGTTTATAAATTTTTTTGGGTACGTTATTAATTATCTATAGCTTGAAATGCTGCAACACCGTAGAGGTCAATTTTCTTTTTCTAATTTCCTCAGTTGGCTCCTCATCATTACCTAAATCTCTATGAATAGGATTTGCATTTACCTCACTTGGATTTTGTGAAGTACCCTGTGTACTTGATGCATCCTCTCGAATGCCAATAGCGATATCTCCAACTTCAACTAAAGTGGGAGGAGTCGGAACAGAAGATGCCGACCCAGGGCAAGACATCTGATTACGTGAAAAATAAAGCACATCAGTTAAGGTTTCAACCATGGTTATGATGAAAATGCAAATTATGTAATACTTTTCTAAAAGAAACCATCCCATGAGCCACCAATCAATACATTTTTATTAAAATGGTGTATTCAACATTATCATAATCCTAGAAGCAGAATAAACTAAGTGATTTGATAAATAAAGTGTACCAAATTTTACATAAACTAGAAAATAAAGAAGTGGAGAGTGCTCTTCATGACTAGCAGAAAAACATTTGTGATAAAAAAATTTACACCAATGTTCACCACCATGCATAAAATTTTCAACTAAGATGAGGATCGCGGGTTCTTAATGTTTCTAAAGAGTCATTGCTGATATAAATAGTCGTGGTTGGGAAGTTTTTAGTGTGGAAATGAAGGTGTTAGTTTCACTCATGTTAAGAATTCAAAGCAAGAAAACCATTTTCATCTCTCATGGACTAAATAGTGTTGAAGGCATTATATATAGCAACCTTTAGATAAGCTTTTGTAATATCAAGAATATCATTAAACTAAACTTGAATTCAGATCCCTTTTAGGCCAAAAAATCAAGTGCATTTTCAAGCTAGTCAAATTGTGTCACGTAAATGAGATAAATAGTAAAATCACATAATTAATTGTGCATCTGCAAGGTTTCTAAAAATAAAAACAAATGCATGAAATTGCCTTATCACATGCCCTACTAATTTTTCAATATGAATAGGTTGTAAAGAAAAGACCATAGCCACTATAAATTCAGCACAAAAGAGACAAAACAAAACTAGCAAGAAAAAATCTTCACCTGGGAGAACTGCCGAATCGAGAAACAAAACGGCAAAACTAGCAAGAAAAAATCAGGGACAACCGGACAGGGAGTTAGCCACTATAAACTCAACATAAAAGAGAGTAATGGACAAATCACAAAACAAAACCAGCAAGAAAAAATCTTCATCTGGGATTGGGAACTGAGAAACAAAATGGCAAAACCAGCAAGAAAAAATCAGGGACAACCAGACATGGATGGATTCGATTGAGAAAATACCGAATATAATTTACTAAACTAGCAAGAAAAAACCAACTTGTGGGAATTGCAATTTCAATTCCATTTTAGGGTTGAAATTTGAATGGAATCGGCTACTCCAAAAATGACAATTTCAAATTTTAATGTGGTGAATGAGTGTGATATAATAATAATTGTGTTAGGTTATAAATGAATTGGATTGGAATTTTGGGTAATGTGCTCAATTTTTTAACTTGGCTTGTAAAAAAATATTAAATTAAAACTTGACCTTAGCCTGGTCCAGTCCCCCATCCACTCGTCCCTGTTTACTAGTAATGTTAATTGGGCCAAAATTTTGGGGAAATCCAATTGTCAAAATTGTCCAATTAATTTTGGGAAAGAATAATGGAAAGCCCAATTAATTTTTTTTAATGGGTAATCGGTTCGGGGTAGGGTATCGTCGCTAAATACCATACTCGCCTCACCTCGAACCGGGTCATTAAAATCAAAATCATAACCACCCCATTGCACTATCGATTCGATTTTTTCACCCCATTTGATTCGGTTAACTGCGGTTTTCGATTTTAACAGTTCGAATTGCCATCCTTAAGCTCTTCGTCATGGAGAATATCAAATAAAGCCATATAATAAGGAACATGTTCAGATTTTCTCTTCATCTTCACTAGGTCCCTTGTTAGAATTGGAGAGTGGGACCCAGATACCTGCAATTCTCTAAGCCTCTCGAGGCAATTGGGGGTTGCTTAGATGTACTTTAGCCTTTGTGCAAAGCTGAGCCGTTATTCCTTAGGAAACCCTTCGTAGGTGCATCTTTAGATGAAGGAGGAGCCAACTTTTGATGTTTAGCATTGAAGTTAATCTTCATCTTTATACTCTAAATATCAATATAACTTGCATATGAAATATGAAAGAGAGTAATGATAGATCCCCCAAAGTAGGAATAACACGTTTCATGAATATCGAAATATTAACTACTATCCATTGATGAACAAAACCTAACCCTCTTACATACAACATTGAAAGAAAAGAGAGGGAGGGAAGATGGTGTTCATGTTTCATAAAGCGGATATATTACATTATCCTCCAAATTTGGACACCTCAACACATTCCTGAACCACCCTAGATTGGAAGTGACTACCCAACATGGCCCTAAAAGGTCTCAAAATAAATTTACATCGCAAAACCAATATCAAAGCCTTGACATTCCTCCAAAGAGAAAAATAATGATCAAGATTATCCCTAAGACAAGAATATACAAAATCAAGAAAATTGCTCAGAGAGACAAATCTTGTAAACAAAGAAGAACACGTATGAACCTAAACGGAAGGACTATGCAACAATAGAAAAAGATTAGAGATGCCGATAATACAAATCTTGTTACAAAGTACACACAAGAAGAAGAAAAGACAAGGTAAGAAAGAAGAATATATTTATAAGTTCAGACGAAAGGCTTAAATCGTTGATTGAACCAACAAGAGATTAAGTCTGTTCGAATGCTTCCCACAATAGTAACCATCGAAAGCCAATAGGCACTTGACCAAGATTTAAAAACTAAATGAATGAGATCAAACGTGGGCTACACATGCTTTACATATTTGCAGGGCATTATCTTGGAAAATAGTAGAAAAAAAAGAGAGAAAAAGAGAAACCCTTGTAGCGTACGCTAAACACCCATAGCTATCATAACATGTCTCCTCAAGAAATGGATAACGTCATGCATCACTAAGGGAAATGCTGTGAATTACATGTCCATTGCACGGACAAAATAAGTCCTCAAGTCAATATAAATATTGAACATGGACTTGGGGACTATTTGTTAGACCTCGCAGAGAAGCCTGCAGGTTGGAACAATGCTGCTCTTCTGAAAAATATGCCTCACAATACTCTCCCTAGTGAGATACAAAAATTGTAGACAAAAAGGATAACAAACATAAGGTTCGCTTGAAGACCGCGAACCATCCAGCATAAATAGATTGGCTTCAGGCTGTCAATAAGGAGCACATGGACAAATAAATAAACTGTGATTCTTGACCGAAATCAGTTATCAAATTACCAATAAGGGGCAGCCACCGACACAACACAAAAATTACCAAATTACCTCGAGGCTTGGAAGAAAATTTATAAATACCTTATCTATTTGAAGAATGCATGCAATTGAAATATCTCAATATCAAATAGCTATTTTTCCTCTTATTCTAGTTTACACATCTAGACTAACAAATTTAAGAGAAGAAACTCATAGTTAGGTGAGAGTATCTGTTGATATTATTTACATTCATCTTTGATTGTAATTGTTTATCAATAAAATCATTCGATTCAACTTTTACAGTCAACACACCTCAAAAATGGAGAATTTAAGTGTTCACAATTATTATCAACCATGATATTTTGAATTTTGGATAAGAGGACAAGAAGCTGGCCCAATGAGGAGGCATCCTTGGTCGTTGGTGGCTTATTAAGAGGAATGAGATTTTTCATTCATTTTCCTTTTTTTGTTCTTATTTTTTCATAATCAAGGGCAAAATAGTGTTTCTAGTATAATTTTATTGTGTTAGCTAAAGACTCGATAAAATTGTCTATTAAGGACTTAAGTGCCATTTTAATGAAAGATTCAGATATACAAGTATCTTCAAAGGATTATATATTTATAAAGAGCATATTATTATAATAGAGGTGACATTTAGATTTAAAGAATAATTTTTTTTATATGCTGTAATAGGGCTGAGCAATAAAATTGCCAAATTGAACTGAAATCGCTTTTTTGAAATTGTTGGTTTGAGGTCCACGTGAATCCGTCAATAATTTGGTTTTGAATCGAATCAAGACGCTTTGAAGTGATTTTATTTATGTTTCAATTTTTACAAACTGTTTCGAACTGTCAAACACAAAAATAAATTAATTTTAATTTTATTCAACCCAATTTTAGCCCTTGTTTTATCACCATTATTTCCGAAATACATTTTCTCTCTCTTCTTTTCAATCACATATTTTTTAATAAAATAATATTACACGAAAAATCCGAAAGTTTTCCTTATTTTTAACCACACATTCTCATTAATCTATTATTCAAAAATTCATTCTTTGCCAAATAATGGGACCCAAACAAGGGTTAAAACTGAACACATCCCAAAAAATTCAATACACAACTTAATCAAACTTAGGATGTGTTTGAGCCACATTACTTTGAAAGAATGTATTTTGAAATAATAGATTGATGGAGAATGTGTAGTTAAAAAAGAATGAAAAGTTATTGATGTGATGGACACTATTATTTTATTGAAAAATGTATGGTTGAAAATGAGTAGAAGAATGAGAATGAAAATTTTAATGTGGCTCAAACATGAGTTTAATATCCAATTACCTATTCCAACTTTAAACCCAATGCTTGAGACGGTACTTGCAATAATTTTGTAACTCCTATATTATTTATCCCTCTTTCAAACTCTAACAAGGGTATGTGAATTTCTACTATATATATATATATATATATATATATATAAATTGATTTCTATATTTTAATTCACGCACAAGTACAATGTGTTGTTATCTGCATTATTTTCTTAATTTCTTTTGTATGTTAAGTTTTGATAAGGGCATTTTTTATACGTTTATTTTGGTTCACAAACATGAATAATTGTCGATAAACATTCGGAATAGAGCTTAATTTGTGTGAATTGTGTTTGTAGGGCAACAATGAAGATTATGGTGGAAATTAAAAGAAAAGTAGAAAAAATGAGCCAAAACGAAGGAAAACAAAAGTTCAGGGACCAAAATGCAAATAATCAAAAGATGACCCGATGCCAACTTAAGAGCGGACATAAGCTTAATCATACATTGAGGAATGCATGGAATGATTGGAGGACAAGAATGAACAAAAGAGGTCAAAACAAGAGAATAATGAAGTTGGAGGACCAAAATGAAGATATGTGATAGTTGTTTGTACCATGCGGCCGCAAGGTGTAATCTTCCATGCGGCCGCAAGCAAGGATGCAGGAAAAAAAAGTGAAAAAAAAGTTGTTCCTTGCGGGTGCAAGGAATTTGTCCTTGCGGCCGCAAGGAAGAAATCCGGCGCGAATTTTCTGGTTTCCTTATCCGACTCCAACACGTATGGTAATGATTCTAGGGCAACTATAAAAGCTAAAATACATCCAGAAACTAGGGTTATGCCTTCCTAGAGAGAAAAACAACCTTTTTGGAGCGAGAACGAAGGCAAGGACGAAGGATTTCACTCCAAGATCGAAGATTTCAAGCTTTACATTCAAGAATTGGGTGATGTCTTCTCCTAAATATTTTCTTTGTTATTTTAATTTATCCATGCTAGGCTAGGTTTTTAATTGTACTAGGTGAACGATGAACCTCGTATTGTGAACTTTTAATTTCTATTTTGCAATTTGATATTTAAACACGTTTGATGGATGTTGAATGATTTATATACACTTTCTTGCCTCTACAATTATATGCGCAATAGTTGTATGAGTTTGGGTGATTTATTTTATGCATTCGAAAGAAGGGAAATAGATTCTACAAGGTATAAATCATCATAAGGTCCGATAGGGGATAGAAATATACCACTATGCTTTATGTGAATCTCTAAGTGTTTACAAAACGTCATGCATTCTTTTATATTGCATTTGTCATAGAAATATAGTCAAATGGTATATTAGAATAGGTTCAATTCTACTCGAAAGAGATTATTGAATAAGTTAGAAATATTGATTCTTCAACCAATTCATCGTGTTGTCAAATTGTGAAATATGAGTTAAAAGTGAACTTGCTTGGTGATTCGGGATCCTAGTACGCTTTTTCATACATTAATTTCTTCAACTTTTGCATTTAACCATCGCTCTTGCATTTATTCCTACTTTTATTTTAATTTTCATGTTAGTCATAGTTACTCATAAAATCTAGAACAATCATCTTGAATTTAATAGATTCGGTTAAGGTCGAGATGATAATAATCACGTTAAATCAATTCTCGTGGGAACGATACTCGAAATTCTAGGATTTCCACTTTATTACTTGTCAACGAACCGTGCACTTGCGGTGATTTAAATTCGAAACATATTTTCGTGAACAGGTTTGAATAATGAAAAAAGGTTTTATGCCATTCTAGGGTTCAAGATTTGTTTTCCCTTCTAGAATAGAATGAACAAAAAAAAGCTAAGATGGAAACTGATAGGGCCGTACCTGTATTTCGCGGAGCCTGAGGCGAATTTCAAAATTTAGGCCCCTAAGTTATAGCAGACAATCCACTTTTTTTTTTTTTTAAAAAAAGAGTCTTACAAAACTAAATTTGTTAACTTAAATTCAACAATAAAGCAACAAATAAAAATAAGGTGAAAAAAAAAGTTTAATTACTTTACTATTTCCATACATAAGGCCTAATATATCAAATATTACACAAAAATGCTCTCTTCTTTTGAGCTCAAATGCAACATCTAATTATGTATAAGGTCACTTAGAATTGTACACCTAATTAAACCAAACCCATAACATTAACAATTCATTCAATTTACAAAATCCCATTAGAGCAAATGTAGATTTACAAAATCCGAGTTCAAATTCACACTTACTTAAGCCAAACCCAGATAAGTAATAATACATATTCAATCATAGATTCAATTTATAAAATCACACTTCAAACTTCAAAGAGCACTAAATTAACTAATTTAATTAAGTAATTTAAGTCCAACTGCATTGTCCAATGTCCAACCCCGATCACGGATCATCCTTAATCATCCATCCATTATCATTTATCCATACTCAAATTCTCAAATCTCAATCACAATAAAATATTAAGCAACAGGAGAACAATGTGTGTCGTGTTAATTCGGACTTATGGGTGTTAATTGGAACAATTGGAAGCTTACCCATGGTGTTACTAACCTCAATTGATGTTCCCCCTAGTCGAATTAAACCTTTGCAGCATGATAGATTCATCAATTGGATCCAAAGATTGTTCTTCACGCGGGTTGACATGGGGCGAGTTTAATCCAGTTGATTTGTTGTTAATTGGCTGAAATGTGCAATGAACCATATGTTTTCCTTCATCGATTGAAGATTTAGAAGTCGAATTAAACAATTGGAGTAGCTTAGAATCATCAACAACCTTCATCCCCGATTTTTCGCACAGCGCTCTGATTGCAGTCACCGATCCATCACGTTCTGGGCAAAATTGGACCTGACCCATGGTTGGGTCAGGTGCGCCAGGTGAAGGGGGAGGCATCCCATGTGGTCCGCGAGCATGGGTCAACCAGATGACGATGTGCTTTTGCAAGGAAATGTTCGGTATCGTGAGCTTCGCGATAAGCAGATTTTCTGGGATTAATTCAGATCGGTGAGTTGTTTTTTGGGGTAAATTGATGTCATGGTTGAGGTAGTCTGGATGTAGGCTTTCGATTAGTGGTGAGTTCCGATCATGAGGGTGGCCAGAGATGGAGTTACCAGAGATTTTTAGATTTTTGGGCAGCGAACTTTTGGCTTTTTAGGTAAATTAAAAAAAAAAACAAAAAGTGGGCCCTTAAAAATTCTGGGCCTGAAGCGGCGGCCTCTTGGGCCTCTCCTCAAGTTCGGCTCTGGAAACTGATATTGTTTTTCATTTTAGATTGATGTTGTACAACCAATTGAAGAAGTTTTTGAGGGAGTAAAAGTTGCTTTTCACTTTTGATTGATGTTGTATAACCAATTGAAGAAGTTTTTGAGGCAGTCAAAGCTATTTTTACCCTAGTAACAAATAAGGTAAAGTAACCTTACTTCAAGGGAACTTGATTTTAAAGGAATACAAAATTGGGAAATGGTGCATGTAGGGCTGTCCGTGGGTCGGTTCTGTTCGGTTCGGTTCCAAAATTTTCGGGTATTTAATAAATGGAACCGTCGGGTCCAAATATAATTATGGAACCGTTCGGATTCGGTTCGGTTCGGTACCATAATTAAATTTTTAACATTTACATCAACACTACATAAATATAACTAATGACATTTCATTCGTAACTTTTACAAATTAACGTAGTACAATTCAAAAATATATAAATAACTAGCCGTCGAATAACATTGATTCGATGTATACAAATACCAAAAAAGTAGATATTAATATTAAAATGTCGGTGATCCACATCAATAATTCATTTGTTTCAAGCAGTCCGTCTACATAAAGAAAATGAAATATAAATTAAAAGTTATAAAAATAAAATATTTTGAAGTATTTGTGCTTTAAAATGATTTGGGCTTTAAAATGAAAATTATGAAATAATCCGATTTATTTAATTAATTTGTTAATTTATTTAGAAAAAATAAAATAATTTAATTAATTCGATAAAAAAAATTATTTAGTTTCGATTCTTGGTCTAGACCCGAGACCTGACCCAAACCCATCGGTTTTCGATTCGGGTACCCGTTCGGGTATCTAACTTATGAAGAACCGCTCGATTCGATTCGGTCTGGTCCGGTTCAGGACTTTTGAACACCCCTAGGTGCATGTATCAATGAGCTAATTGCCTTGATGTAAATGGAATAATTTATTTCGTAGTTGTTTTATACCATTTAATTGTAATTAGAAAAAAGTTGCAGGTACAGAATTCTTGGAAAGGAAAAAAAAAACAGGGTGCTAACGTGGCAGCACCTTATTCACCTATTTGTCTTTTTTTTTTCTCTTCCAATAAAAATGTGCCAGTGTATTTTCTGTTGATTTCCTATACATTTTTCCTGTACTCATAGACTGGTTCTTGTAATTAATGAATATATTTGTTATATTCTTATCTTTAGCTATCACGTGTTTACATATGCAGATGTTGCGCCATTTAGTATCGATTAAGGAGTTGAAATTAAATCGTGTCTACCGTTTTATTGCATTTCAATAATTAGCAGAATTAATGTCAATTCTCATGTGTACGCTATGAACGCCGCTATGTACAAATTGAACGTTAATCACGTTGCTACAGAAGATTAATAACTCTAAAATGGGATGACAAAATCCTAGGATAGCAATGAAGAGAGATTACTATCTCATTTACTCATTCATATTTAATTTTTGAATGCAATTTAAATTTTAAAATATAAAATTAAATAAGAAATAAAGGGCTAGACATGTAGTGATAATGACAATGTTTCATGTCCTCATCCTGTTTATCATTCGAGGAAGAGTTGACAGAGTATCTTGTCATCCTTACAAAATTCTGAAGCCAATTTTGTAAACTTTGAAAATTAAAATTAAATTTGAATGAGGCGTGAAATCAATTGGTTTCATTTTCTTTACAAGGCGATTAAGGTTTGTAAGGAAATGTAACAATTGATATTGACGAAAATTTGGGAGAGACTAGATTGGAACCGTTGGGGAACATTTCAAATGACTGATTTGGGGAAAAAAAAAAAAAAAACAATTAAGGACCAATATGAAATTCAACTGTTAATTTAGGGACCAAATGTATATTTAACCCGTCTTAAATACCATCAAGAAACTACTCCAGCGTGTATACTCACTCTTAAGAGTCTCTCTCTGATGATGCATTTTCCCAAATACAAATTAGCATTTTAAACAAAAGAGTAGAAATTGAGTGTAGTTAATTCATTTTTTTTGCGTTTAATTTGATTTGTTTTGCTTTTTATTTGTGTAAATATGTACAAGAACCAGCTACAGGAGCTGGCGCAGCGTAGCTGCTTCAATCTGCCGTCGTACTCGTGCATCAGAGAAGGACCCGATCACGCGCCGCGCTTCAAGGCCACCGTTAACTTTAACGGCGAGACGTTTGAGAGTCCCAACTACTGCTCCACGCTCCGCCAGGCTGAACACTCCGCAGCTGAGATGGCTCTCAATGACCTTTCCACCCCTGGTCCCACCAACTCTCTCGCCGCCAGAATTCTGGTAAGGTTTTTACTTTTCGTTTTCGGTTTTAGATTTTTTTGGTGTTAATTTTTGTTTTGCTTCTTGAAAGAGGTAATGTATTAGAAAAACCTTGTGGAGCTTCTCTGTTTCCAGTAATTGGAATTAGGCCTTTCTGTAAAAATGATAGGTCAAACTGCATTCATTTGATGAACTCTGTAAATAAATTAAGTTTCTATGGGGAAATGGTGCCAGCTTTACCGACTTCTTGAGCTTTTCATTCAACTGTTTACTTTTAGCAGCATTGAATTAAACTTTTAGGAAGACAGTTCAAAATTTATATTGGTTTTAAGATCTTATAGTAGATTATGCATTGTTAGAAGAAGGTATACAATCTCCTTAGCCTGTGAGTGGTATGTGCGCTGAAAAGCTAGATGAGCTTTTAGCCTTTTGCATAAGTTTTGATATCATGTTCTGTTAGGGTTTGTTTTGCAGCAAAAGTGGATAACTCAAGTAAGGGAGTATATAATCTGAGTGATACACTTCAAATAGTTTTGTTAGCATTACAGCTAGTTTTGGCTATACAAGTTCATGAAATTTGTCTTAAATCTCATGCTTAGCTGCTTTGCTTGATAAACATGTCAGAAATTACTGTAGCCCACATTGGGCGATAGGATCTATGACACAAATGCATCGGTTACAGAAACAGGTTGGATCAAACTTTAGTTTTAAAGAATTTAAGCTGAGACAAGCTTGATTATAAATGAGTGGAGCTTGTCTGGGCCAGTTTCTGCTTGTGTGGTTTCAGAGCATTAAATAGGCGCAAGGTGTATCTTTAACTTTTAGTTCCTTTTATTTCCTATATTTTTACACTTCTAGTATGCAATTATGACGAGTTCATCATCTTTTTTTTTCCAAATTCTTTGTTGCGTCGAAGATGAAATTCACCTAGGTTTAATTGTGTGGGTTTGGAACTCCCATGGGACCATACATGATAATATGTGAGCTGTAACATATTAAAGTTGCCTTTCCTTTATAAATTTTTTACGTTAAATTTTTTTTTTTTAAATTTGAAGCTTGATAGGTGGCACAGTGTTCCTCGTTCATTAATTTGTAAGCATTCATTAATGACTTGAGCTTGGATGGTTGTACGTGGTAGGAAGATATTGGTAAAACATGCCTTATTATTTCACTTTTGAGTTAACCCAAGCTTGAGCATCATGCCTAGCCAAGCTCAATTGACCACTTAATGCTTGTAACTCCATAGCAGAACTTCAATTTTCTATCCAATCCTTTAGAGCTCCAGTTGGAACTACATCTTGTGTAACCAACCTGTGGAGCTACAATGCAAGAGTGGGTGGATTGAGAACCTGAACCTGTGATATTAGATAAATCACATAGTGCCTTTATACTTTTCAGTTAAATGAGCAAATCATTTATTAAATGGAATATAAATTTGGAAAGTAGTAAAGTACCTGCATTTTGAAAATGAGTCTCTGTTGAACTTAGTGTACTGAAAATAATATGTATTTATGTTAAAAAGTTATTCGTTTGAAAAATTTGAAATCTATGGGATATGATACCTTGAATACATTATAATGATCATGATCGAAGGTTCTAAGTAGCATGACTTGTTATCCCATGCATGATACTGGGTTTATGATAGTGATCAATGATGGCTATTGATCTTATTGCCTTTCCAAATGCCAATGTGGATGGATGCTCATTGTTCCTAAGGCTGAACTTTTAGTGAAATCTTTGAGGCTAGTTTGAAGAGAGATTGGCGAGGAAGAAAATAACAAAAAGGAGGGTGATTGATGGAGTAATTTTCAGAATATTTGACATATACATGTGTACATGTCATGCGAACAAGAACAATCCACACTGTGTCTAAACATCACGGAGTCTTCTCATTCCAATGCTTCATGCATATATTTCTTTGTCAGCCTGACATGTACATATCTGCAAAGTATGGCTGTCATTATATGTGAAATTCGTGTGCAGCCTTCATCTCTTAATTTTTATTTTTTTTCAGCCTCTCTCATATCTCATGGATTGCTCTCTGATGCTGTTTCTCTGCTGAACCTTTTGCTATACAGGATGAGACGGGTGTTTATAAGAATCTCTTGCAGGAGGTCTCGCAAAGAGTGGGATCATCTTTTCCTGCATATAAGACTTTCAGATCAGGTCTAGGCCACCTTCCTGTCTTTACTGGTACTGTAGAGTTGGCAGGCATTATATTTACTGGTGAGCCAGCTAAGAATAAGAAGCAAGCGGAAAAGAATGCAGCAATGTCAGCTTGGTTATCTCTGAAATCATGTAAGATATCCAAATCCGTGTTATCCTGCTTTTACTTGTATCACTTTTCTGGAATTTATTCTATCATGGAAAAATGATATCATAATCCTCAATATGTAAACTATATGCACTTAAGTAGGACATGTGAATTTCCAGTATAACTGAAGAACTATGAGCATTACTGAAGAACGGGAAGGAAAAAACACCATATTCCATACTATTTTCCAGAAATCAAAGCCAGCTTGAATATTGTTAAATAAACACATACATTGTTCTCATTTTCCTTCTTCTGCATCATCTCTCTCTCACACACTCCCCTCCCCCCCTCTCAATCAGTGACTCAATACTTGGTAGAACTATGAAAAGGGCTGTCCAATCTGGGGTTTGGATTCTTAATAATGGTGATAGCAGTGATTTTAATGTGTTTGCTGTGGCATGTTATGCGCAATGGTGGAGCCACCAATGTTTGGGAGGGTGTTGAATGTTGGAGTGTGCATGATTGTGAGGGCAGAATTTGGAAAGTTTGTTTGTTTTTTTTTTTTTTTTTTTTTTCATCAGTTGGTAATACAATACTATGAGTCCATGGCCTATTAATAAATCCATAAGTCAACCAGGGAAATCGAGTATTTAAAAATGACCAAGACGAGCCAAAACCTAACCCACTTTCATTTGCAGTTTCTGTAGTAACATTTCGTTAAATTGAGGTGTTTATCGCTCTGTTTCAGAATCAGGCACAGATTTTCAATGTTTTACCTAATATAATATCAAACTGAACCTTATTTGCATATAACTACGAGTCTGTTAGATTATTTCTTTTAATATTACTGTCTGATTAAGTGCTAAGACTAGTTAAAATAAAATTGATTTAGTTCCAATGCCTTAATTGAGGGCTTTGTCCTTTAAATAATAGAATTACAGCCTCTAAATATGGTATCTTACAATGATTTGTCCTATACTAGGGATAGTATAATTATGTTCAATAATATCTCGTATATTAGGAAATATAATCAAAACTTCTATTTTAGGAAGTTCAATAAAATCTATTATAATCTAACAACTCATTGACATTCCTCTCAAATTGATTCTGGGCGATCAAGGAATATCAATTTGTCAACCATAAACTGATGGCGATGGCGAGGTCGAGATAAAGCTTTGATAAAGATATCAGTTGTTTAATGTTCGGTGAAGATGTGAAGAGAAATCTCATAACGACCGAGGACTCAACGAATAGAATGACAATCCACCTTTATATGCTTGGTATGGTCATGAAAAATTAGATTACTAGCAATATCACTCGTATTATCAGCATGAGGACAAGTATGAGAAAATTGTGAAAAAATAATTTCCCTCAACAAGCCCAAAGCCATACAATTTTAGAACATGAAGATAACATAGCATGATATTCAGATTCAGTGGAAGACTTTGAAACTCGAGCCCGCTTCTTACTTTTCTAAGAAATAAGTGCATCACCAAAAAACATGTACCAACCAGTGATAGAACGGTGAGTATCAACACAACTAGCCCAATCCACATTATTAAATTCCACTAATTGTAAAGAAGTTCTAGAAGGAAAGAACAAGCCGTGGCCAGAGGTACATTTGAGATATCGAAGAAGATGATATACAATAGATAAATGAGAGCTCTGACTTATTTGTTCGACAACAAAGGAAATATTAGGTATGGTAATGGTCAAATAATTCAAGCTTCCCACCAATTGCCGGTACATCAAGGGATCAGATCAGGAATTGGCACCATCTTGGGCGCAACTTCAAATTGAACTCTATAAGTGTAAGAACCAAATTATCGTCCTGAAGATCGGCTAAAGTAAGGAGCTCTTGGGTAAGAGTGTCCTATTTGGACAATGTTGAACCCGAGTCCAAGGAAGTATTGCATAGGGCCTAGGTCTTTCATACGAAATGAAGACCTGAGTTGCTATCGGAGTTGCTCAATCAACCAAGGATCAGAACCTGTAATAACATTATCATCGACATATACCAGAACTATAACCATCCCAATATGATTCGTACAACAGAAGAGGGAAGAGTTGTACCAACTCTAGTAAAAGTGATCTTTAGAAGCCTAGAATGAAACTTCTCAAACCAAGCTCGCAGTGCCTGTTTCAACCTGTTATGAAGTGTAAATAAATCCTACAGCTGTATATAGGCTTAATTATAGGGATTCGTAGGCTTAATTATAGGGATTCCTAATTAGTATAGTTTCCTAATATAATCTTCTCAATCTGTATATATACGTATCTTTTCTTATGAATAAAATCATTAAGAATTTATTTCCTCTCTTTGTAATATGGTATCAGAGCCCTCAATCAAAAGAGGATTTTCTGCATGATTTTTTTTTGTTTTTCCAGTAAAGTCCAAAATTTTGGTTAGGGACTCACCTTGGCTGACTACATCATTGTGGTAGTTGCGAAGTGGTTCCTCTGCGAAGTCGAAATCTGCTCGTGGGAGAAATTCGTTCGTGGTCTGCCGGCTACTGCGCTTCGGGTTCTTGCCGGTTGATTTTTCTTTGGTCTCAATCTTGTGATTTGGGCGCCTTTGATCATTGATTAGAGTTTGGGCTGTTTTAATTTTGTTGGATTGAGCTCGATTTCTGGAATTGTCTTCTTGGTGGACAAATTCTACAATTGTCGACGGTTGGTGGCTGTGAAGATTTCAGCCTCTGGTTTGCGTATTTTCCTCGGCATTGTTTGGTGCTCTCTCTCGAAGCTTTAGGTTTCGGCGAGTTCGCTTCTTTGTTTTTTCTTTTGGTGAGAGATTTCGCTCTTTGATCTGTGAGTTGGCCTCGGCTGCTGTGTGGTGTAACTGGGCTTGGGATTCACTGGGCCCATGTTATTTGTGGTTTAATCTTATTGGGCTCACTATTATATTTTCTAAAATTGGTTATTAGGCCTGAGTTATTTGGTGGATTACTTTGGGCTTTTGTGTGGTCCATTAGTTTACTTGGATACTTGTGAGGGTTCTGATTTATTTGGATCTTGTGTTTTATTTCTATGGCTGCTGAGCAAAAGAATTTAGTTGTGTCTGATGTCATTCCAGTGATGTCCAAAATCAAGGAGCATAAGTTAATTGGTCCAAATTATTTAGATTGATGTAAGACAATTCGGATTTATCTGCAGAGTATCACTATGGACAATCATAAGATCCGTCAGTAGATAATACTCGCCAGACATGGCTAAGGAATGCTGCCCGTTTATTCTTATAAATTCGGAATTCCATTGGCTTTGAGGTATGATTAATCACTGTAAGTATGTTAAAGAACTGATGGAATATTTAGAATTTATGTACTCTGGGAAAGGGCATGTGTCACGTATTTATGAAGTCTGTAAGGGTTTTTACCGTGTTGAACAACAAGATCAGTCTCTTCAAGCTTATTTTATGAATTTCAAAAAGACTTATGAAGAGCTGAATATCTTGTTACCTTTTAGCTCTGGTGTAAATGTTCAGCAAGCTCAGTAGGAGCAAATGGCCGTGATGAGTTTTTTAGCTAGTCTTACCTCTCAGTTTGTAACTGTTAAATCTCATATTATATCAAGCACTGCGATTTCATCTCTGCAAGAGACCTTTACTAGAGTACTTCGTATAGATACTAGTGCTTATGTTGCTCCACCTGTTCAGTCTTCTAGTGCTCTTATCAATCGCAATAGTAGAGGTAATACAAAGGCGGGAGTACAGGTAGTCGGGACAATCGAAGTCAGGATGAAAGGGGAGTTATATGTGATGTAGGACAATCCTTTGTAAATAGGATTGGGATTATACATTTATAATAAGATGTCTAGTTATAATAAGTTATATCTTTTTATTTTAATATTTTGTTTAGAATATAATTTCTTTTCTTTATGGATTAGAATATGATTTCTAATTTCTTTTAGATTAGGATTTTAGTTTATTTCCTTTTAGAATTTAGTTTCCTTATATTAATAGGATTGGAGAATAGTTTTGCCAATAAATACAAAGGCATAGTACACTTTTGAACAACAATCAACTATTATTCAATATATAAAACACATATCTATTAGGATATGATTTCGAGATAATAGATATGTGTTTCATCTACATAATATTATTCTAAACAAAATATTAGAATAAAAGATAAAAATTTATTATAACTAGACATCTTGTTATAATATATAATCCTAATCCTATTTACGAAGGATTGTCCTACATCAGTATGCTACTACTGTCATAAGCCAGCTCATACCAAACGCATGTGCTAAAAATTGCACAATAAATCTTTGAAGTCACATTCAGCTTATGTTGTAGCTACTACTGCTACACCTCATCTTTTGAGCAGATCATTACAATTTCTGTAGATAAATTTGTTAAATTCACTCAGTACTAAGAAGTATTGAATAATTCTTCTCAACTTATCTCTGGCATTCCTGGGACAGGTAAACCCAATACGTGTCTTCTTTCATCTTCCTCAAAATGGGTCATTGATTCTGGTGCCACATATCATATGACAAGTAATCCTAATCTCTTCTCCACTTTTCAGTCACATACATTTCCCTCTAATGTTACTTTAGTCGATGGTTCTACTTCTTCTGTTCTAGGTCTAGCACTATTAATCCAACTCCATTAATTTCTTTATCTTCTGTCTTAAGTCTACCACAATCTTTTTTCAATTTAATGTCTGTGAGCTAACTTACTCGGACCTTAAACTGTTGTATTTCATTTTATCCGGATTATTGTCTTTTTTAGGATCTTATGACGAAGAAGATTATTGGTGAAGGACATGAATCAGGCGGTTTCTATATTTTAGATACTTAGGTGCCCAAACCCATTGTGTGTTTGAGTGTCTTAACTTCTTTTGAAGCATATTGTCGGTTGAGACATTCATCTTTATCTTTGTTGAAGAAATTATGTCATTAGTTTCAGAATGTGTCGTCTTTAGATTGTGAGTCGTGTCAGTTTGCAAAACATCATCGTTTGTCCTCAGTTCCTCGTCTCAATAAAAGAGCTAGTTTTCTTTTTCATTTAGTTCATTCAAATGTTTCGGGTCCTTGTCTTGTTGTGTCCAAAACTATATTTCGGTATTTTGTTACCTTTGTTGATGATTTTTCTCGTGTGACTTGACTTTATTTAATGAAGAATCGTTCTGAATTATTTTCTCATTTTAGTGCCTTTTGTGCTGAAATTTAAACACAATTTAATGTTTATGTGCATGCATTGAGGAGTGATAGTTCCAAATAATATTTTTCCGATTCTTTTCAGACTTGCATGCTTCAGAATGGCATTTTTCACCAATCCTCGTGTGTTGACACACCCTCTCAGAATGGTACGGCTGAAAGAAAAAATAGGCATCTTCTTGAGACAGCAAGGACACTTGTTCCAAATGCATATTCCTAAACAATTTTTGGTTGATGCGGTCTCATAGCCTGTTTTTTGATTAATCGTATGCCTTCATCTCTTCTTCATGGTGAGATTCCTTATAATGTCCTTTTCTATACTAAACCTTTGTTTTCTATTGAACCTAGAATATTTGGTAGTACTTGTTATGCTCGTGACGTTCGTCCCAGGTAACTAAATTAGATTCCAAATCCTTAAAATGTGTTTTTCTGGGTTACTCTCATCTACAAAAAGGGTATTGATGCTACTGTCAGAGTCTTAACAAGTATCTTGTGTCAACTGATGTTACCTTTTGGAACATAATTATTTCTTTCCCACTTCTTATACTTCTTTCAATAAGGGGAGGATGACGATGTGTTGGTTTATCATGTCACTTACTAATCACCTAATATTGCTTCTACTCCCGTTGATCCCACACCATCACCGCCACCTATTCGCCAAGTCTATTCCAGACGACGTGACCCTCTCGATGCATGTTCGACACCGCTCTTCTTCAACATCGGATCCAGTGTCCAGCGATCTTGATCTACCCATTGCTCTTAGCAAATGTACATGTCAGTGCACTTATCCTATTTCATCTTTTGTTTCTTATGATCAATTGTCTTCTTCTTGTTCTTTTGTTGCCTCCCTTGACTCTGTGACTCTTCTGAACACTGTTCATAAAGCTTTATCCCATCCTGGTTAGCGTGATGTTATGATAGAGGAGATGAATGCTTTAGATGCTATGGTAGTTGGGATTTAGTGAACTTACCTGTAGGGCAAAATGCTATTGGATGTAAGTGGGTGTTTGTAGTCAAAGTTAATTCTGATGGATCAGTGGCTAGGTTTAAAGCTCATTTTGTGGCTAAAGGCTATGCTCAGACTTATGGCTATGCCCAATTCTGATGGATCAGTGGCTATGCTCAGACTTATGGTGTTACTTTTGTGGCTCAACCATCGGCCATCTTTAGAACATATCTGTGTTATTTAAAGGGAATTTCTGGACGTGGGATACTGTACAGAAATCATGGACATACTCACATCGAATGTTTCTCAGATCCAGATTGGGCAGATTTCAAGATTGACCGAAGATCCACTAGTGGCTATTGTGTTTTTGTCGAAGGAAATTTGATTTCATGAAAAAGAAGCAAAATGTTGTCCCCCAATCCTGTATAGAATCAGAATATAGAGCTATGATGTGAGATAATATGGATATATCAGCTTTTAATTGAAGTTGGTCTTAAAGCTTCAATACTGGCAAAGTAAAGTTGTGGTGTGACAATCAAACTGCTCTTCATATTGCTTCTAATGTGTTTCATGAACGAATTTAGCATATTGAGATTGATTGCCATTTCGTTCGTGAGAATATTTAGCAGAATTTAATCTCTACATATGTGAAAACTGGAGAACTAGGAGATTTTTTCAAATGCTCTAAATGGGACTTGGGTTGATTATATTTGTAATAAGTTGGGCATGATTAATATCTATGCTCCAGCTTGAAGGGTAGTGTTACGAAGTGTAAATAAATCCTATAGCCTATATATATGCTTAATTATAGGGATTGGTAGGCTTAATTATAGGGATTTTTAATTAGTATAGTTTCCTAATATAATCTTCTCAATTTGTATATATACGTATCTTTTCTCATGAATAAAATCATCAAGAATTTATTTCCTCTCTTTGTAACACAACTGTATAAAGACCGTTTTAAGCGACAAACTTCTTTAGAAGTAGAAGAAAACAAGCCAGGTGGAGGAGTCATAAATATCTCTACCTTTAGAACACCATGAAAAAAAGGCATTATTCACATTCATCAGCGAAGCGACACCCTTTCGAGGCAACAATGGCCATAACTGTGTTGGCAGTAGTTATTTTGGCTATCAGAGCAAATGTTTCCTCGTAATCAAGACCATACTCCTATCGATTTTTTAGTGCCCCCAAACGAGCTTTATACCTTTTAATAGATCCATCAACGGGGAACTTAGTGTATTCCCATTTGCATCCAATAAGCTCAACTGCAGTAGGAAAATGAACAATATCCCAAGTGTGATTGTCGTGAAGAGCCTGAAGTTGGTCTGTCATATCTTGTCGTCGACATTCTTGAGTAGAAGCAAGAACGTTAGCCATAAGAGTAGAAATCAATAGCATCCCAAACGATAGTGACAACCACAATCAGCCAGATTTCGCAACTAGAATCCAATATTTATATTGATTTCTTGCGACCAAAATTCCCTCCACGCTCATTGGTAAACATACTAGAATAGTCGATAACCTAATGTTATCGTTGAATGAGAACATGGGATAGAGATTCCACTAGATGGAATCCCGTGTAGAAAAGAATCTCTAAAGAGACGTTGAAAATGCCGTCGTACCAAAAACCAAACAATCTTAGTCCTTTGACCAAGAATGAGCCAGACCAGAAATTAAACCTCAAATCACCTTAAATAACAAAAAAGTCGAGATTTTCTTTTAGTTTGAAATCTCCGATACCATGACAAAATTGATTTGGTTCCAATGCCTCAATTGAGGTTTTGCTTGTGCTTTAAATAATAAAATTACGGCCTCTAAAAATAGTATTTTACAATGATTTGTCCTATATTAGGAATAGTATAATTATGTGCTATCATATCTCCTAGATTAGGAAATATAATCAAAACTTCTATTTTAGGAAGTTCAATCAAAACTATTGTTTTGGGTATAAACATTAGATAGAAGAAGGTAATTGTCTTCCTCTCCTTCACTTTCATATATAGAGAATCAATAGTAAACGTATGGAAATAGAGTACAAATATGAAAACATAATAAACCCAATTGCGCTCTTGCCTAATCTACATTATTCTAATTTATTTATTTCCTTAACACTGTCCCTCAAACTGGAGTATATATATCATAGAAGCCTAGCTTGGAATAAAGAAACCTCAACTTATTACCATTCAATGACTTTGTAAACATATCAGAAAGCGACATCTACTCTCTTCACAAATGGTGTACATATCACCACTCACTATTTTGTCCCGAACAAAGTAACAATCAACTTCAATGTGCTTAGTCCTCTTATGAAAGATTGGATTGGATGCAGTATGTAGAGCAGTTTGATTTTCATGAAACATTGGAATAGTGGTCATTAGCGAGAGATTAATTTCTTGAAGAAAGTGTTGTAACCATGTCAACTTACTAGTAGTATGAGCCATCGCCCTATATTTTGCTTCTGCACTTAATTTTGCTGCTACAGTTTGTTTTTTTCTTTTCCGAGAGACAAGATTACCACCGAGAAAAGTACATAAACCATTAGTGGATCGTCTATTTGACGAAGATCTTGCCCAATCTGCAATTACAAAGTGGCGTTGTAGAGAAGGATTGTAGCATATACCCCTTATGTGTTTGGGAATAACCAAGGAAAATACATTTTATAGAGCGAGAGTCGAGTTTGTCATGATCACGACCAAAGTGAAGAACATAAAAACTACGCCTAAAAGCTTTAAGAAGTAATGAGTACAATGGAGAGGAGAAAAACAAAAGAGAAAAGGGAAATGCACCGTCCAAAACAGAGGATGACATGCGATTAATAAGATAGCATGCAGTAAGGACAACATCACTCCGAAAACGTTTAGAGATGTGCATATGACAGAGGAGCACGAGTAACTTTTAACAAATAACGATTTTTGCATTCTTCAACTCCATTTTGTTGTGAAGTTTATGCGTAAGATGTTTGATGAATAATGCCTTTGGAAGAGGAGTGCAAAATAAGATATTCTTTGGCATTATTAGACCGCAAAATACGATTTTTTTGATTAAATTGAGATTTGATCAAAGTACGAAAGACTTGAAAGATAGAAAGTAACTTCGAACGATATTTTGTTAGGAATAAGCAAGTCATATGATAATAGTCATTCACAAAAGTGACAATATCGAAATTTATTAGAAGAAATATTGATTAGTTCCCGTACAAGAGAGTGAACCATCTCAAATAAATTGTAAATACGAGCAACAGCTTGTAAAGGAAAAGACACACGGTAATGTTTGCTAAGCTGACAAGCTTGGCATTGAAGGGATGATACATTGCGAAGACTCACAACTTGATGTTTTAAAGTGGAAAGATAAGGGTGACCAAGATGACAATGTTGCTGCATGGGTGAAAGAGAAGATTGGATAGCTTGAGGAGATGATACGTTTTTGTTGAATGATTTTCCAGTATGTATTGCCTTTAATTTATAGAATATTACAAAGATATACAAGGAAATGTTTTATACTATATAATCAATGAAATCCTTGATTCTATGCAGGTTATACATGGAAACTAATAATCAAATTAAATAGTAAATAACCTATGATACCCCCCCTCGAATTGATGTTGGTGAGTCCACAAACATTAATTTGCTGAAGAGAAAGTTATAATGATGTCAAGTCAAGGATTTAGTGAAGATATATGCGGCCTGTTGAGCAATGGAAACATGGGGAAGAGCAATGACATTGGAATCATATGCATCCCGATGTAATGACAGTCCATTTCAATATGTTTGGTGCGTTCACGATACACAAGATTAGCCGCAATCTGAATAGCACCAGTATTGTCACCATGGAGTGGTGCAGACTGTGATTGAGAAACACCAAGTTTTGCAAGAAGACCCCGCAACCATACAATCTCAGAACATGCAGTTGACATAGGGCCTAGGAACACAATCATGTTTCTTACATTTCTAAGAAATGAGAGCATCACCTAGATCAGGGCAGCCAGCCCAATCAACATCACTATAAGCGGTGAGCTCAAGAGATGTCACCTTAGGGAAGAACAAACCACGATGAGTCCCAATAATGTACCGAATAATGCGATGAACAGCTCCCAAATGTAGATGACGAGGATCATCCATAAATTTGCTGATATGAACGGCGAAGGCGAAATATCAGGACGCGTGATAGTGAGATAGATAAGACTTCCTACCAACTTCTGATATAGAGTAGGGTCCGAAAGAATATTGCCTTCATCTCTTCGATATTTAACGTTAAGCTCCAACGGAGTATCAATGGAGGAGGCTTTAGATAAATTAGCCAATCTAATCAAGTCTTGAACATACATGTGTTGATTCAAGAAGATACCATGCGGTGCTGTATGTACCTCTAGTTCAAGGAAATAAGTGAGATGACCCAAATCTTTCATATGAAAAACCGAGTGAAGATGTTGAAGTTTCTGAATAAGAATGTGATCAGGTCCAAAAATAATATCATCTACATATACCAACAAACAAACGATCCCATATGTACTCTTGTGAAGGAATAGTGATGCGTCATACTGACTCTGAGTAAAGGAAAAATCCAAAAGGGTGTGGCGGAACTTATCAAACCATGCTCGAGGGGCTTGATTAAGACCATGCAAAGAGCGTTTTAGTTTACAAACAAAGCGAAGAGACATACTAAATGAAGTTTCATATAAATATCTTCATTGAGATCTTCGTGTAGGAACGCCGACGGATCAGTATTAGGACTAAGATGGGCATTGCTCGTACATGCAACACTAGTTCGGGAACCATTAGTAAAAGTGTTACATTTGGAAGAAACTACAGGATGATAATCAAGAAGAGAAGTAGACAAACTAATCATGTGTTCAGTTGCTTCGGAATCTATAATCCATGATTGTGAGAGGATGACAACACAGTGAGAAGATGCAGTACTCGACTAAACGAGTGTGTCCATAGAGGAGGAAGTGTCCTATTTATGAGATAAGAATTCAACATACTCATCCCATGGTACAAATAAGAAATTAGATTATGGTGTTGAACTAGAATTAGCAACTTGTCGAGATACAAGGTTATAGGCCTCATTAAACGAGACTTGATTGGCAGATCCAGATGGTTTGCCATGTAAGTCTCAACAATAATCAATGGAGGTACGACTACAATGAGTACATTTCTGAGGTTTACGATTTCCCGAACGACCACTACCTCTAGTGTCTCGTCCACCTTGAGAGCTAAAACTATGTTCGCTTCGACTGTTACGTCCATGCCTGAATGAGCCACCCCGAGCAATAAAAGCATAACGATCTTTGCTAGGTGTACTATTTGATAGACTAGAGCGTTGAATACAAGAGAATGTCTTTGCACCTTTCATCACAATCAATCATAAATCAATACTGAACAAGATTATTCCAATATATTTCTTATTTTCAATTCTTATTACAAGAATTTCATAACGAATCTGCACCAAATTGGTATCAGAATTTCATAGCGAATTTGCACCAAATTGGTATCAGTGCAAGGAAATTACCAATATGATGGCCGACGAAGATCCGGGTGGCAGTTGAACCTCCGACAACGAATGGAGGATCGAAAAAATAGAACAACATATAGAAGGGATCAATGAAACCTTTCACAACATTACGTAGATGCTGACTACGTTGAGTTTTGAAAGGAGTTGTGAGCCCATAAAGAAGCAAGTTGAGAAGAATTTTGCAAACTTTAACTACTATGAATGTTGGTTGCTTCAACAAGCTTTAAATACGGCAACATGTGGCTAGAGAATTTTCTCGAGTCCCAGCTAAATTTGAATTCACGCTAGTTATCAAGTATTTTATGAAAGTCTATTGAGAAAATATAAACGAGTCCTATTTGAAGCGCGACAATTTTTAGAACACGATGCACCATCAACAACAAAGTATGCAAATTGATAATAAATCATAAGAATAGTGAGAATTTGGTGTCGAATGCATTAGTGAGAGTTTTAAATTTGAAGATTGAAAAATACTCATCTTGCTATCAAACTTTACGAGGACAAAAAATTCAAAATATGGAGGTATGCAAAATCTCACTTTCTCAGGGAAAGTACGGTAAAGATGAGATTATATGTAGCGTGGTAGAGATGGACGATTGTCATATACTTTGGGGGCAACCATGGTACTATGATGTAGATGCCACTTATATATGTTGAGATAATAGGTATGTGTGTAAGTGGTATGATAAGAATATTGTTTTTGTATCATGTGACGAGCAATTTGTGAATACTAGTGTAAACAAAGAGAAAAAAATTCACAAGGCAAGTGATGAGGTTAAAAAAGATGTAAGAAAAGCATGTGTAAGTTGAAAACCCGAAACTTTTTGATCCCCTATACATGAAAGTTGACAATGAAAGTAAGCGTAAAGGTGAAAAATGCTCCGATGAAATTACAATTGAAAATCTTAAGATTGAGCTGCACTCCAAGGATGAACAAATTGAAGTTCAAAAGTGTCCAACGGGAGAGGAAGAAATTAAACTTTTCAATCACGAAGGAGTCAAAGGCGAAGATTGTTAAATTGAGAATAAAAATTTTCTCGACTTTTTATATAGCTTCAATGTCAAAGAATTGCATAAGAATAAGGAAAACATGGATGATGGGGATTTGAGTTTGCATAACAGTTCTTTTATGTTGAAGAAAGTATCTCTAGACATTATAGCAAAAGATGAAAAGTATGAAAAAATTGAAAATAGCACAAGTGGACCTTATTGAGAGCGAACTCAAAGATGAGAAATCGAATCATGCTTGGTTGCGAAGGAATGTCAAGTAATTATTGTATGTGAAGAAAATATAATGAGCATAGTATGAACAAAGCTGACTTTAAAGAATGCAACTAAAGAATATAAAGACATTTATTGAGCACATCAAGAAATGATAATTTTCTCAATATCAGCATTCACAAAAAAAAAGAGTTTTTTTCTCCTAATTGATTGATTTTTCTTTAAGAAAACTCGAGAATGACTTTTATTCAATTGGAGGGGATTGATGTAGTACCTAATTATGATTAGTAGTTTCCTACTACAATTGTGATTTATCTTTTCAATTATGTTTATCTTTTCTAGTTGTAATATGTTTTATCTTTTATTCTAAGTCTTATTTAGAATATGATTGGTTTATTTCCTTTTAAAATATAGTTTCCTTATTTTGGTTTCCTTGTATTAATAGGATTATGGAATAATCTTGTCTATAAATATAGAGGTACTATACACTTTTCATCACAATCAATCATAAAACAATAAAAAACAAGATTATTCCAATATAGTTCTTATTTTCAATTCTTATTACAAGAATTTCATAATGCTTCTGCACCAAACATACGCATGTTCTAATGTCTTTTAATCAACTACAACTCCGCCAACACTCTGAACCATGAAGGTCGAGATCGCCACAAGGGAAAAAGGCCAGAACAGAAAAGGGAGGGGACTTTTAGTGAAGGAAAAGCAAAGAAAAACAAAAGAAACGGACGGTTTGCTTAGGAGGAGAAGAAGTGAAAGAAAATACCAAACCCTAAAAACCTTGCTCTGATACCATGTTTAGACGAGAGTTTGGTATAATCATTAGAGAGAAGAAGGTAATTGTCTTCCTCTCTTTCACTTTCATTGTATAGAAAAGATCAATAGTACATGTATGGAAATAGAGTACAAATATGGAAACACAATAAACTCAATTGCACTCTAGCCTAATCTACATTATTCTAATTTATTTATTTTCTTAACATCTATTATAATCTGACAACTCATTGACAGAAAATACTCTGAAACTAAATCTCTTGCAACCACATTAAACCATGGTAATTTCCGTCTTCATCTCCCTCTTATATCATGTTCTATTTGGATAATTTTGCTCTTGTGAATGTGAGGCTCATTAGACCTAACAAAACATGTTTTTATCATTACACTCAATTGGTACCACCTTTGCTTGGTTGTTTTATGCAATTTTAGTAGACTATGCATTCATCTTTCATGTGCTCATTTCTGGTACATTCTTTTACTTTCCCTCAATTGCTACCACCTTTGTTTGTTGCCCATCATCATGGTTATTTCATGCATTTTAGTATGATCACACATTCATCTTTAATGTCCTCATTTCTTATACATTCGTAGGATGAACAATTTGTATTTCAGAGATCCAAGACTCAATACGACAATACTGGTCTAATAAGCATTTCATGAAACTCACCTTCTAATGTTGTAGGTTATTAGAATCTTGTTATCACTTCTCCAGTTCGTTCAACTTGTGTTAGCCTTATGCTTTACATTATATTTAAATCCTCTTTTCTCATTTTAATTGAATTTACATACATAAACAGTTAATGTATTTGTACAACATGATCCACTTTTATGAATATTCTATCGATCTTATTTTTTCTACAACTGATGGTTCTGCTCAACTAAAACCTTTAAAATCCAAAGTGCTCTTCCAAATTTGAATATCATATGCTGTGAGAACTCATCTTGGACATATCTCATAAGCTCATCCATGATTAGAACAAAATGTTATTCTGAAATGCGAATTCTCTAGTGCTACTCCTACCAGATTTCACTATCTTTATTGCCCCATCACAATTATTTTCAATCCTATTGATGTGTAATGTATCTAACAAACAATTAACAAGAGAGAGAATGAGTTTTAACTTGATCCCCTTGAGCAATTTTTATGATATATAATATATTATTCTCTCTTTAATTTTCATTTGTGCCATAGCATAAGTTACTCCTAGTGATATTTTTAACCTTTTTGTCTTTCAGTAGTGCAACAATTTGAGAGATTGTCATCAGAAAAGACACAAAAAGATGAGTTGGAGCACGTGACAGCAGCCAGAGCTTTGCAAAAGTATCTCATAAAGGCAAAATTGGCAAAGTTATCTTTTCCAATAAAATTTCCTACACAAAATCCAAGGCCATCCAGTACACAGCAGTCTCTGGCTACATCATCATCAAAAATTCTTCCCTTCATATGCCCAAAACCTGGTCCTTGTAGCAGGCTTATTTCAACAATAAACAGCAATGCAGAGTCCCCGAAGACTGCTAAGACAACTAAAAGCCAACCGGTATTCCTTGCCACAAAAGAGAGTCTTCTATCATTGGTGGAGAATGATAAGGTCCAACACCAGAAGTTCCCCATGGCTAGAGCAGCACCCTACGTTCCAGTGCAGCATTGTAGTCCACACTACAGAATTGCACCGCCAGTGACAATACGAAATGCAATTCCTGTTTTCTCTACACCACCACTTCCTCCGCCTCAGTCTTCACTAGTGATGAGGCCCCAACCTTTGGGCATGGCACCACCTGTCTGCATAAGACATGCTGTTCCAGTATTTACTGCTGCTTCTGTTCAGGTAGACGAGCTACCAGTGTTAAATCCAACTCTTGAAGTAGAGGATCCGCATATTTCTAGGCCAGCAATTCATATCAAGGATCCACCAGCTACTAAATTTTCGCTAGCTCGAGTAGAGGATCCACCAGTTTCTACAGCAACACCAGGTAGACTTGACGACTCACATTTTTTAAGCTTCCTTTCGTTTCAAGTTGAGGAACTTGTTGGTTCTATTCACTGCCTGTTTTTATAGGGAAGTATGCAGATTTTGAAGTTCCACCAGTTCATGTTGAGCAACCAATATTTGAAGCCCCAGCCGTCCAAGTTGAGTCACCAGTCTCTCTGGTTACTACTCCACCAACCATTTCAGAAGCAACTGCAGACGAGACAGTAATAGCAGTGCAGGACAAGCTACCTAAGTCAAAGGTGATTCAAGACTTTGAAGAGCTAAAAATATGATTTCAGTAAGGGATGTTTCAAATTGCAAAACCCTTTGTACTGTCTTCTTTTGATTGTGAATTATGTAGGTTTTAATTCTCCTTTTCATACCCCGGTTAATTTCTTTCTGTTACTTCGCATGAGGGAATCCTATGTGATGTTGAAGCTTACCTCAATAGTTTAATAACTATTTTTTGTGTAGACAGAGTTTGCTGTATTCTCGATCACAAGCTTAATCTCGAGATTAATGCTATTCATTACAGTAATCTAGGTGGCAGCAGGTTTCTTAATTTATTTATCAATAGACTTTGATGCATTTTACATTGGACAATGCCATCGATGATCATAAGTGAATAACATTATTCTAAGAATAATGATATCTGACACCATTGGTGTTATAACATCAGTTTAGATAGTATTAAGTGATTGACTCAATTATAGGCGGAATTATGTGATTATTTTAATGGTGCATAATTTAACGTTGTTCGTGCAAAACCCGCAAGCGTACGAGATCGTGGACAAGTAATAGAATTAATAAGTTAAGAGTTATCGTCCCATAAGGAATAAATATTAATTTTAGTGTATTCGATATATTTAAATTCACAAAAGTAGTAAAAAGAAAATGAGCGATTTAGATTTAATTACGTTCTATAACTACAAAAGCAATAAAATGTGGTTTTTAAATCAAATGAGGGTGAGTGTATTGGATTTTCGACTCCACTAATCAATTCTTAGTTTCAATTTTCAACTAGTGACAATTAACTTAATTGATGCAATTGTGACGATCGCTAATTTCATTTTTATTTACTATTCCTTCTCAAGATATAATAAACGTATGATTGCCACGAGACGATTCTATTCCTAGTCCGACTTCATATGACAAACATGCATTGACGTTTAGGATTATCATCTATGATCGCACACGTCATAAATATTATTCCTAATATTTATTGTCCATGTGTTCCATAAATAGTATTTTACCTACCGTGAGTTTTCCAACACTACAAATAAGCAACTAATCATCTTAATGGTGCGTAAATATTAAAACAATATATCAAAGCATATTTATGAAATCACAACGTACGAATTAAACTAAAATCACATAGTTTCAAATTAAATACTAAAAATTAATTAGTTTCATCATTCATTCAATATAAGGAAATTAGCCTAGCATATTATCAAGATTGTTCGTGTGAAACCCGCAAGCGTACGGGATCGTTGTACAAGTAATAAGATTTGTGAGTTAAGAGTATCGTTCCCACGAGGAATAAGGTCTAATATGTAGTTTAATAGTTACTATTAAATTCGAATTGTGGTCATATCAAAATAGATGGTTTGTATGATTTCTATACTAATCCTAAACTAACAAAACAAATAAAGTATTTATATAATACGTGAATATTTGTATTGGAATCATGAATCCCCCTATTTCCATCTATTTCAATTCTCAATAATTAATCTAGTACATTCATGCATTTTTTGACAATCGATAAAGCTAATATGTTAAATGTTCTTTTCCAAGATACACCAACCTATGACTAACACGAGATGATCCTATTCCTAGTCCGAATTCATATGAAAGTCATGCATTTGGTTTAGATTATCAATAAGATTGCATGCGTGAAAGAGATTATTCCTAATTCTAACTACACATGTTGATTTTACCGCGTTCTAGACTTATTGTGAGTATTCTTACACTACAACAAGCAACTAACTACTTAATTGGTGATCAATCAATAAGTAGTGCAATGGGTATGTAAAATCAATCAACTAATAACACAAAAATCCTAAATTGATATCTTGAATTAAAATAAATGAAAATAGGGTTCAAACATTCATCCAATACAATGAAAAACTAGCCTAATATATTTAAAACTAAATTACAAAGGAACAATTGGAAAATCATCACCCGGAAAGAAGAAATAATGAAGAATTGGAAATTTTCTACGTTCTTGATATGAATCTTGAATCCGGATGAAAAATCTTCAATATCCTATGCAATTCGCCTTGATTCCACGTTGTTGGCCATGTTCTTCGCCTCCAAAATATATATAATATAGAGATTTTTAGGTCTAGAGAAGTTCTTCCTTATGTGTATCCCACGTTTTCTATTTATAAGAGCCAGAAAATAGGTTAAAATCTCGTTCAATTTGGTTTCCAAAAGAGTTTGAATCGCGAAAGGAAACTAAAGATTCTTCTACGGAAAAGGCCTGTGCTCGCGCACCGTTATAAGTGTTGCCCGAGCGCCGTAGAACCAACTGACTCTCGGGTTGGGGGAAATAAGGCCGTGCGCGCGCGCTATGAATTGCCTGCGCGCGCGCAGGTTTGTCTCTGAACGGCTTCCGGTATTTTGACCATAACTTTCTCTACACATATCCGATTGAGTTGATTCAAGTTGCGTTAGAAAGCTAATTCAAAGATCTACGATTCTTATAGAAATATCAATTTTCCAATTCGAAATATTTCTATGCCAAAATTGCGTCTCAATGTGAGCCTGAAAATCCGAAGCACAACTTTTTCGGCTGGAAGTTGATATGTGATAATAATTGGACTATATTTCATTTCTTTGGCTTCTTTCCTCATCCACTTGATTTCTAACACTCTTAAATATTCATCGCGAGGTTCGACATAACTTTTGAATATTTTCATTTCAGCCCCCGAACTTTGTATTTGATACAATGGACTCTTTTTCTGCTATCTTTGCATTCTTTTCTTCAATTCTTCATCAAACATTGAGTTTTACCTATGCAATAAAATATAACACAAATTAAGCAGTATTTTATTCAAAGAACAGTAAAATATCATCATTTAGGACCTCGAATAAGTGTAGAAAGTACACTTATCAGAGATTAAACACAAAGAAGTGGAACGACATCACCTATAAATTGATGAATGTGATTAATTTCAGTTTTTGTCACGAACGTGGCCGGCTTTCTTCCGCTTTCTGCATGTGCATGTAATATATGAAGTCCGCTATTGTTTGTTAGTCCTCCAGCCGCCTACTGTGTGTATATGTTCACAAATTCAGCACTCTAGTTTCCCTTTTTCAGCCCAATTGCCGTCGAGTTCTCTGATTTCTTCTTTTCTGTGCATAATTTCTAACCTTATATATGTGTGTGTGTATATATATATATATACTACACAAAATCAGCAACAAATCTTCAGCAAACCCCTGGTTTTTGTCTCCCAAGTTGCCGCCATGTTTGTGATATATATATATGCATTAATTTATGCCCAAGATTCTTGTCTCCACTTTCCCAAATTTTAGACAATTTGTGCTTTTCCTTTCTCAAGTATATTGCTGCCGGCTTCACCTCTCTTTGCGTAATTGTATCCTAATTCTGCCCCACTCCCCCACCGTCTTCTGTGTGTATATATCTCTCATTCAATCAGCAGGCAACCCTTAAACAAAAAGGTCCAACATGCGAGCCCAATTCTGTCCAACGCAGCCCATTATGTGGTCCAATTAGAATTTCAATTCTTGAGTCCATTTAATTGTGAAACCAATGCCAATTTAGTCCTCGTACTTTGGATTTTTTCATTTTTCGACACATTTTGCTTCTTTTCTCCAATTTTCTTCCAACATTGAGTTTTACCTATAAGATGTAATATAAACACAATTTAGGGAGTATTTTGCCAAAAGAACAATAAAATTCTATAATTTCAAGTCCTAAATAAGTGTATAAAATACAATTATCAAACTCCCAAACTTGAATCTTTGTTTGTCCTCAAACAAAATAGAACTTAACTACACAAAATTCCATAAATAACTTGGTTGGATAATGTGCTTTTAGCCTCATAATTGGAATTTCAGAGTTGAAACTATAAACTGTTTCAAAATCACCATGCTAAATCAATCTCTGCCTATTCAATGCCAAATCGATGTGTGTGTGTGTGTGTGTGTGTGTGAAGATTCATGTAAAGCATCACAAAGTCATAAATTGATTCAATTCCCGATCATGTATGGCCAAATGTTTCATTTCTTCGCTCGTAAGATCCACGCCCCCAAACTTTATTATTTCCACTCTTTTCTCAAGGTGCGATATAATGTTGAATTTCTGAAATAAAACTAATCCTCACCCTCTCTAGTTTGGTTCGATTTTGCTAATTGCAGCTCAACATGTCAATAAATGCGGATTCTCCTTATTTTTGATTGCTTCAACCTCTAAGAGTCAATTAAATTAATAATCCCTCGTCAAAAGTCCAATTTTCTCAAACGAGTGTTCCGAGCTTACTTAAGACATATAGCAATTTTTTTTCTTCCTTTTTTTTTTCTCTTTTATTTTTTAGTGCATACTCCTCCCTATTAAACTTTCTAAATGACCCTTTAGCGAGCTTTCAACCGATAACTCCTAAGTCAGATGATCATAGGGTACCAGGTTTTTAGAGACCCTTACAGACTTAATCACTTGAGTCATAAATGCTACAAAGAGAAGTTTCAAAATAAGATAACACTACATATTCATTATTATTTTTTTCTATTTATTTATTTTTTCCTTTTTTTCTCATGGTCCGTGCAATGCTCCTTTATAAACACTCATTTCTCAAAAATCGACCATCAACTTAAGACTTTAACCTAATTTTTATCTTATTGGCATTAGACAATCCACATAAAATTTAGCACATATGGAAATCACATCTATCTCAATGTCTCCCTACATCAGCTTAATCACCCTCAAACTAACTAAAATTGGTTTAAAGATGTATAATATAGTGGTTGTGCGGTTATGCATCTATGGTCCATTATTTTCAACCTACTCAATAATATGAATCAAATTATTTTTCTTTACAATGCAAAACATAAATCTTGTGCTCAAAAATATCAAATTTCACATAAATAAGCACAAACTAACTTAACATATAACTTATCCATAATTTATAGTCCAACTCCATGTTCCAATAAATACATCATTGTTAGCAGATTATCTGACCCACACAAGCATGCAAAAATATATAAAAAGAAGTAATAAAAATGATTTTTTTTAAAGTAACAAAAGCACACACAAGCAAATAAAAACAAAAGAAAACTCATGTTTTTCACCCTCAAACTTAATGTAGACATTGTCATCAATTTCATAAATCCTAATTTCGCATATAAAGCGGTAGGGAAGAAAATGATGAAAAAGACTCCCCTGATATGGCTTGGAATCCGAAGGCTAGCTGTTCTAGTGCTCCCGTTGGCTCCTTGGTCAATGTTGATTTAGATATTCTGTGACAACATGTTCCTATGCAAAACAGTCAAATAAAACATTCAAGATCAAATACCTGGAACAAGTGGTACTTAGCTCTAACATCGATTAAACCAACTAACATATCAAATATATAAGAGGGAAATGGGGTGTGGATGATGAATCTCTGAAATAATAATAATAATAATAATAATAATAATAAAAGCTACTCTAAAAGAAAAAATAAAAATAAACAAATAAAGAAAAGGATAGAACTGTTGGGTTGCCTCCCAACCAGCGTTGTGTTTAAAGTCTAGCTAGACTTCTGTTGTATGGGCTAGTCTGCATTATTAAGTTGCACGATTGTCTTCTCACTAGGGTAGTCACCTCCCCAATAAGTTTTCAACCGCTGTCTATTTACTTTGAACCTTTTTTGCTGATCCTGTGATACTAGCTCAACTGTGCCATATGGATACACAGCTACAACAGTGAATAGACCTAACCACCTTGATTTTAACTTGCCAGGAAAGAGCTTGAAGCGAAAATTGAACATGAGTACCTATTGACCAACCTTAAATTCTTTTTCTTTTATATGTCTGTCATGCCATCTCTTGGTATTTTCCTTGTAAATTTTTGCATTCTCAAACGAATCCAACCGAAAATCATCGAGCTCATGAAGTTGCAGAACTCTCTTTTCTCCCGCTGCCCTCATATTGAAATTTAGTAAGTGTGTTGCCCAATATGCCTTATGTTCTAGCTCAACTGGTAGATGACAAGCCTTTCCAAATACTAGCTTATATGGAGACATGCCTATTGGAGTCTTGAATGCCGTTCTATACGCCCAAAGTGCATTGTCCAATTTCTTAGCCCAATCTTTACGTGATGCATTGACAGTAGCTTCAAGAATCTTCTTTAACTCCATATTGGAGATTTCCACTTGCCTGCTAGTTTGAGGATGATATGGAGTTGAGACTCGGTGTTTCGCTCTATACTTCACCAACAATGATGCAAATAGGCGGTTGCAAAAATGCTTTCCACTTCATTGATAATTGCCCTTGGAGTGCCATACCTCGAGAAAATGTTCTTCTTTAGAAATTGAGTTACCACTCGACCGTCGTTAGTTGGCAAAGCCACAGCTTCAACCTATTAAAACACGTAATCCACTGCTACTAATATGTATTGTTGACCATAGGAAGAGGGGAAAGGGCCCATGAAGTCAATGCCCCACACGTCGAATATCTCAACCTCCAAAATGTTGTTTAAGGGCATCTTGTTCTTCCGTGAGATGTTTCCGGTCCTTTGGCACTTATCACAATGTTTCACCATATAATGTGCATCCTTGAACAACGTAGGCCAATAAAAACTTAATTGTAGTACCTTTGTTGCTGTCTTGACTGCTGCGAAGTGGCCTCCATACGGTGTAGAGTGACATGACTCTAATATTTCATGCTGCTCTACTTCCGGCACACAACGACGTATAATCTGATCTGGACCCCTTTTGTAAGGAAACGGATCATTCCAAAAATAGTATTTAAGGTCACTGAAAAATTTCTTCTTATGATAACTTGAGTAATCTAGTGGGATAATGTAGCGAGCCAAATAGTTGACGTAATCAGCATACCATGGCGTAGTGATGATCTGAAAAAGCATCTCATCCGGGAAAACTTCATTTATCTCCTTTGTGGGGGTGTGGTTCATGTGATTCAAGGCGAGATAGATGATCTGCAACAACGTTCTCACTCCCTTTTTTTATCTCTAATCTCCAAATCAAACTCTTGCAATAGGAGTATCCATCGAATAAGTCTTGGCTTTGCATCCTTCTTACTCATTAGATACTTCAAGGCTGAGTGATCCGCGTAGACAATCACTTTTGACCCAATCAAATATGATCTGAATTTGTCAACGGCGAATACTACTGCTAAGAGCTCTTTCTCTGTAGTCTCATAATTCAACTGAGCCTCGTTTAAAGTCTTACTGGCGTAGTGAATGACATAAGACATCTTTTCTTTGCGTTGACCTAATACTGCCCCCACCGCATGATCACTGGCATCACACATAAGTTTAAACGGATAATCCCAATCTGGAGAAGTCAACACTGGCGCAGAAACTAATTTTTCCTTTAAAGTGTTAAAAGTCGTTAAGCATTCTTCAGTAAAATGAAATGGAGTCCCTTTTTTCCAATAGATTGCACAGAGGCTTCGAGATTTTGGAGAAGGCTTTGATGAAACGACGGTAGAACCTGGCATGACCTAAGAAACTTCTAACTCCCTTCACTGTTACCGGAGGTGGTAGTTTCTCGATGACCTGTATCTTAGCTTTATCTACTTCAATTCCCCGTGCCGATATCAAATGGCCCAACACGATCCCTTCTTGAACCATGAAATGACATTTTTCCCAATTTAATACCAAATTGGTGTCCTAACACCGCTGCAACACTTTTCCCAAATGTTCGAGGCATTCCTTGAATGACTTTCCAAAGACTGAAAAATAATTCATACATACCTTAATGATATTTTCCACATATCCGAGAAAATAGATATCATACAGCGTTGAAAAGTGGCCGGAGCGTTGCAAAGGCCAAATGGCATCCTCCTATAAGCAAAAGTGCCGTAAGGGCATGTGAATGTAGTCTTCTCCTGATCATCTAGCGCTATAGGAATCTGGTTGTACCCTAAGTAACCATCAAGAAAGCAAAAATAAGCATGTCCTGCAAGTCTTTCCAGCATTTGATCAATGAAGGAAATGGGAAAGTGATCCTTCCTTGTGGAGTTGTTGAGTTTGCGATAATCAATGCAAATTCTCCAACCCGTGACTGTACGCGTAGGAATGAGCTCGTTGTTTTCATTTGGAACCACCGTGATTTTTTCTTTTTTAGGCACAACATGTACTAGACTGACCCAATGGCTATCTGATATGGGGTAAATGATCACTGCATCCAGAAGTTTCAATACCTCTTTTCTTACCACTTCCTGCATAGTAGGATTTAATCTGCGTTGATGCTCAACTGAAGCTTTGTAATTCTCTTCATTAGTATCTTGTGCATGTAAAGCGTAGGACTGATCCCTTTTATATCTGAGATAGTCCATCCTATTATTGTCTTGTGCTCCCGAAGCACCCTCAACAATTGATCTTCCTCTGTTTCTGTAAGTGTATTCGAGATGATTACCGGAAGTGAATTCTTTTCCCCCAAGTATGCATAGCGAAGGTGAGTGGGCAGCTGTTTGAGTTCAAGTGTCGGAGCTTGCTACATAGATGGTAAAGGTTTTGTGGGTCCTTTACCGAGTTCCAAACATCGTTGCTTGAAACGTGGTGGTATGACTACCAAATAACGAGCACATTGTTCTGCTTCCTCATTTTCTGTCGATAAATCCTGAGAATGCACTAAACAAGCCTCAAGAGGTTCTTGAGGGTGATCAAGTCTGAATGTCTCTGATACTGCTTCATTTATTATATCAATCTGCATGTACGAATTCGGTTCGCTCTGAAATCTAAAAGCTTTGAATACGTTGATTGTTAGTTCTTCTTCATCTAACCTCAATATTAACTGACCCTTCTGCACATCTATCAGAGCCCTTCCTGTAGCCAAAAATGGGCAACCCAATATGAGAGGGACGTCCCTATCTTCCTCCATATCCAGAATAATGAAGTCTACTGGGAAGATAAACTTGTCTATTTTCACTAAAATGTCTTCACAAATGCATCGAGGGTGCTTGATTGACCTGTCAGCTAACTGTAATGAAACTGTGGTAGCCTTTGCTTCCCCCAAACCTAATTTCCTGAACAGAGATAACGACATTAAATTAAAGCTAGCTCCTAAGTCACACAATGCTTTATCTATATACAAGTTACCAATGTTATAAGGAATAGTAAAACTCCCTGGATCTTTTAACTTCAACGGTAACTTATGTTGGAGAATTACGTTGCAATCCTCAGTAAGCATGACTGTCTCATTATCCTCCAGCTTTCTTTTATTTGATAAAATGTCTTTCATGAACTTGGCGTAACTTGGCATCTGAGCTAAAGCTTCAGTGAATGGTATATTGATGTGCAACTTCTTGAACACATCCAAAAAACTTTGGAATTGCTTATTGAGCTTGTGCATTTGTAGTCTCTGAGGGAATGTGATCGGAGGTACATATGCTTTAACAAGCGCGGTTGCTTTCACCCGTGGACTATCTAGTAACTCTACGTGATTTTCCTCTGTAGCCTTGTTTGACTCATCCACATGTTCCTCGCCCGAAGTAGGTACCTTTTCTATGACTAGGGATGGCCGCTTTACATGTATTTCTGGTAACTGGACCCCGCTACGTGTAGTGATTGCTTGGACTTGCTCCTTAGGATTCGTCTCTGTATTGCTGGGTGAAGTCCCTTGAGCTCTACCTGACAGTGCGGCTGCTATCTGTCCCACTTGTTGTTCCAAGTTCTTGATCGAGGCCTGTTGATTCTGAGAGTTAGTCTCAGTTTTAGTAATGTACTGAGCTAACAAATCTTCCAACGATGGCTTCCTTACTTGCTGTTGTTGCTACTGTTGGAATCCTGGTGGTTTATTCTGATTGGTTTCTCCCTGTCCTTGTCCCTAATTGTTAGACCATGAAAAGTTTGGATGGTTTCTCCAGCCCGGATTATAAGTGTTGGCATAGGGGTTGTTCTGTTGTCTATAAAAGTTCTGCTCGTAGCTCACCTCCGCAGGCTGACTAGCATGTGTAGATGCCAAAGGGCAGCTTGTAGTAGTATGATCTACCCCACAACCTTCGCAAATAGGTGGTGATTGGTGTACCATGTTAACTGACCAGGATAGATTGTCTATTTTCATTGTAAGAACTTCCATTTGTGCAGTCAGCGCTGTCATTGTATCCACGTTGTGTATCCTTGCTATTTTCTTTGGAGCTTCCCTATTGGTTGGCCACATCGACTGGTTTTCGCCTATTTTCTCATACAAATCATAAACTTCATCGACGTCAGGTTTCATCACTGATCCTCCCGCTAAAGCATCTACCATATTCCTAAACTCTTGTTGTAGACCGTAGTAGAAGAGATACTGCTGAGCTTGCTTAGGAATGTCAAGGCTAGGAAATTTCTAGAACAATTCTTGAACCTTTCCCATGCCTTAGAGTAGCTCTCTAAATCTTTCTACTTGAAAGTGTGGACTTCATTCCTGATTTGGTGGACTCGAGAAGGTGGGAAGAATTTCATTGTAAATTTTTGAACCATATCAGCCCATGATTGTATGTTTCCTGGAGGTAAGCAAAGAAATCATTAACTAGCAACATCCTTAGAGTATGAGGGAATAAACGCATTTGAAAAGCATCTGCTGATACCCCTTCGTGACTGATCACCTCACATAACATGAGAAAAGCCGAAATATGTTCATGAGGGTTCTCCGTGGCTTTTCTAAAAAACCTGATGTCTTGGTGATTTTGGAATAGATTTATGACATCCGGTCTAAGGTGGAAGTTAGGCTGTCCGAATGGAGGGTATACCACTGCTGGTTGCACTGGTGCATGAATTGGGTTTACATAATCCCCAACTAAAATGGGAGCTTCATTCTGGATGGTTCTCTGTTGATTTGGTTGTGGTAGTTGATTGTCAACTGGAACAGTAGCTTGATTCCGTTGTTGATTCTGATTATCAACCATTCTCATTGCTTGACGTTGACCTTTCCTGGGATTTCTGAATGTCCTTTCAATTTCGTGATCTATTGGAACTAGACCAATTTCGTCAGGAGCTTGCATAAACCAAGTTTACCCAAGAAAAATCAAGACCCAAGAGAACTCAGGAGTGTAAAAAAAAAAAAGCCTAAAAACAACGAAAAATAAAAATAAAATTTAAAGCGATCCTAAAATATCAAATACCCAAGATTAACACCGTTATTCCCCGACAACGGCGCCAAAAAGTTATTCGTGCAAAACCCACAAGCGTACGGCAACACAAGTAATTGAATTAATGAGTTAAGAGTTATCGTCCTACAGGGAATAAAGATTAATTTTAGTGTATTCGATATATTTAAATTCACAAAAGTTGTAAAAAGAAAATGAGTGATTTAGATTTAACTACGTTCTATAACTACGATAAGTGTATTTTCTACACTTATTCAAAGCTTGAAACTATAGAATTTTATTGTTCTTTTGGCAAAATACAACCTAAAATTGTGTTATATTATATCTTGTAGGTAAAACTCAATGTTTGACGAAGAATTGGAGAAAAGAAGCGAAATGTGTCGAAAAAGGGAAAAATCCAAAGTACGAGGATCAAAATCTACACTATAGAAGTTGGAGGACTAAATTGGATTAATTGGAGAAATACAAATCAATTGGGCCCAACTTGAATTTCTAAATGGACAAATCCATCGGTGGCTTAGGGTGGATACAATTGCATATATATATATGTATATACAGACGGAACAGCAGAAAATGGGGGAGCAGCCGGGCAGAAGAAAAATAAAGCAGAATTTGTCGATGATATATTTTATCATCTATACACACATTAAAAAGGGAGATTAGTGGCTGAATTGGGGAAGAAGTTTGGCAGCTGAAAGAGATTAAACATATACCTTGGTAGTGGAATATATATACATATATACACATTCAAAACCAAGTTGCTGGAGGATGCACGTAGTGGGTGGCAAAATTAGTTGGCTGAATTATATACAACGCGTGGCCGGAATTTAGGAGGAAGAAACCAAAGTTGCTGAATTTGATTAATACATATATGCAAAGTGGGCGGCAGAAGTGAGGCAGTGAAGGAAAAGAGTCGGCAACACGTAATTTGGGAAATTAATCACGTTCATCAAGTTATAGGTGATGTTGTTTCAATTCTATGTGTTTAATTTCGATAATATGCTAAACTAAATTCCCTTGTATTGGATGGATGATGAAGCTATTTGATTTTTAGTTTTAATTCGAGACCACGTGTTTTTAGTTTAATTCTTGTGTTTTGATTTCATAAACATGTATGAATTTATTGTTTTAATGCTTGCGCACCATTATGACAATTAGTTGCTTATTCGTAGTGTTGGAAAACTCACGGTAGGTAGAACACTGTTTATGGAACACATGGGCAATAAATATTATGAATAATGTTTATGGCGTGTGCGATCATGTACGATAATCCTATATGTTAATGCATGTTTGTCATATGAATTCAGACTAGGAATATGATCGTCTCGTGGCAATCATAGGTTTATTATATTTTGGGAAAGAATAGTAAATAAAAGTGGAATTATCGATCGTCACAATTGCATGAATTAAATTAATTATCACTGGTCGAGAATTGAAACTAAGAATTGATTAGTGGAGTCGAAAATCCAATACACTCTCCCACAACGAACTCGTACACTTGCGAGATTTTCACGTAACAAACTACAAAAGCAATAAAATGTGATTTTTAAATCAAATAAGGGTGAGTGTATTGGATTTCCGACTCCACTAATCAATTTTTAGTTTCAATTCTCAACTAGTGACAATTAACTTAATTCATGCAATTGTGACAATCGCTAATTCCATTTTTATTTACTATTCTTTCCCAAGATATAATAAACCTATGATTGCCACGAGACGATCCTATTCCTAGTCCGACTTCATATGACAAACAAGTATTGACGTTTAGGATTATCATCTATGATCGTACGCGTCATAAATATTATTCCTAATATTTATTGTCCGTGTGTTCCATAAATAGTGTTCTACATATCGTGAGTTTTCCAACACTATAAATAAGCAACTAATTATCTTAATAGTGCGCAAACATTAAAACAATATACTAAAGCATATTTATGAAATCACAACGTACGAATTATACTAAAATCACATATTTTCAAATTAAATACTAAAAATTAATTAGTTTCATCATTCATCCAATACAAGGAAATTAGCCTAACATATTATCAAGATTAAGCACAAAGAAGTGGAACGACATCACCTATAAATTGATGAACATGATTAATTTCAGTTTTTGTCACGAACGTGGCCGGTTTTTCTTCCGCTTTCTGCGTGTGCATGTAATATATTTCAGCCCTCTATTGTGTATTACTCCTCCAGCCGCCCAGTGTGTATATATATATTCACAAATTCAGCACTCTAGTTTCCCCTTTTCAGCCCAATTTGCCGTCTAGTTCTCTGATTTCTTCTTTTCTATGCATAATTTCTAACCTTATATATGTAAATATATATATATACTAAACAAAATCAGCAACAAATCTTCAGCAAACCCCTGGTTTTTGTCTCCCAAGTTGCCGCCATGTTTGTGATTTGTGCTTTTCCTTTCTCAAGTATATCGCTGCCGGATTTCGCCCCGCCCCCCCCCCCCCCCCCCCCCCTCCCCTCTGCCGTCTTCTGTGTGTATATATCTCTCATTCAATCAACATGCAACCCTTAAACAAAAAGGTCCAACATGCGAGCCCAATTCTGTTCAACGCAGCCCATTATGTGGTCCAATTAGAATTTCAATTCTCGAGTCCATTTAATTGTGAAACCAATGCCAATTTAGTCTTCGTACTTTGGATTGTTTCATTTTTCGACACATTTTGCTACTTTTCTCCAATTCTTCATCCAACATTGAGTTTTACCTATAAAATGAAATATAAACACAATTTATGCAGTATTTTGCCAAAAGAAAACGAAATTCTATAATTTCAAGTCCCAAATAAGTGTAGAAAATACACTTACCAAACGTCACTTAGTAACCTACACAAAAAATAACCTACACCAAAAAAAAAAAAAAAAAAAATGTTAAATAGCATCACTATTATTCTAATACCAAAAGAAAAGTAGAAAACTGTAGTGTCGACATCAAGTTTTGATTAGCCATGAGAAGATGACATTTTGGTTCTTTTTTCTAATACAAAACAAGGGAATTATGGTATTTTCAATACGTAATCAGGATCAAACGAGCAGTTATGTCATTTGAGGATTTAAAATGCAATGTTTAGTTTTTGAAAGGTTGACCTCTCAACCAGCAATACCCACTCTCAAGTTATATAGGCATTTCTTACTTGTGATTTTACACTTGTATGTAATAGCTAAATAGAACTTCAATACTTAAATATTCAATTCTCGACTTAACAGTAGCTGCTCCCAAAAATGAAGAAAAAAAAAAAAATAATAAAAAAAGGAACACGATCTATCACAATAACAAGCTTGCTTCATAAAAAGTCTGAACTACTAAATTTCCTAACTGAGAACTGCGCATCAAAAGAAGTCTGAACTATTCACCCATAGTTTGCTGTACAGAATGTACTTATATTCCCGACCTCGAGGCCGGGGCTGAACACAATACACAGCCATTACAGTTACTAACGAGTACTGAGTTAAAACCAAGGGGAAATACATTTTATCAATAGCTATCCGTAATCAAATTATGTGCACATTGGCCCTTTATAAGTAGCAGTTGGGTTCAACTTCATCCACAGAAGGCAGCATCCATCGCACGAAAGATTGAAGCAGTATCGAACCGAAAGTTTCTAAAGCTCTTTCCAGGACCTTCAGAAGGATGCATGTCAGCCACTGGTTTAGTTGGCTGGCTCTCTGTTGTTGAGCTGCTTCCGGTAGAGCTGTTCCTTGCCTTCCAAACGGTTATTCCTTCAAAATGCATGTATAAATTGTCAGTAAATTGAATCCTGGAAAAGCACTGTCTCAGATTTCAGCAAAACTAGAGAGATGATAAGGAAGAAACAAGTTCATTTTAGTCACTAAACTTAATTGTATCACTATAGTCACCGATTTCATTTCAGTTAAGACATTCTATCTAGGGGAATTTGCGGTGGAGGTCCCAAACCTTTCAAAAATGCACATCGCAGTCACACTGTACCTTTAAATCATAGCAACTATGTTTCAAATCTTGCAATAAATGTGCACTTGAAAGACCTCAGACGGTTTCTGTCCAAATGATCGTTAGTTGACTAAGAGTCGAGTGTTTGACCAATTGTTAAGAGAATAAAAATGTCTCAAACATTTTTTCACTTAAAACAATTAATGATAAGCAAAAATTTACAAGAAAAAAAATATGGATCTTCTTCTCTACCTACCCCACCCACCTATCTTCACCCCTGTCATCGCCACCACCTCCACCCATCTCCATCTCCATCCCTACAACGACACCGCCCACTACCTCACCCCGCCACAACCGAATTTGTACACTGCTAAACCATATTTGAACTAGAATTTTGATTTGTAATAGAATCTAACTACTTGCTTGTCATCCATTACCCTGTTAAATTCACATGGACCGAACTTGAACCGAACGGTTCTTCATAAGTTAAATACCCGAACAGGTACCCGAATCAAGAACCGATAGGTATAGGTCGAGTTTCGAGTCTAGACCAAGAACCGAAACTAAATAATTTTTTTATTTTTTTTATTGACGAGAAACCAGAGGTCCAATACCTTGATTTTCAACCCAACCCGAGGAGAAATCCCCAAGTTGTTGGTGGAGTGTCCCGGGGTTGGGGGAAGAGATTCAATTGTGCCAGGTGGTGTTGCGATAGGGACAAAGGTGGTTACAATGGAGGGGGATGGATAGGTAGGATAAGTGGAGCAGATCCTTAATTTCTTTCTTTTTGTAATTTTTTTTTTTTCCCATTATCAATTATTTTTAAAGGTAATCAAAATTTTATTAATCAATGATACACGAGGAGTGTATAATCATTTTAAGTCAGAAAAGAACGACATGAAATTAGGCAGCCCATCTATATGCCTAATAGTCGCAATATTAAACCAAGTATACAATGTCAGATAAAACAATTCTCTAATCTGCGCATATCTGTGATTGGTCTTCAAAACAACAGTTGTTTCTTTCTCTCCACAAGTACCGAACGATGCACCCCGGAATAAGAACCCAAACAAATTTACTATCCTTATCTCGAAACTCTCTCCTCCATGCCTTTAACATGTCCTCCATGTAGGGATGTCAACGAGCCGAGCCGAGCCCGAGCTTTTTTTAAGCTCGGGCTCGGCTCGAGCTTTTTTTGGCCCGAGCCGAGCCCGGTCAAAAAAATAAGGCTCGACCCAAGCTTTTGGTCGGAGCCTTAGCGGGCCGAGCCGAGCCGAGCCGAGCCTGGGCCGACTCGATTTTTTTATTTTTTTTAATGTCAAATCTACATTTTTTACTTAAAAAATTTAAAATTTGTACGATTTATACGTATTATAAATTAAAGAAAAAAGCTCGGGCTCAACTCGGGCTTTTTTGGGCCCGAGCAAAGTCTGGCCAAAAAAATGAGGCTCGTTGTAACCGAGCCCGAGCCAAGCCCGAGCCGCCCGAGCCGGCGAACTTTTTTGCCATCCCTACCTCCATGCGCCTTGACAATACCCAATCCATGTGTTGTGACGCAAAAATATCGTTCCGCAGTAAGGGAACAGCATTACAGTGAAGAAACAGGTGGTCAATTGTCTCCCCGTCCCTCTTACATATATAGCACAACTCCGTAACATAGAAACCCCTAGTACGAAGATTGTCCACCGTTAACACCTGTCCTCTGACTGTCGTCCAAAGTAAAAATGCCACTGGAGGGGGCAGTTTACATTTCCAAACTATCTTCCAAGGAAATGAACTCTCTTCAATTCCCAATAAGGATCTAAAATAAGTGCGAACTGAGAAGATGCCATTACGTGTCAATTTCCACCTGCTACAATCACCCTCTCCAACCCTGATATGAACATCATATAAAGATGTCAAGAAGAGCGCATATTCATCCAATTCCCAGTCTTGCAAATCCCGGCCAAAAACAATGTTCCAACTGGAGCTCCCATTATGGAAATATAAGACATCATACACCGTGGCATACGGTTGCAACGCAATTCGATACAGAGAAGGAAATCCTAATTTAAGCGATTGATGTCCACACCAACAATCATCCCAAAAACTGATGAAATTACCATTCCCGAAAGTCACTCCACCCTCGCCGAATATACCGCCACAAACTCACCCCGTAAGAGTCACACCTCACCCGAGCACCAACCCCCCTCCATGACGCCATATTTAGCCCCTATAATTTCTCTTCAAAAACTCTCCCTCTCTACTCCAAATCGCCATAGCCACTTACCCAACAATGCCTTATTAAACAGAACAAGACTTTTCAATCCGAGACCACCGAATCTAATAGTAGAACAAACAACACGACAGTTAACCAAATATAGTTTCCTCACTTCTCCTAAACCTCCCCAAAGAAACTCCCTTTGGATCCTCTCTAATCTTTTTGCCACTGTGCCAGGAATGAGAAACAATGACATGAAATAAGTAGAGAGATTCGACAAAGTGGATTTTATGAGAGTAAGACGACTTCCCTTTGAGAGATACATGCGCTTCCAACACGCAAGTCTTTTTTCTCCACCCTTTCCACAATACTGTTTCAAATCTGTAAGCTTTTAAACCGTGCTCCTAAATGAAGCCCGAGATATGTCATAGGCAATTGCGCCACCCTACAACCTAAAATTGCAGCCAACTCCTCCACATTATCAACCTCTCCCACAGTGATAGCCTCATATTTTGCCCAAATTGATTCTCAATCCAGAAACAACTTCAAAACACAAGAGTCAACGACGCAAGTTCCTGAATTGTTCTGCATCTGCATCACAGAAAATCAGCGTATCTACGAATAGTAAATGAAAAACCTGCAACTGCTTAACAACAAAGCCCCTTAACAAGCTTTGCCCCACGACCTTCTCCAGCATCCTGCTGAAAGCTTCCATAACAATGACAAACAACAAAGGGGATAGAGGATCTCCTTGCCTCAATCTTCTACTGCTACGAAAATAACCCTCCAGAGCAACATTCACCATGACCGAGAAAGAAACTGTAGAGATACAAAACTGGATCCACTAGCACTTCTCCCCAAAGCCACAATGCATGCGCATATACAACACGAAACCCTAGTTAACATGATCATAAGCCTTCTGGATGTCGAGCTTGCATAACATTCCTGGAACCCTTAGTCGCATTCTAGAATCAATGCATTCACTTGCAATAAGTACGAAATCCAAAATCTGGCGCCCTTTAACGAAAGCATTCTAAAATTTAGACACCACCTTATTCAGCACCTCCTTTAATCTATTCGCCAAAAGCTTCTCAATAATCTTGTAAACCCCACTCACTAAACTAATAGGACGAAAGTCATTAATATCCGTCGCTCCCGGCTTCTTCGGAATAAGCACAATAAAAGTAGCATTAGCGCTTCTTAAGAATCTTTTGCGCTGAAAGAAAAAAAATAAGGATCTCCATAATGTCAGATCGCACCACTTCCCAACAACCCTTGTAGAAAGAGAGAATCCATCCGTCCTGGGGCTTTATTGTCATTCATGCTAAACACCACCTCCCTCACTTCATCCTCCCCAAAAGGTCTCTCTAACCAAATGGCATCCTCTTCATTAATAGTCGAGAAGTCCAGTCCATCCAAATCTAACCTCCAGTCCAACCGCTCCCGGTAAAGATTCTGATAAAAGCTTACTATATAGGTCCTGATCTCCCGTGGCTCCTCATAAGTAACCCCATCGTAATAGAATTGTTACGTCTGTTGGACTTAGCAACCTTATAGAAAAATTGAGTGCATCTATCCTCTTCTTTCAACCACTTGACCCTGGATTTCTGACTCTAAACAATCTCCTCCATCTCTACCAACCTCTCCAACTCTTCCCTTAATTCTCCACGTCTTGCCCCTATCATCCCCTACCAAACCTCCACTTTTCTCTCTCCTATCCAATTCTTCCAAGTCTGAAAGACATTGATTTTTGCGATAGCTAACGTCTCCCACCGCTTCCTGATTCCACCTCTTAAGGTCCTCTTTCAAAGCCTTTAATTTCCAATCCAAAACATAACTAGGAGACCCCATGAAATCATAGGATGTCCACTAATTTCGTACTCGTTCCCTAAATCCTTCAACTTTTAACCACATTTTCTCGAACCTAAAAGACCTTCCACCTCACCTTACATTCCCGGACAATGAAATAGGAAAATGATCTGAATACAACCTCCCCAATCTCCTCTGCGTGACCTCTGGGTACTTTGTCTCCCACACTCCACAAACCAAAAACCGATCTATTCGGGATAGGACATGTTGGTCTCGGTTAGAAGACCAAGTAAAATCTCCCCCAATCAAAGGCAGATCCACCAACATGTTATCCCTGATAAAATCAGAAAAATCCTCCATTGCTCCATAACTCTTCCCCCAGTGGACCTCTCAGTAGGAAATCGGACCACATTAAAATCACCTCCAGTACACGATGGGAGATTCCACCAACTCATCATCCTCGCCAATTCATCTCACAATCTACCTCTACCCTCATCTACGTTAGGCCCATAAACTCCTATAAACATCCAACGGAAATTATCCCCAATATTTCTAAACGAAAGCGATAGGGAAAATATCCCCTTACTAACCTCCTCCATAACAAAAACTCTATTATCCCACATCACTAACACTCCCCCTGACGCCCCTAATGATCCTACATATTGATACCCCACACGCTGTCCACCCTATAGGCTACTCACAACGGTCCTCGAAACATCCTCCAACTTAGTTCCTTGTAGACATACAAGGTCAGCCCTCCATCACCTTACAAGATTCCGAACACCCAATCTTTTCCCGGCTTCATTAAGACCCGTCACATTCCAACTAATAATTTTCGGAGTCATCTAAATACTTCGTCATCCCTCCCCATCATACCTCTCCTTGACTCGCCACCCTCAACATCATAATTAACCGAGCATTCTAGACGCTTAAGCTCACGATCACCCTTTCTTCTTGTTTGTCCTCCCGATGTACCCATCCCGTCCCCTACTAGCCTCTAATTCCTCAAATAATTGTAGAAGTCTATTTTCATACACATCACATGACACCCCTACCATCTTACTAAATTCTAGGATTTTTTGAAAAACCCAATCTGATGGTCGAAGTTTGACGTCAAGAGCATTAACTTTCGCTATATCCCCAACATAAGGGGCAATAAAATGTCCATCCTCTTCCTCCACCCGTACATCACTGTCTGTGTTCCCCTTTTCGTCTCCACCAACCCACACCACCAACGCGTTCTCATTCCTTAAATCCCCTTCCATCGAAGCCTTAGAAGATCTCCTAGCATAGGTATTCCTTACCATAAACACTGAACCTATCCTACCTTGCTGATTCTCAATTGCCAAGTTTGATCTTTCACCCAATGTGCCCTCATTCGTAAGACAATTGGTCGTCTCTAAAATCTCTGTATCCAGATTTGTAATACCCAGCTCCCCTACTATAGCCCAAGGCTCCGCCTCTCGATGTGCCTCAATCGTAGAATCCATTTCATCCTTTCATGTTCCCTCCATCTCCACCTTATCTACTGCATGTTTATCTTTACATTGTGCCCTTACTAGTGATAGCTCCTTGGGTTACCATTGTCTAAAGACTCATCTAAATTCACCCCACACTTATGACAAAAAGTGTTCCTGGGCCCCACTATGACCCACTATCCACAACCTTAATCAAATCATCCAATTCCCCTTTCAACGCCTGGATACGGGCCCCTTAAGACTGCATTAGGATCACATATCTCGTTTTTCGCTCTTCCCTTATTCAACAACACTCCCTGATTAGCCTTTTGCAACTCCCTTACGTTTGCCGTAACATCGGGATAAATCATCCCAAGTCGGCTCCTTTCTTCAGCTATTCGACGCTTAGCCTTATCTCCGGCTACAAAAGAATCGACAACTGCCTGAAACCGCTATCCATCCCTCCATTCGCTCCTTCCGGCACCATCACGACTCCTCTTCTACGCCTTTCCCCACATTGTGCTATCATAAAAAACCTACCCCGATTGTTGGCACAACGTTGTGCCAAGAATACTCGAGAGGACTCATCCAACTTGACGACGTAATCCACCGTGTTACCAGCTACCCGCAGCTTATCCATCATATTCACCATCCAAACGGCACCAAACCGGCCCATGCAAATAGTGTCGATACCTTCGATCCCCATTCTAAAAACTTAACAGTACTTGAATCAGTAACAAACACTACAAACTCGCGTGAATAGAAAGTCTTGAGACACGTTGCATATGTCTGTCTCCCTAGATTTCGTGCAAACGGGCCAGCCGATGATGAATCCAATGGTCAAAATGGCCTCGAGACATTGCGGTGATTCTGTGCTTTTTTCGGCGTAGGCGTGTGGGCCCCACGCGGCGGCAAATTGGCTCGTGTGGCAGTGAGAAGGTAGGAGATGACTAGATCTAGATCTTGGACGCGTGAGCTAACCTTAGTTTCTCCTGCTCTGGGACTGTGATTTCACCATTCCCTTCGATAGTGACATCGCAGTAGGCCTCCAGTTGCACGCCGACATCTGCATCGTGATGTAGGCCACAAGTTGCGATAGTGTGGTTTTCGGCTGCTTGGCTGAGGATTTGTGGCCGGTAGGGTTGGGTCGTCTGAGTGGGGTCAGGTTGCCGGCGGCGGTGATGTGGCTGGTTGGGTTGGGTGGTGGGGGAGACCATCTCTAGGGTTTCATTCCCAACAAAAAAATCTTAGATATTAAAATTTTTCATATCAATTATTAATTGTTTCTTATTTCAATTATATTAAGTTAAGAATTTTAAAACTCGTGTCCTTTTTTAGAATTGGTCAAATTAAGGATAAACGCTTGACTCTTGGTCAAGAGTCACTTGGGCAGAAATCGCCCAGAGGATCTATAGGTGCACATTTATTGAAATGTTTGGACACGGCTATACGCATTAAAGGTTTGGGACCGCACTACACATTTTTGAAAGGTTGAAGTTTGGGACCTCTAATGTAAATTTTCCCCTCTACCTATTACAACTGGTTGATAAGAACTAATCATTCTTCCTACGTGGTATATCATTTGCCTTGTTAACGGTCTGAGTTAGCTTGCCTAATGTGCAAAAACAAGGAAAGAGAAAAGAAAGAAAAACGAACATATCTACCAGCCTCCCCTTCCCTCCCCTCCTCCACTACAACCAGAATCACCAAGCAAAATCTTAGGCTTCTCAAAAATAGAATAATCCAAAATGGTGCTGCATTAGAGACAATTTTCAAGTAAATCAAATTCAAAAAATGCTCCACCATCCATCACGGGCAAAGCTATTCTCATATCGATGAATATTACCCAACCCAATAGACACAAGTGTGATTGCCAAACAATAATCAAAGACGGGGTTCGTTTACTAATTACAATATGAACTTTGGTTATTATCACACTTTTTATTGGTTGGGCACATTCATCGACAAGATTGGAAAAAAGAGATAATTTTTTTTTCTTTTTAAGAGTAAAGACATGCTCTATTGTGTTTCTACCTTCTCCTAAGGATTAATTAAATAAAAGAGAGTTGATTAGGGTATTTGCGAGAAGAAGAGATTCTCTTGTAGACTAGCATAAAGCTGAGAAGGGATATTTCCAAGATATTCAATAGGACATGGTATAACACCCCAAAAAACTATAATAGTTTTTAATCTTGAAATCAGGACCTTAGGTTAAGATGTTGAAAGACAGGACCAAATTGACTTCATATAGTTTAGGGACCATAAGGCACATTGGCACATAGTTGAGGGACCCCATGTACAATTTTCAAAACTTGCTGTTTTTAGGTTTAATTAAGGAATGATTATAGGAAAATGATGAATATTCCATATACGTGTATGGATATATATATATATATGTTAACGTACTAAATATGTTGAGATAAATAAATTCTCATAAAATGGGACAAGACAATACGAAAATTTCCTTAATTGAGTTTTGTTCATATATGAGCCACTTTTTCTAATTATGAACGAAAGTTGCCATACGCACACATACACAAGCACACACACACACAATTAATCAATTAGCTATGGAATCTCAAATCTCTGATATGTGTTTAACGATCCCTTCGAATTTCCGAGGTAAGTTTAGTCGTATGATGTAAAGTGAATTTTTTTTCGCACTTTAAATTTCGAAATTCGATTTATGAATATGATATGGGTCCTATATGTATAAGTTTAAAGGAGCCAGAGTTGAGTAGCGCTGCGCATGAGAATTATGGCCACCTAAGTTTGGTTTCTAATTTTCGCGTCTCCTTAAGTACGTTAAGAATTTCAAAATTTAAATATGAAATACGATTCATTATGGCTCACTTATTGAGAATTATCTCATTGTTTAAAATATTTCCATTTTCAAGTAATTAAGGTTCAAGGAATTGAAGTTTGGAACTGGCCAATGTGGCATAATAAAGAGATTTTTGAACAATTTGCTGGATTTATTTTTATGTTTTAATAATTTTTTTTTTTTCAATTATTGTAATTGTTAGGATAAAGTTATTCTTTATGAAAGTTAATTTGTTGTTTCACGATACGAGATTAACCATTCTAAGGTAAGTTTTGGATCGTTACACATGGTGTTGGAAGGTGGTGGCTGGTGAGGTTGGCATAGGGGTTGCTTGCAGGATATTATTTTAGGTTTTCTCCTCTCTCTTTTTTGTTTTTTCCCCCTTTTTTCGTCTTTTACAAGCACCATTGTCAAGCCAACTTAGTGCAATATGGGATACATCCCATATTCAGTTAGTTTTATTAAAGGATGGTAATGAAGTACTTTAACTGAAACGAAAAGAGAACTTCGGAGACTAAATTGAAACAAAATTAAGTTTCAACAAATGAAATTTTGCTAAAAGTTGGACCATTTTCATTTTACCCTGGTACAGTCCATACAAGTACTAATTTCTGATGATGGGCTATATTTTGATGCTCAATATGCTTAGGGGGGAGATTCCAATTACATTATCATGCAGCAGAAATGACAATTTACAAAGAAGCCCCTTTTTTCTCAAATCATCTCTAACAATTATATTTATGGAAGGATAAGGTATTTTCTAACATACGTTTGCTTCTTATGCTACTTCAGCAAGGTATTTGCCCTAATTGACAAAATCTTGATCTCCGAAATATCCATTGGCAATTAGGTAGATATTTAAGAAGTCGGTGCAAAGGAGGAACTTTAAACTGCACCAGTGATTTTATTAGATAGTAATTTAATAATTTTTTTGCATAGTAAATTTGGAAAATTATGAACTCTTAGTAAAAGTCAAGTACACTATCAGAAAAAGCAAACACTCCAGGCACCAGCTTCTTACATATATCCATGGTTAGGAAGGAGTGTCAACTGTCACATACAATAAACTGAGAACAACTTACTTTTGGCCAAGTCACAAGGGTCCAATTATCAAGAAAATTCATCAGAATTTTTCACACTAAATAAGCTAATCTTTAAAGTTTAAAATGGTGTAAACTTCATGGTGCCAAGAAATTTAGTTACGAGGATTTATTCACGCTGATAAACAAGTGGAAGAATCCAACCAGAAGGAAAGTGATTGTGCATAATGTAGCATGCCTTAGAATGATAATCATGCCCATTAAAATGGCATAGAAATGCAAAGCCTTGTTTTCAAATGTAGGCCTTGCCAAGATAAGCCCATATAAAAAGTCTTACTGTCAGAAATTCCATTCAACTTAATTTGTCCAAAATCCCTATATGTGGCCCTGAATCTACCAAAAATGAGAGACAGGAAGTTGTTTCAGTGCTCGAGACTCGTAAGGTCATTAAGCATCAAGCTTTACAATTTGTCCCGTAAGATAAGCTGATAGAAGCACATTAAACCATCAAGGTTCATCTGCTGTCTAGTATTAATATTTTCAATTCAGAAGAAATCAAAGAACCTTAAATGGAGGCCACTAGGGCAATCATGTGCTATCCCAAAATAAGAATGTAGAACTGGCAAGTGATACTAAATGCATCAGAGAATATAGATTGAGGAAGCAGAATAGTAAGAACGACAGGGAAAGCGATTTGAGAAAGAGAGAGGACCTTTCAAAGGTCTGTCTGATCTAGGTGTTACGGGGGATGGATGAGCCGCAATCCATGTTTTCAAAGATCTGCAAAGAAGGTCTTGATATATAAAAAACCAATAGAAAGTTAGGAGATCTCAGAAATTGCATGCCATAAAACTCACTTGAGAAACGGAGCAACCATGTAAAGCTTGAGGCCAGTGGTCGCGCGAGATATGACATCATCACTTGCTGGATGAAGTTCATCAAGTCGATGCCACGCAATTTCCTGAATAGTATAAGAACATAGTTTAACTGTCCTAATTCAGAATTGAGAAACAGCAACCCCCACCCTCACAAGATTAAGGTATTTATGTATATAACACACAATGCATAAGCAGAAAAATCTATCTTTTTCACTTTTTTCCCAGAAAGATACAGGTGAAGGTGAGGACAGGAAACGGAAAGATAAGAGAAACTAAGTTCAACCGCAAAGATAAGAAAGCTGCCACTTCATGAAAGTTGGGAAGTTTTAAGTTTTTTCAATGAAAAAATGACTTACACTTATCTCTTTTTTAGTCAGAGGAGCAAATGATGTATCATCTTTCACTCCAGCAACTATGTACAGCCTCACTCTCTGCTGTCCGAAAATCATTTCTATGTAGTCATCTTTGTTAAGAAGTTTTGAAAAGTCAAAACCTGTTTCCTCCATGACCTGCATCCATACAAAATAAAGTCGAAAACATTTTATTGGTTTGAGCATTATGCGTGTGAAGAGCAGGGATCAGATTTTAGGAGGCTAAAAATGAAATAGATCAGATAACAATAAACCTTTTGAGAAATCGATTAAATATCAGATCACTATTGATTTGTAAAGAATTGGTCGTAAACTTCAGGGCCCCGTGGGATTAGTCGAGATGTGCACAAGCTGCCCGGACATCCACGGTTATAAAAAAAATAAAAAAATATTGATTTGTAAAGAATGTTCCTTCAGAGTGGTTATGAATTGCATTGATGCATGTAAGGGGGAAAACAGCTGTTCCTTTTCCTATTAGGCTTTTCAAAATCAAAAGATACATTTGACTCATAAATTGGATTATGGACAATTGACATTCAGAAACCCAAAATGATAAACTAGTATCATATTTATATGGCCCCAAAGAGACATCAAGAAATCAGTGAACATTAACGCACCCAAAAAATGGAAGGACAAGTACTAGTTCACCCAAAATCATTATGCCCTTACTTGGTACGGATTGTTTAAAACTCATTTTTTTCCCAAAATTTATTTTTATTCACACATTCTCCCAATAGAATAATTTTACACATAGACCCATAACTTTTTCCTACTTTTTACCTACACATACTCCAAAAAAATCAGTTTTTACAAAATCTTAATCAACAGGCCCTATAATTCCAATGTGCAATAATATATAACTTCCAAAAATTTACAAATTTCCTTGCACATGCCTAAACTAGAAAGAACCTCAAGTAACATTTATAATAATTTACATGATAGCAATTGGGTCAATGATACGATTCTCATGAACTTCAGCATTCTAGAGGATTACACTACAAATTGTTCAACAAAATGATAAATGCCGCAGATGAAATATAGACATACTTCTCTGATGGCACAATTGTGGTCTTCCTCATCTTTATTCTTTTTCCCACGGGGAAAGCTCCAACTTGTTCCTTTCCATCCCTTCACTAGTAAGCACTGATTTTGTCGCCATAATAGTTCAAAATGAAAAAAACAGAAGTCAGTGGTACACACAACTTTAGGAATTGTAATCCACAATTAAAATTCGTTTCAAGTACATTTGTCACGGTAAATAACATAAAAATTATTTAAATTTCTATTTCCATTCGATGAACGCCTTTAATTTGTAGAAACTTCATGTCATAATACTAGTTTAGATTTTAGGTTTTTACTGTTATAAAGAATCCAAATCATTTATTGTCTTACTGAATTGCAGTGGCATTCTCATAATATATATAGACTTCACCACATCATCTGCGCAACCATTCAATCCCTAAATCTTGCAAATAAGTCTCATGAAAATAAAAGAAAAATGACGAAATAAATCAAAATTATCATGGCAGATGCATCAATCAGAAATAAAGACAAATACCCACGAGCTGGACAGAGAGAAACAAATTATTTGAATTTTTCTTTCAGTTATTTAGCATGTGTTTGAGAAGGTGTTTCTAGGTGTTTGTAAACGCCTTGGTTTCTAGGTGTTTGTAAACGCCTTGGTCAAAAAACACTTTATCCTATGTTCGAGCTCCATTTTTCCGAAAATTAATTTTTTCCTAAAACTCATTTTCAACCACATATTCTCCTATAAAAAAAAATTTCATATTTTTTACCCACATATTCTCCAAAAAATCACTATTTGAAAAAATATTTTCCCCCAAAAATAAATATGGCCTTAATCAAATCACTTTTTATCCATATATTTTATAGAATTGCATCATAGGAATTAGAAATAAAAAAGGGTTCTTTCGTATCCTTGTAGTTATTATTGTTATTTCTTTAATTTTGATAGTTTCTGCAATTCCTAATATTATACCTATTTACGCAAACCACAAGTACTACTCATTTCTCCATCATTCATTTATCTCAGCTTATAAACACCCCCTGTTTATAAACACCTTGTGGAAATACCCTAATTATTCCGTTCTCTCTTTTTTTATGTTAGAGGTCTAATAGATCAAATTAACCTAATGAGGTACAATGTTAGCTTTTGAAAGTTTCAGTTCAAGGTCAACAGGTAAGTGTTAGCATGTTGCACATTGAATGTAGCAAGCAAAAGACTGTCAAAAGAACAACTAGCAAAACCAAAAAAAGAAAAAAGATGAGAACGTAGAGTAATATTCAAGAAAGTTGTAGTCACCTATCAAAGGGCCAAAAAATAGATTTGGAGCAGACATGCTTAAAAGATATTACCCGTTCATAAGTTTCATCCAGTATAATGGCCCCTGTTACTGGAACTCGAACCTTATACGAAGTGAAGTCCTTAAATATGTCATCTAAATGGGCAACATATGGCTTCAAAACATCGCAATTGTTAAATACTGCATCGTATTAAGGAAGCTGTGTATCAGATATTAAAACTGGTATAAACACGCACCCTTGCAAACATCCCACATTCATATAAAAGACACGTGAAAAGTGAAAATATGACTAAGCAAATAAAGAACTATCAGATGTTAGCCTTCTCAAAAAAGTCAAAAGCATATATGTGAAGCTTGTCGCTTTTCAGATACATCACGTGGCCCAAAGATATATACATGGCTGGGTTATTGGTGGAATGTATGAGCAAGAATTCCAATGTAAAGAGTCATGCTTAACAAGTCCAAAGAACATACAAATCCAATGAACAAGGAGAAATTCAGCCCCTTTGATGCCTAATGAAGATGCAAGAACACGCAATCTAAGTAGACAATATAGAGGATACATAAAGATGTAAATTCCTTTAGAGTCAATGACTTCAAAGATGGATTCTTCTCCACAGAGTTATCTTCATAAAACCAATGTGCATACTCCACAAGAAACAAAATCCTCTCAAAAGATTTCTGATCTTCTTTCGGCACGTTCAGAACAAACCGACTGCATAGAAATAAAAATATTTAAGAGAATTAGAGAACACAGTTACAAGTATACAACATTAGAAATATAATGAACTGGGAACCCACCAAGTGGAATTGATTATATTGGTTCATCATTACTAAAAAAAAAACTGCACCAAACCAGGCTTCAATAAGAGTTAGTCCTTCACCATAGCCAACAGTATACTGACATCTTCGCCAAACGAAGGCAATCAATTAACATTTTCCTTATAGTCTACCACGTCAAACTATTCAGTATTGATTGCTCTAATAGTTTTCCGTATTGATTAGTATACTGTTATATGGGACCATTAGAAGAATAAAAAGGAAAGAAGAAACTTTTAGCCATTTCTTCTCGATTTCCTGGATCATTAGCTCTTGACTTATATTATGCAGCCAAACAGACAACATTTTGATCCATTTGCTTTAAGCAAATGTTTTATAATGTTGTCATAATCAATTCGCCTCTTCCATTTGGAGAGAAGGATAGTTGCTGAATAATTATTCTAAAAAATCATTTTTTCCTTCAAATTTCTTCCATGGTCTATTTATTAGTAATTCATCCAAATAACGCTAGAAAAAAAAAATTGAAAATAGATTTTGCTTTACCCATTTCTCGTCGTTTTATTGGACTCGACTATAAATTTATTACAGATATACAAAGAGATCAATTTAAAAAAATTGACTAGAACAATAACTAACCTAACTTATAACTTCAAATTTTAACTAATTTTAACCTATGAACTCCCACTTTACCTTTCGCCAGTTTGATACAAGAAAGTCCCAATTTCCATTACTTGTGAACTAAAATAATTAGTAAAAACATATTCGTGTAACATATGTATGAATATACCTGCAGAGATCGTCAAGGAGTTCTTGAGGAGGGAGGGCGTTTTTTGAAGAAGCGCTCGAAGATCGATGAAGCCCACTTGACATTGTCTATCATCAAGAATTCAAACCCTAATTTGAAATTTCAATTGTACACAAAATCAAGGTCTGTATATACAGAGGGGTAATGGGGGGTTTTGTAGTCTGGTCGAGTCAAAGATGGAAAAGTATATATAACGGAAAAGAGTCTTGAGGGAAACGTTAAGGACCAAATTTGAAAGAGAATAAAAAACCCACTTTTGCTATTTATGCAAAGCGACCTCTATTCATTACTATTATCCTACATTTCCTTTGCACTCCATTTTCTACCTCTAATACCATTTGCCACCGCCATTGTTGTTAGCATTATTTCCGTGATTTCGCACTCCTTTTGTTATTACATGCGCATGACTACACTAGGAATTTTCTACGAGCGGAGAAGTTCGCTAAGATTAGAGTTCGATTTGTAGCAAAAAAGACCGGAATAAGATTACGAAGAGGGTGAAAGGTGGGGGACGGTGGCTGTAATTTACTAATTTCAGAGCCTGCCTGTCAATGTGAGTTTTAGATATTCTAATTTGCCCACTTCATTTCTAATTCTAACATGGTCTTAACATTGGGCCCTTGAGCTGTATACATTGTTCCATATGCATGATTGTTAAGAATCTAACATATGTCTGCTAAAGCAAATTTCCAACTCTATTTGTATTCTATTCCAAGCCTTGTTTTACCATTATTCTTTTTTTTTTTTTTTTTCTCATAATCATTTTCAACCACACATTTTCACAATAATATATTCTTCACACGAGTTTTGACGATTTTGTAATGTCTTTTAGTTCTATATAATATAAATGGAAAATATCGTTTGAATAGATGTGAGTTATTATTAATTGATCTTTCATTAATCTCATCTACTATAAAAGAAAGAGAGAATGTGGTGTATACTATTCATTTTGTCACATTGGTTTTCACATTGAACTGGTTTGGAACCGATTTTGCACTGTTCGCTAAAAAACCCTAAAGGACAGTGTTCATTTCTCTCTCCATTTCACACTTTAAAACTGGACAATTAGTGTTCATAAAATGGTTGTGTGCTTCAATCCACTTTTCCCGCACGTTTCAGCCTTTTCCACTCTTTCCCTTTCCTTTATTCTTGCACGAAGCAGACGAAGACGATGAAGAAGAAAAAAGATCTGTCGCGGCGGTTAACACCAGAAACATCATCTTTCTGCAAAACCCCTTTTTCATTTCAAATCCTCAAAGACCTTGCTATCACTCAACAAAAATGGCACTCGCTAACACAATCCAAAGAACAGTTTCACGAATTGTACTTTTGGCCATCTGGGGATTCATTTGGAAATCAAAACCTATGTCGATCTCTCTTGAAAGTTGTTCCCCGAGGTCATTTTAGGTTTTCATTCATCACTATTCCACTAAAGGGTCGAGTTCTGATGAGTCACTCCTCCAAGTCATCGAGTCCGAGATTCAATGTGCCCAGGAGTTTAAGGATAATGACGAGGTTTATTTCTTTTATTGATTAACATTTTTATGTAAATAACTTGTCTTTGTTATGCGTATATTGCCAAAAAATGAGGGACTGGAGATTTTTCTTTTTGAAATTTTATTCAACCTTTTGTTTTCCAATTGATGTTTGGAAAATTGTTTCAAATGATTTACGAATTATATTTAATTCGTATGAAGTTTTTGTACAATCGATTGCAGTATTGGCATTTTAGTTTCTATCTAAAGGGATTAATATATAATGTTGGGATATATTTTGTTGTTTGGTCATATTGGGTGAACTTTATGTATGATTTTGGTAACATGGTGTCACTTTTGCTAGAAAATGTTGGAAAATGAAAAGTGATATTTTGCAATTTATATTGATATTTTATTCTCTATAGTTTCTCTATTTATGTTTGGGAAATGGATTTTGCTAATATGATTTTATCCAAAAATCTCGGCTGCATTCCCTTAGTTACCTTAAATGGAAACGAAAGGTTAGTGATTTTGTGCATCAATTAGATTTCTATTTGTTAATTCGGCATTTTGGGGTTTTATTGTAGTTGTATATTTTTCATTATCTATTATGCCACTTGAAGCCTTTCTAATATCATTTGTGTATATACCAATATTTTTTCGTCAATCATGTGTCCAAACTCTATTTTGGGTAATAATGATTTGTCTTACAGGTTGTGAAGGTGCCCTAGGGCTTTCCTTTTAAAATTGAAGACCATCTTGGACAACAAACCATAACTCTAACTAGGGAATATCGGGGTGAAACTATCAGTTCGAAGTTCACATGCTTGACCTTGTAACTGGTGAGGAGAATGATGACGAAAATGACAATGAGAATAGCAATGAAGAAAGAGGCCCTCAATCAAGTATACCTCATCGTCAGAGTTTCCAAGAGGAATTGACCCTGTTTAGAGTTTGGATGTACAACTTACCCTGAAGAAATTGCAATTGACAGCTTGTCTGTTAAGGACCCTGGGAGCTCTGAAGCTCAAATAGCATATGAAGGACCTAATTTCATGTCAGTATCTAAATATATTTATCTATGTATCCCGTTTATGTTGTCTCTAAGTGCTCTGTTTTTCTCTTCCAAATAATATGCAAATGGTGCATTTTTATCTTTTAGGGACTTGGATGAAATTGTGTAGAAGCCTTTTCTCAAGTATCTAGAGATAAGAGGAATCAAGCCCAACACAACTGAATTCTTGCATGAGTATATGATCGGTGAAGACAACAAAGAATATGTTACTTGGCTAAAGAACCTCAAGAAGATCGTCGAGGCATGAACACCAAAAGAGATATCATGAGATTTTAGTAGTTGGAAGATACGGAAAAGAGATTGCAGGATATTAGGGAGAAGTAAGGGCATTGCGAGATATGCGGACCAAAGTGGAGAAACACATGGTCAGGGCTCAAGGTCTTTTAATTACTCTAAACACTTGTTCCTATATATATATGTTTAAAATTCTAATTTTGGCTTCGTTTGCTTTTTAACTAAATTGCCTATGATGGGTTTGATTTTGTGACATGCAGATTCCAATTGTTGGTCTTTTAGATGAATAGGGATAAATTTTAATGAATGACCTCAAAGCTTTAATGCATCTGAATTGCTTTTTTTCCCCTTTTTCCTACATTTGGGGTCGGGGAGGGGGCACACCCTAATAAGAATGATAAAAACTGCTTTTATAACTTTATAGTAATGCATATAAGTTTAAAAAAAAAAAAAAAACCCTAATGAGGGATTTTCCCTCTTATTCGCCCCTCCCAGGTACCTGGATTAAAACAATTGTTATTGATATAATTTTGCTTGCATATTTTGTATTTGTATAAACAATAGAGGTTAAAAAATTTGTCACCAAGTTTTTCATATTATGTTTTTAAGCCTCTATTTGATACATATTCTTTTAAAATACATTATTTCATAACTCATTTCCAATCATACATTCTTCAATAAAATAATATTTTTCATCACATCAATAACTTTTTCTTACTTTTTAACCACATATTTCCATCGTATCACTATTTAAAATACATTATTTCATCAATAATATCCATCAAACACACCCTAAGAAACCACAAACTATACATCTATTTATTTATGCGTAGTTTTCACATAGGTACATTTCATTTTTATAGTTATTGATATTATTTTTAATATGTGTTGATTAATGATTTTCGTAGATTTGTGCTACCCATTAATTGGCTCAAATTGTAAAACATAAATTTTGTACCTCCAGCTATATTATCTAAGATCTATGTAGACATAAAAAAAAATAATGGGTTATGTCAATTTAAATAATTAGCCCAATCAAATTTACTAAACTAAAACATACTAATGCCCATAAAGTTTTAAAAGCCCATCCTACTATTTTTAAAAATTCACAATTATTCAGTTATAATCAATTTAATTGAATTAATTGAGTGATTATCAAAATTGACCACGAATTTTTCCTATAAATAGGGTCAAATGTTCATTACAAAGGAAGAAAGAAAAGGCAAGAGAAAGTCATGAAGTGCTGAAAAAATATTCCGAACTCTTAGACCGACAAACACGAAGAAGATCAAAAGCCTTTATCCTTGGTTAAAGAGTCAAAGATACATTCCTTCCTTTCTACTGGAAAGGCCCTTGACACTTCGGATCCAATCTTGCATAGGCAAAAAATGGACCAAAATTCATGGAAACCGTCGGAAATCAGGAATCCGGCCAAATCCACCACTGGCCACCTTCACCTCACTAGACGCACCTCCGTTTGCCACCAATCCACCACAAAAAACCCCACATCAACTTTTTTCTGCAGATTGCTCCAAGCAGGTCGCGACATCTTCGACCTTACCTGTGAAAAACACGAAATCCGACAATGGTGGTTACATTCATGAGGGCATGCCCTTGCTGGATACTTCCCCACATCCTAACGAGCCTATTCATGGTAGCAATTCATCCCTTTCAGCTCTCAAACAAGCTGAATTTCAGGATGCTAACTGTCCAATCGCACAGCTCGTAACTCCGACAGTTCTGAACCAGTTTTCCAACTCCGTCTGGTGCACTCATGGAGAGGGACCACTTGGACTAGACTCCTCCTCGCCTAGCGCTGCTATTCCTGTATTGGGTCTTCACCATTTTGATCAAAACCAAGTTCGATTTATTGTTGCCATGAGAGGGTTTTTCGAAAAATTAGGGTTCGATAATTTTAATGCTCCCTCACTACTCCAAGTACTTAATTCGATTGGGGGAAATTCAATTGGTGATGGTATGGCTTTGAATCTACAGCCATTTAAACCAATTGTGCTCAAATGGTTGAATCCAATTTACCTGTAGTGCTTGGACGTGAATTAGCTATCAATCCTTTAATTGGGACTGTTGTGGATACTTTGGCACCTAATTTGAATTGTACAAATGTTATGGAAGAGCTAAAGATCAAGGGTGATGAGTATTTTGGTAGAATTGATGGTCAATTGGATCCCAACCCCATTCCCACACACATGGCTGATGAATCTTGTCCGCTTGCTAAGGCACCTCCAACTCTTACTTCTACTGCACATACTACACATTCGATGTCAATGCCACTAGCCAATAGCTCGATGAAAAGCTCCTCCAACTATGATCACTATCCTCCAGTTAAACTCAAAACCGATCGAAATGTATCTAAATTGACCAATGGAACTCAAGGTCTAACTCAGCAAACAAGAAATACTCATAATAGACCTGGCCTTCCTTTGTCGACTCAGAACTCAGAAAAAACACATGTTCCTCCATCTGGGGTTACGGGAGCTGCCCAAGCCTCTCGATCTTATGCAACAACGCTCAATTGTAAACTCGCGATTATACAGGCTGAGAGGAGCCACAAGAAATCATTTGCGCAAGTACTTCATGCACCTGAGGACTCCAGACACCATAGCTTGGTTTCTAAGGAACCATACATCCACCATGGTGAGCCCGCTATATTCTTTGAAGAATCCGATGAACAATTTTTGGCTGAGGCATACAGGTATATGCTTATTGGTAAATTTGTACACTGGAAACCCTCAATGACTAAGGTACGCGACAATTTTTTACGCTTTGGATTTACTGGTGATTATGAAATTGGTCTCATAGATGAAGCTCATATTATTATACACATGGCACATGAGGATGATTATTCACGATTATTCCTCAAACTCACTTGGTACATTGATGGATGTCCTATGCGTGTCTTCAAGTGGACCCCTAGTTTTAGTCCTCAATATGAGGCTCATATTATTCCCATTTGGGTCTCATTCCCTTGTTGCCTATTCATTTCGTGCCAAAAGCGCATTATTTGCTATTGGTAAAGCTATCGGGCTTCGACTTCGTATTGACGAAGCCACTTCCGACCTCCGACGTCCTAGTGAAGCAAGGGTCTGTATTGAGGTTAACTTAGAATGTAAACTCCCCGATCAGGTTTGGATAGAAAGGGAGAAGATGGGAGGATACTGGCAATCGGTTGTGTATGACAAGGTCCTTGATTATTGCTTCCGCTGCAGACACTTTGGTCACATTGATGTGAACCGTTTTAGGGGTTCCCAACCTGCTCCACCTGTTATGGGCCTTGGCAGTGGTAACCTCAATCATCAACATGATCCTGCCCCGGCCAAGGATAAGAGAAAGGGTAAGGAGGTTGTGACAGCTCCTCGCATGAGGTGGACACCAGTTAAGAGAGATCAGAGGAGACATGACAGTTCATCTGGAGAGACCTTTAAGGCCATTCATCATATTTCTCCTCCCATTGATCCCAATGGCTCTGCCACTACTATTGCTCCGTCTATGAAACTTGCTACTCACATGGCTCCTACTTGCTACGCTGCTCCTTCCATCATCAGCACTACTACGTAGACTTCTACCTCTCCACAACTTGATCATCATACTGGCGCTACCCAGACAGTTGTTCCTCCGAATACTTCTGTTGCTACAGTAGTTGTTCCTCCTTCTGAGGACATACCACAGAGGCCACACGATCCGATTCTAGTGGATGTGCCCATTATATCTATACCTTGTCAACAGAATATGGAGGTTTTTGTATCTAGAATATGGAGGTTTTTGTATCTACAAACCACTCTGAATCTGATGCTTTATCTCATATCGAAGTTCATCAACAGGGTTCATTTCGTCGATCTTCAGCTGATGATTTGGCAAGTATGGTTGATAAGACAGAGGATGATGGTTTTGGCCCAGTTGGTCGTAAATGAAATTCAAGAAACACTAACACTTCCCTTCCTAGGATGGCGACCAGGAGTTGGTCGTAGGATACCGCTTCATGCACATCTAGATGAGTACCATCATTTGGAATGTGAGAGGCGTAGCTACTCGTCGGTGCCTGAAGAAACTCATACAGCTTCATCAGGTTTATCTCTTGGTTATACTGAAACCGTTTATTCAACACAAATTTGATTATATTAGTCATATTTACCCTTTGACACGGGAGTTCAGAATGTGTCGAACAAAATTTGATTTTTTTGGAATGCGGGAACTACTATTACTGCTATTGTTGATCACCCCCAATTCCTTCACGTTAGAGTTGAGTATCCCAAACTAGCGCATCCCATCTATATGACTCCTGTATATGCTTTATGTGATGTGACTATCAGGAGGGATTTGTGGGATGGTCTTCACCACAATTCCCTCGACATGGACGACCTTTGGTTAGTTGGCGGGACTTTAATGTTATTACACATGATGGTGAGCGCACTGGTCATAATATTTGCGATCGAGGCACTACAGCTTTCTCTGATATGATGTTAGATTATGGTTTGGAGGATGATGGCTTCCTTGGGAACCGATTTACTTGGACCAACGGTCGAGTCAGAAAGAGATTAGATAGGGTCCTCATTAATTCTACCGCGGCAGCATTTTGTCGATAACTTACTGTGAGGCACCTGAATCGGACTTCATCTAATCATTCACCTCTGTTACTTCAGTGGGTTTCTGATGACGATTTGGGGCCTAGACCTTTCAGATTTCTCAATGTTTGGACCAACCGTCATGAATTTTCTTCCTTTGTCGCTCAAAAGTGGTCGCTTCCTACCCATCTTACGGGGATGACTGCTCTTTGGGAAAAGCTCTTTAGACTGAAACAGGGTCTACATTGGTAGAATCGACATGTGTTTGGAGATGTTTTCCAAAGGGTACGAGATGCTGAGGATAGGGTGGATGAGGTTGAGATAGTTTATGATAGAGACCCTACATTGGAGCATCGTGACCTATTACATCACGCACAGGAAGTTTTGAATCGGGCCTTATCTATTAGAAGGGTTTAGGAAGCAAAAGGCTGGTTCACATTGGGCTTGTGAAGGAGACCACAATACTCGGTATTTTCATGCAATAGTTTAGGGTCGTCGGAACAAATGGCGTATTAAGTCCATCAGGACGCAAGCAGGGGAAGTCTTAGCTACTCCTGCTAACATTCAGAATTCAGTTATTGCATTCTTTCAGGATCTCCTTTTTGCTCCTACTCAGCCTTTAGACCCCATTCGTCATGATATCATCCCCAGGCTTCTGACTGAAGATGATAATATGGAACTAAATCATATCTATTTGATTCATGAGGTTCGGGAGGCGATATTTAGTATTGATGCTGACAGTGCTGTTGGACCAGATGGTTTCTCAGCACTTTTCTTCCATTTCTTCCAACACTGTTGGGACATTATTCAGGATGATGTTTATGGGGCAGTCTTAGACTTCTTTGAAGGCGGCCATCTCCCACGGGGCTTTGCGGCTACTTCTATTGTTTTCCTCCTTAAGAGGGACGACGCTTGCAGATGGACCGACTTCAGGACCCATCAGTTTATGTACTGTGTTCAATAAGCTTATTACTAAGCTTTTGAACACTAGATTGAGTACCATGTTACCACGCATTATTACTCCTCAACAGAGTGGGTTCATTCCTTGTCGCCTTATTGGGTTCAATAGCTCATTCATACTTTGGATAATAAAGTGCGAGGAGAAAACACTATGATGAAGCTAGATATGGCTAAAGCATATGATGACATGGACTGGGGCTTCATTTATTCTATTTTAGAGGCCTTTGGATTCGATCAAATGTAGATCGATAGAAGTAGGCGGTGCATATCAGAGTGTCGTTTTTCTATACTCCTTAATGGTCGCCCTTGTGGGTTCTTCCTCTCCTCACGAGGGTTCAGACAAGGTGATCATATCTCGCCATCCTTGTTCATTATAGCTACTGATTACTTCTCACGTCTATTCACTCAGAGGTTTCAAGAGTATCCCAGTATGTGTTATCATCATGGAGGCAGTCCTCTTATTTCACACCTTTCTTTTGCTGATGATATGATCATATTCGCCAATGGCCAGAAACCGTCGATCATGAGGATTCTTGGTTGTCTGGAGCATTATGATAGGGTTTCTGGACAGTTGGTGAATAGGAACAAGAGCGGTCTTATACTACCCAGACGGGCATCTGTTAGTCAGATAAGACGATTAGAGATTTTAACTGGTTTTCGACACCAGGAACAACTTTTTACTTATCTGGGAGTCCCCTTATTTAAAGGGAGAAATAAGAGCTTCATTTATGATGACCTGATTCAGAAGGTTAGGAACATGATCTCTGGTTGGGCTTAACAACTTTTATCATATGGGGATCGTATTACTTTGATGATATCTGTACTTTCCTCCATGCCATTACATCTTCTTCAAATCATGCATCCTCCTAAGGCTATCCTAAAGAAACTCGAGAGTATCTTTGCGCGTTTCTTGTGGGATTCTAAAGAACAGGCTCAACATGTTCACTGAAGGAGCTGGAAAGAGATTTGTCTTCCTACTGATGAAGGCGGTCTAGGTTTTAGAAGATTACAAGATGTGGTGGACACATTCTCCATGAAGCTCTGGTGGTTGTTCCGTTCCCAAAGATCACTTTGGGCCCAATTCTTACAAGGCAAGTATTGTAAAGAGACACATCCCATTTTTGTTGCTGTTCTATACTCAGCTTCTTCTACTTGGAAGAGGCTGAAATTAGTTGGGCCTCAGACTAAGGCACACATTGCATGGCAACTTGGAGCAGGTCAGATTTTCTTTTGGCATGATTGCTGGATGGGTGAATCCACATTGGCATCTTTCCACACAGACAACACACATTTGCAAGGGTGAATGATTTCTACGATGATACTAGGTGGGATATTGGTCATTTACTTCAGGTTCTACCTCCCTTTATGGTGAAGCAAATAGGGGCATACCTCTACGTGCTGATGCCCCTGATCGTATTTTTTAGCGGAATACATCGGATGGAAGATTCGTTACCAAGTTGGCTTGGCATTTTGTACGCTCGAGATGCCAGCATCAGGACTCGTACCGGTTACTATGGGCTCCATTTCACCCGTCAATATCTCGTTTTTCTGCTGGAGACTTTGGTAGGGCCTCATTCCAGTAGATGTGGTTATTCAGAGGAGGATTGGATGTCAGTTGGCTTCTCGATGCCAATGTTGTTCCGAAATTGAGATAATCACTCATATTTTCACTCACAACAGCATCTCCAATCAGGTATGGAAGCACTTTGAGGACATTTTTCAAATACCTGAATGTCCATGAGAGGGAGTCAGACAGAGATTTCTGAGATGGAGGTATTCTGGACAATACGTTGGCTGTGGACACATTCGCATTATCATTCATCTATTGATATTTTGGTATCTACGTATCGCGAGAAATGATGCGAAACATAGAGGGATTCGTATGGTAGCCAGACGTATCATTTGGAGGGTCTATCGCATGATCTCTTTTCTTCATATGGGAGGTCTTTTTCGGGCAGTGCATTGGCGAGGGGACTTGACTCTTACACCCATATTTGGTATTTTTATGGACTCCCTTCTCCTTTCCCCCTATTCTGGTTTGGTGGCGCATCCCATCAGTTGAATTTGTCAAAATCAATACTGATGGATGCGTCAAGGATGAATATGCGAGTGGGGGAGGGATCATTAGAGATCACGCAAGACACTGTATTAGGGCTTTCTCTGCCGCTTATGGACCATGCATGATATTAGAGGCTGAGCTCCAAGCCATTCTCGATGGGATTTTACTAGCTCAAGGACTAGGTTATTCGACGATTTGGATTGAGTCTGATTCTATTGTGGCTATTCACTGCATCACTAGAGGAGGTGGACCATGGGCTATCCAAGGCATACTCAAATGTATCATAGACATCATTTCCTTCGACAGAGATACAGTCTCCCACATTTATAGAGAAGGAAATCAGGTAGCAGATGCTCTTGCTGCTGAGGGCTGGAAATACCGACGATATCATTTATATGGACCACTTGACCTGACACATCATATTATGGCTCTTGTAGAAGTTGATAGACATGGATTGCCCAGTATTAGAGTTTAAATTTTATTTTAAATTTCAATACTTATTCTATGTCATTTCTTTTACATTAGTTCTTATTGTATAAGGGAAGTAGTACTTCCTTGTTTACTGCTTTTGTCTCCGTCGATCATTTTAATTGTAAGGAAAGTAGTACTTCCTTTCCTATTGCTCTTCATTTTTTCATGTAACCACGATATTCTTCCGCCACAAGTGAGGGCATATTAATAAAATCTTGGAGATACCGCCCTCCTTCTACTAAAAAAAAAACACGAAGAATATCAAAATTTCATTCAAATCAAGCAAATCCAAGAAGATCAAAACCTTCTTCAAATAAAATCAAAATCAAGTCCAAGTTTTCGAAGTACAAATCCAAGCTCCAAAATTCAAGTGTCGAACAAGTGAAGTTCTCGACAAATCAAATTCTCAACAAATCTTGAATTCTAGGATTCAAGTCTCCTCGTCTTCAAACATTCAGATCATTAATCAGATGGTTTTGTAATTGATAAGGGCATTTTTTATACGTTTATTTTGGTTAACAAACATGAATAATTGTCGATAAACATTCGGAATAGAGCTTAATTTGTGTGAATTGTGTTTGTAGGGCAACAATGAAGATTATGGTGGAAATTAGAAGAAAAGTAGAGAAAATGGGCCAAAACGAAGGAAAACAAAAGTTCAGGGACCAAAATGTAAATAATCAAAAGATGACCCGATGCCAACTCAAGAGCGGACATAAGCTTAATCATACATTGAGGAATGCATGGGATGATTGGAGGACAAGAATGAACAAAAGAGGTCAAAACAAGAGAATAATGAAGTTGGAGGACCAAAATGAAGATATGTGATAGTTGTTTGTACCATGCGGCCGCAAGGTGTAATCTTCCATGCGGCCGCAAGCAAGGATGCAGGGAAAATTTTTGGAAAAAAAGTTGTTCCTTGCGGGTGCAAGGAATTTGTCCTTGCGGCCGCAAGGAAGAAATCCGGCGCGAATTTTCTGGTTTCCTTATCCGACTCCAACACGTATGGTAATGATTCTAGGGCAACTATAAAAGCTAAAATACGTCCATAAACTAGGGTTATGCCTTCCTAGAGAGAAAAACAACCCTTTTGGAGCAAGAACGAAGGCAAGGACGAAGAATTTCACTCCAAGATCCAAGATTTCGAGCTTTACATTCAAAAATTGGGTGATGTCTTCTCCTAAATATTTTCTTTGTTATTTTAATTTATCCATGCTAGGCTAGGTTTTTAATTGTATTAGGTGAACGATGAACCTCGTATTGTGAACTTTTAATTTCTATTTTGCAATTTGATAGTTAAACACGTTTGATGGATGTTGAATGATTTATATACACTTTTTTGTCTCTACAATTATATGCGCAATAGTTGTATGAGTTTGGGTGATTTATTTTATGCATTCGAAAGAAGGGAAATAGATTCTACAAGGTATAAATCATCGTAAGGTCCGATAGGGGATAGAAATATACCGCTATGCTTTATGTGAATCTCTAAGTGTTTACAAAACGTCATGCATTTTTGTATATTGCATTTGTCATAGAAATATAGTCAAATGGTATGCTAGAATAGGTTCAATTCTACTCGAAAGAGATTATTGAATAAGTTAGAAACATTGATTCCTCAACCAATTCATCGTGTTGTCAAATTGTGAAATAGGAGTTAAAAGTGAACTTGCTTGGTGATTCGGGATCCTAGTACGCTTTTTCATACATTAATTTCATCAACCTTTTGCATTCGACATATTCTTGCATTTAATCATAATTTTAGTTTAATTCACGTAGTAGTCATAGCTTCATCAAAAATCACACAAACAATCATCTTGAGTTTAATAGATTCGGTTAAGGTCGAGATAATAAAAATCACGTTAAATCAATCCTCGTGGGAACGATACTCGAAATTCTAGGATTTCCACTTTATTACTTGTCAACGAACCGTGCACTTGCGGTGATTTAAATTCGAAATATATTTTCGTGAACAAGTTTTTGGCGCCGTTGCCGGGGATTGAGTATTAATTTGATTTTTGTTATTTAGACACTAATTCGAACTTTTTTTTATTTTGTTATTTTATTATTGTTTTTATTTTTTGGCTAACCCCGTACTATTAATCTATCTCGTGTTTGCACTATCTCCCTATACTTTTTCAGATGATTGCATGATTCTAACTTGGTAAGGCAATGAAATTTTTGCAATGGATAATCTCTGTATACATGATGAAGATATGTTTGGAGGATACCCAAGCTGTTATAATTGCTACGAGATGCTTTGTACTGGACAATGTTTGCGATGGCACCCTTGTTTCAACACGCCGAAACTTATGATATTTAGAGAATATTTAAAGTGTCGGAAGCGAGCAATTGACGAAAACCATGAAGGGTACATGCTGATCGTTTGTGATTTTATACCTGACAATTGGGATGAGGACTTCAAACTGGTAGGAGATGGTCCTCCTCTATTTCATGAAAAAGTAATTGCAAAGTATTTTGAAAAATTGGTCAAGTTGGATAAAGGCGATATGCTTTTGGGAGATTGCACGTATTGGGAAGAATTTCGTTATTGGGGGTACAATCCACTTGAAAGGGTCGTAAGGACCGACTTTCCATTGCCTATGGATTTAGATTGCGGATCAATCATTCCACCCGATGGGAGTTCATCAATTGAAGAAGAGCAAAAAACGAGTGAAAATTTAATCACAGTGGAGCTCAGCGAGGATGAGACGATCAATAAGGAGGAAATCAACTCATATTTTTTCGACTTTATTGATTGTCCAAAAGTTGATTTTGTGATTAAGCTCGACGAGGAAATACATATCTACATAGTTGAAGTTGAGTCAGATGGAATAGATAAGTCCTATTATGTTGAAAATGGCAAGGAATATGTGTGGAGATCAAATGAAAAGTGGACCAAAGCGAAAAGAAGAAAGATGGACAAAACATCAAAAGCTTTCTTTAGGTGCCCATGATTAACCGTCATACAGTCGAGCTATAGACGATAAACAAGCGCTGGTTGGGAGGCAACCCAACAATTCTTCTCTTTTATTTATTTTGCTTTATGCATTAGATTAGGAATTTCTTTTTCAAGTTTTTTATAATTTTTAATAAGATTATTTTTTTATCGTCTCTACAGGTAATAAAAGAGCCTATGCATGGTCCACATTATTTTTCCTCCACCATCTTCACATTCGCATCTCTATCAATTAGGGGAGTATTCCTCACCTTTTGTTCTCTATCTTCTATGAATTTGTCCTTAATTTTATGCACTGCTAAGTTTGCATTCTATTACTCTTTAAACATTGAGGACAATGTTCTATATACGTTTGGGGGTGGGACAATGTTCTATATACGTTTGTATGATTATGTGAAAAAAAAAAATTCATTTGTTATTTGTTCTAAGTTTTACTGTTGCATTGTTAGTAGTAGTTTACAATTTTGTGTGCTTGTGTGGGTTTAACAACTCTGCTGACTATGATGTTAGATATTGGATTATGTACGGGCCATGAATGATGAAAATCGTGCATTATTAGCTTGATCGATACATGTTAATGTGAAACTTGATTTATTTTGCGCACGACACTCATGCTTGCATACTGGGCTACTGATTTGACTCATTGCTTAGAGATAGTTGACCATAGAAATTATACCCAAAAACCCTCTTTTGTGCTAAACCATGACCAACTTTTTAGAAGAGTTTAGATGTGATTGAACTGTTGCAAGGGAACATTGAGACGAGTAGGGGCTCCGTGCATGATGTTATGTGTGGATTGTCTTAAACCATTGAGATAAAAACAAAGTGAAAGTTTCAACTTAGGTTGTAGTTTTTGAAATTGGGTGTCTAAAAAATAAGGGGTATTACACTAATCATTGAGTAAACGACATTTGTTCGAGCCTATATAACTCGAGTGATTAAGCCTGTAAGGGTTTAAAACCTGGTGCCCTATGGTCATCTGACTTGGGAGTCATCGGCCTAAAACTCGCTACAGGGGTTATGTAGAAAGCAAAAGAAAGATGTTATATAAAAGAAAAGAGAAAAATGGTATCTATCTATCTATTGATGAATTATATACAGACTCTTGTATATGAAATGCATTGATTAACCTCAGACACTCGGTTGACAGAACTATACCCCTAACGCGAGGCAACTAACTCAGTTTAATCTACAAGGTTGAAGAAATCAAACAAATAGGAGAGCCCTTACCTATTGAAGTGTGAACTTGTAATGGTAAGATCTATCTAAGCTAAGATAGGGGAAGGAATAGATGTGAATAGACTCAACCTTAGAACACACCTCGGGATACTTAAGTGAAAATTATAAGTTTGAGGGTGTGTGTATCTCTCGAGCGAAAAGAAAAAAAATTTGGACTACATTGGGTCGGGTATGAGTCAAACATGATCTTAACATGTTGGTATGAATTCACACACACTTCGAGTTTTGCATATAACATGTGGAGATTAATTTGATTATTCGTGGTTGAAATTGTTCATGTGCCCTTACTAAGTGCCAATCCTGAAATACAACAAAGTTGTTGAACCATGTGCTACTTGGAAGTAAGTTATGAATTTGTTTGAGGACAAACAATGAAGCAAGTTTGGGGGATTTGATAAGGGCATTTTTTATACGTTTATTTTGGTTCACAAACATGAATAATTGTCGATAAACATTCGGAATAGAGCTTAATTTGTGTGAATTGTGTTTGTAGGGCAACAATGAAGATTATGGTGGAAATTAGAAGAAAAGTAGAGAAAATGGGCCAAAACGAAGGAAAACAAAAGTTCAGGGACCAAAATGTAAATAATCAAAAGATGACCCGATGCCAACTCAAGAGTGGACATAAGCTTAATCATACATTGAGGAATGCATGGGATGATTGGAGGACAAGAATGAACAAAAGAGGTCAAAACAAGAGAATAATGAAGTTGGAGGACCAAAATGAAGATATGTGATAGTTGTTTGTACCATGCGGCCGCAAGGTGTAATCTTCCATGCGGCCGCAAGCAAGGATGCAGGGAAAATTTTTGGAAAAAAAGTTGTTCCTTGCGGGTGCAAGGAATTTGTCCTTGCGGCCGCAAGGAAGAAATCCGGCGCGAATTTTCTGGTTTCCTTATCCGACTCCAACACGTATGGTAATGATTCTAGGGCAACTATAAAAGCTAAAAGACGTCCAGAAACTAGGGTTATGCCTTCCTAGAGAGAAAAACAACCCTTTTGGAGCAAGAACGAAGGCAAGGACGAAGAATTTCACTCCAAGATCCAAGATTTCGAGCTTTACATTCAAAAATTGGGTGATGTCTTCTCCTAAATATTTTCTTTGTTATTTTAATTTATCCATGCTAGGCTAGGTTTTTAATTGTATTAGGTGAACGATGAACCTCGTATTGTGAACTTTTAATTTCTATTTTGCAATTTGATAGTTAAACACGTTTGATGGATGTTGAATGATTTATATACACTTTTTTGTCTCTACAATTATATGCGCAATAGTTGTATGAGTTTGGGTGATTTATTTTATGCATTCGAAAGAAGGGAAATAGATTCTACAAGGTATAAATCATCGTAAGGTCCGATAGGGGATAGAAATATACCGCTATGCTTTATGTGAATCTCTAAGTGTTTACAAAACGTCATGCATTTTTGTATATTGCATTTGTCATAGAAATATAGTCAAATGGTATGCTAGAATAGGTTCAATTCTACTCGAAAGAGATTATTGAATAAGTTAGAAACATTGATTCCTCAACCAATTCATCGTGTTGTCAAATTGTGAAATAGGAGTTAAAAGTGAACTTGCTTGGTGATTCGGGATCCTAGTACGCTTTTTCATACATTAATTTCATCAACCTTTTGCATTCGACATATTCTTGCATTTAATCATAATTTTAGTTTAATTCACGTAGTAGTCATAGCTTCATCAAAAATCACACAAACAATCATCTTGAGTTTAATAGATTCGGTTAAGGTCGAGATAATAAAAATCACATTAAATCAATCCTCGTGGGAACGATACTCGAAATTCTAGGATTTCCACTTTATTACTTGTCAACGAACCGTGCACTTGCGGTGATTTAAATTCGAAATATATTTTCGTGAACAAGTTTTTGGCGCCGTTGCCGGGGATTGAGTATTAATTTGATTTTTGTTATTTAGACACTAATTCGAACTTTTTTTTATTTTGTTATTTTATTATTGTTTTTATTTTTTGGCTAACCCCGTACTATTAATCTATCTCGTGTTTGCACTATCTCCCTATACTTTTTCAGATGATTGCATGATTCTAACTTGGTAAGGCAATGAAATTTTTGCAATGGATAATCTCTGTATACATGATGAAGATATGTTTGGAGGATACCCAAGCTGTTATAATTGCTACGAGATGCTTTGTACTGGACAATGTTTGCGATGGCACCCTTGTTTCAACACGCCGAAACTTATGATATTTAGAGAATATTTAAAGTGTCGGAAGCGAGCAATTGACGAAAACCATGAAGGGTACATGCTGATCGTTTGTGATTTTATACCTGACAATTGGGATGAGGACTTCAAACTGGTAGGAGATGGTCCTCCTCTATTTCATGAAAAAGTAATTGCAAAGTATTTTGAAAAATTGGTCAAGTTGGATAAAGGCGATATGCTTTTGGGAGATTGCACGTATTGGGAAGAATTTCGTTATTGGGGGTACAATCCACTTGAAAGGGTCGTAAGGACCGACTTTCCATTGCCTATGGATTTAGATTGCGGATCAATCATTCCACCCGATGGGAGTTCATCAATTGAAGAAGAGCAAAAAACGAGTGAAAATTTAATCACAGTGGAGCTCAGCGAGGATGAGACGATCAATAAGGAGGAAATCAACTCATATTTTTTCGACTTTATTGATTGTCCAAAAGTTGATTTTGTGATTAAGCCCGACGAGGAAATACATATCTACATAGTTGAAGTTGAGTCAGATGGAATAGATAAGTCCTATTATGTTGAAAATGGCAAGGAATATGTGTGGAGATCAAATGAAAAGTGGACCAAAGCGAAGGCAAATTCTTATAACATATTGGATCCACAACCCGACAAGACTGTATGGCCACTGTAGAGACCGAGAATTTCAAATAATATAAAATTGTTCTTTTCTTGAAAAATTTGTCGCTAAATTTTAACCCCAAATTTTAAAATGAAAGGGTGTTCGTCTAGCCGTTGTAAAATAAATTTAAATCTATTCAAATCGAGTCTAATCTCGAATATTTTAAAGTATCAAATTCCTTATCATTTTTAAATCCAAATTTTAATGATTTTAACTAAAATATTTTATTATTTAGAGTCCAAAATTTTGTTAGTCCACATCTTGATTATTTTAGACCAATTTACTTAAAATCCAATTAGGAAAAATCCCGGTAGCTCAAATTCTTGGCCCATTTAACTCCTAGATTTTTGTGCTCTAAAATTACTGTTCATATAACTCTATTCCCTTCCCTCCTCACATTTCACAACAACCATTCTGGGTAAGAAAAAAATCCCTATCCCTCAAATTCCCTCAATTCAGTTTACTGGAAAACTCACGTTGATGCTAAAATCAATTTTTAGCACCAACAACATCCCCTCAGATTTGAAAAATCACGTTGATGCTAGAATCTCAATTTCTAGCACCAACAAGATGATGATTTCACACAAACCCAGCCTCAAACCCAACTGCAAACACACACGAGCTGCAGCCTCAACCCAACTTCGAATCCACCATCATCGATTTCAACCGCAAGTAAGTCTCAGCACCATCCCTCCCACGGTCCAGCCACCCATTCAAGCCACCACGCCAACCCACCACATCCAAGAACCACCACCTGTAACCCCTCACGGACAGCCACAAAATCACCGCACACGGCCACACACACCACCCAATCAACAACCACCACTTCTGTGACACCCCGTATTTAAGCTTTGAGTGTCACGTACTAAACATAATAACCTCTACCCTTGTTACATGAAAATTTTTAAAGAAACTTGAAATATATATATATATATATATATATATATATATTGGAAACTTATTTTCAACTTATAAAGTAGAATATCTCTGTAAAGTTTAATGACCAGCAAAAGTACATGCTGACCTGAAATTATTCTTTACATATGCGAACTCTACGTAGTCACGGCTGGTCCATTTTCAATAAAATATGTGGCATTAGAAAGATGTTTTCAAGTAGTTTTATATGTTAAAATATGGAAAATTTCAAAGATCATATGATATAGACGTTTTACCAAAAACAATGAGGTACTGCACAAAGACTTCAGATTGAGTCATGTAAAGAAAACTCAAAGATGGATACTGCAGTATTTTTAGAGTCTCAAATGGCTGTCTTTAGAGTTCATAATTGCACTTTCAATTGATCCTAAGAATCTGTCCAGTTTATGTCTCTTTTACCATTTCAGGAAAAAGTCTATAAAAATGTCTTTAAGTACAACATGAAAGACGTGATTACAAAATATACTTCCAGTACCCTATTACATCATGTCTTATACATGCTTATATTTAATACCACCAGAAAAACATAAGGAAAACAGTCTTTGAGCAAAACATATGGAAAGGAAATTTCGATACAAAATAACTTTGTCCCATCATCGAGTATGCCGACTGACTTCCACCAACTCAACTTAAAGATCATGGATCTGAAAATTTAGTATAAATATTATGAGTATAAAGAATACTCAATAAGATACCATGCTCGGATCTAACATGTTAATACTACACAAAAGAAAGCATTCAAACACATACTTGCACATTCCGGTTTGTCGTTGCCCTTCGGACTTGTCCTAAGGTATAAATAGATATCTAACTTTGTGAACTTGTCCACATCTTTCATATTATGGTTTTCATGCATAGCTTAAGCATAAATATTACCATGAAATCTTACCACTTGAGCATAGAAAGTATCTTACCTTAAAACTTGAGGTTGAAAAGTGTACTTGAAAGTGCTAGCCTTTGCTCTTCTCCTTCTGTTCTTACTTTATCTTTTTCTCTTTACATTCCTTCACTAACTCTTGTTCTTTATTTTTCTTTGAAAGAAGTTTTTTTTGTTGCAAAGATATTTGAAGGAAACTTTTCTTAATTATTTATAGGTAAGGAAAACCTATGGACTACGTAAGGTGTAAAGGGTTACTATCTATCAAGTTAAAGTTTGGTGCCTACATCTACACGTGAGTTGCATGAATGCACTTTATAAATTTAACTAAACACCTCATGCTTAAGTTAAACACTTCATGCTTGCCATACTAGGAAAAATTACTCCACTATAAAGATAGCTTGTAACTAGTTGACACCACATGCTTGCTTGTTACTACAAAGATAAACACCTCATGTTTGAATATTAAACACTAAACACCTTATGCTTGCTTGTTACTTCACTACAAAGATAAACACCTCATGTTTGCTTAACACCTCATGCTTGAATATTAAACACTAAACACATCATGCTTACTTGTTACTTCACTACAAAGTAACATTCTACTCTCGGCCAAGTGGAAAAGAAATGCTTATTAGGTGTAAAATTTGACATTAATTCCAAAAAACCTAATTAACTAATCTTGGCAAACTTTTAGTCAACCAACAATGAAAACTTGGCATTCACTAATAATCTTGGCCATATATAATTTTGAAAAGTTAAATTATCATATAAGAAATTAAATAAGTAAGTTAAACGAGCATAAAATTTCGGAGTATTACAACTTCACCCCAAAAATCAACACCAAACAGCCACAAAAACCCAGAAATAAGCATAACCCATAAACTTACCTCATTTCCCGACCCATTTCCAACCTGATTACCACCGGAAAACCCAAGAATCCGAGCCCTCCAAGCATCGATTAGCTTTCGATCTGCGCACCAAAATCTCCCAGTCACCTCCACCCACGCACCGGCGCCACCACGCGATCGTGTCACGACACCGACCGTCTGGCTAGTGGTTGAATCGGAGGAAGGGGTAGAGCCCATTCCCGTCGCCGGCTCCCTCTCCTCTCTATCGAAAATGAGAGAGAGAGAGAGAGAGAGGGAGGGATATATATTTATTTATTTATTATATATTTTGATTTTTTGAAAATTATCCTTTAAGCCCCAAGTTTTAAAAGTTTTTTATTTCCGTCGCAAAGTTTCATTTATTAATAAATCAGCTATGGAGTTCCTGTTTCCATTGTTAGTCCACTATTTCCAAAAAAATCTATTTTTAGTCCTTAAATTTTTCAAATTTCAGTTTTAATAAATTTCCATTGAAGTCCCTAAGTTTTATTTTATCATTTTTTAAATCTTTAAAATTTCGAAATACTAATTCAAGGCTTATTTCCTATTTTGGCCAGACGAAACGTACGAACGATTAAGAGATTGGTGTTACTAACCGCTCCACTTTTTACGTGACTCGAGATAATTTGAGGTAGGCTCGCCTCCATTAATTAGTTTAAATTATAATTGCATGTATTATGTGACTTTACGTGATTTATATGTTTTAATGCATAAGACGAGAATATCTCATATGAAATAAATAATGTGGTTATGCTTGTCATAATTTATATGTTTTAATGCATGAGAAGAGACGATACTATCTTTTATGAGATAAGATGAGTTGTTATGCATAATTTATGTGCTTAAATGCATGAGACGAGACTACCAACACCCTATGATTTTAAAAGAGTCTATGATTTTTAAAGAAATGAGCATATGATGATGATGATGTCACTGTATAAATTGCATAATTATGTGTTCAATTGTTTTGTAAATTAATTATTGACGATAAGTCTACTGAGTATTTATTTGAAATACTCATTCCATTATTTTAACAACATTTGCAGATTTCGGGGACGGTCGAGTTTGATGGGCGGTGGGGGCACTATTTAATAGATAAAGTTATTTACTTTTGAAATTTACTCATTACGAATATTATTAACTTGCTTTGTCATTTCAATTATTTAAAACTTGAGATTTAAAATTTAATCAATTATCCTAAGTAAATCAAATGAGTTTTTGTTGCCGATGAGGTTCACAATTATAAATGTGATCTTTAAAAATATAGTTATTTCCGTAAATCTTTTTATTAAATTCAAGTCATATGAGGACGACGCGACACTTCGGATTCACGGAACTCGGGGTGTTACAGCCACCATCACATTTGACAATGAAGATTTTCAATTGAGTTCTCGTTTACATAATAGACCACTTTATGTTAGTGGTCATATTCGAGAATGGAAGATAAATCGCATAATGATCGATTGTGAATCTGCCGTGAGCATCATGCCTGTTAAAGCGATGAAGAATATTGGAATTAATGTTGGTGAGCTGTCCAAGAGCAAGATCATGATTCAAAAATTCAACCAGGAAGGTCAGCGAGCCATTGGCATGATTCGTTTACAGCTACAAATAGGGGAGTTAATTTTCTCTCTCTTCCATGTCATCGATGCTAAAATATTATACAAGTTACTCATTGGACCTGTTTGGTTTTATGAAATTGGAGTAGTACCTTCGACTTGGCACCAATGCTTCAAATATAGTCGGGACGAAGAAGTTAAATGTGTAGTAGCTGAGTCCAAGCCCTTCCTCGAAGAAGAATCTCATTGAACTTAAGAAGACCCAAGACTAATGTTTGTAAGTTCTCTCCTCAGTCAAAAAGAGAAATCAGAATACATTTATTTACTTCAAAAATACAAATATGTATTTGCTTGGTCTTACAAAGAAATACCGGGGTTAGATCCGAGGGTTGTAGTACATCATCTTGCAGTAAGACATAGAGTTCGACCGATCAAGCAACCTCAAAGAAGATTTCGACCAGAAGTGATTCCTCAAATTGAAGTGGAAGTCAACAAACTTATTGAAGCTAGATTTATATGTGAAGTCAAGTACCCAACTTGGATCGCAAATATTGTTCCTATCAAAAAGAAAAACGGATAATTACGAGTCTGTGTTGACTTTCGTGATCTAAATTAAGCATGTCCCAAAGACGACTTTTCACTTCCGATAATATAGTTGATGGTGGATGCAACTACCAGGTATGAAGTTTTATCTTTCATGGACAAATTTTCTGGATACAACCAAATGCGAATGAATCCAAAAGACGAGGAACTCACAACATTTCGTACCCCTAAATGTATCTATTATTATAAAGTTATGCCATTTGGATTGAAAAATGCGGGGGCAACCTACCAACATGCAATGTAAAGGATCTTCAATGACATGCTACATAAGAACATATAATGCTATGTAGATGACATTGTCGTTAAAACAAGAAATCGGGATGATCACCTACAAGATTTACGGGATGTTTTCGAAAGGTTTTAACAATATCAATTAAAGATGAATCCACTGAAGTGTACATTTAGTGTCACATCTGGGAATTTTTTTGACTTCATTGTTCGACATAGGGGCATTGAAATAAATCAATCAAAAATCGAAGCCATAACCAACATGCCATAACTAAGAAATGTGCATGAATTGAAAAGTTTTCAAGGAAAACTCACATACATTCGGAGATTTATCTCTAACCTTACCGGACGTTGCCACCCATTCAACAAATTGGTAAAAAGGATGTACCATTAAATGGGATGATGCTTGTCGAAATGCTTTCTAAAACATTAAGCAATAATTGTCTCGTCCACCGGTACTTGCAGCTCCTGTCCTAGGGAAACTATTGACTCTTTATGTTGCAGCACAAGAATATTTTCTTGGAGCACTTCTTGTCCAAGCCAATGATGAAGGAAAGGAGAATGCACTCTACTACTTGAGTCGGACACTGGTAGGTGCTGAGATGAAGTATTCGCCTATTGAAAAAATAAGCATTGCGTTAATCTTCGCGGCTAAAAAAAATTAAGATATTATATGCTATCACATATGATCAATCTCGTTTCAAAGGTTGACCCTTTAAAGTACATAATGTCTAGATCGATTCTTTCTGGAAGGATTGGAAAATGGGCGATGTCATTGTCTAAGTTCGACTTCTAGTTCATTCCACAAAAGGCCATCAAAGGACAAGCTTTGGTAGATTTCTTTGCTGACCATTCAATTCCAGCGAAATGGGAACTACAGGAAGACCTCTTGGATGAAGAAGTTCTATTTACTGAAATCATACCATCATGGAGGCTATACTTCGATGGGACAGCATGAAGTTATGGTGCAGGAGTGTGCATTATCTTTGTTACTCCCCATGATCTTGTCATGCCGTACTCTTTTTGCCTTAACAGAAAATTGTTCAAACAACATGGCGGAATATCAAGCCCTTATCATTGGCTTAGAGACAATGCTAGGTATGGATATCCATCAGCTGGAAGTCTTTTGGGATTCTAAATTGATAATCAACCAACTTCTAGCCGAGTACGAAGTCCGTAATTGACTTGAAGACATATCATGAATATGCATCAACCCTAATGAAACAATTTGATTCGTTAAAATCAAATTTGTACCTAGGACTGAAAATAGGGAAGCTGATGCCTTAGCTAATTTGGCTACTATTTTAGCTAGGTCAGATGATTTTTTCCACTCCATATCAATTGCTTAGAGATGTGTGCTTCCGTCATTGCTACCCAGTGATATGGAAGAAAACAATGGCGTTGAAGTAATCGAAGATGAAGAAAATGAGGATTGGAGACAACTAATAATTGATTTCCTTCAACATCAAAAGCAACCAGACAATCCACGACCAAAAACTAAAATCAAGAGGTGTGCATCCCGCTTTGTCTTTTATAAGGAAACACTTTATCGACGATCATTCGATAAAGTTTTCCTCCGATGCCTAAGTAATGATGAAGCAACACATGTCGTAGAAGAAGCCCACTCTGGAATATGTGGTGTTCATCAGTCTGGACCTAAACTCTATTTTTGAATAAAGAAGATGGGGTACTACTGGCCGACTATAGTACAAAACTCCGGATTATGCAAAAAAATGTGAAGCTTGCCAAGTTCATGCAAACTTCATCCATTAACCTCCGAAACCATTACATCCGACATTAGCTTCATGGCCATTTGACACATGGGGTCTCGATGTAATTGGACCCATAACTCCAAAGTCTTCTGCTGGACACTTATATATCCTCGCTGGAACTGACTACTTCTCTAAGTGGACTGAAGCCATACCCTTGAAAGAAGTGAAGAAAGAGAATGTTGCAGATTTCATCCGTATCCAAATCATTTATCGGTATGGGGTTCTACGATACATCATCACTGACAATGGGTAGCCTTTATGCAATAACCACATAAACAATTTATGTTCAAAATTCAGATTCAAACAATACAACTCATTCATGTACAATGCAGCAGCTAATGGATTAACATAGGCGTTCGACAAGACTTTATGTAGTCTACTGAAAAAGGTTGTCTCCAAATCAAAAAGAGACTGACATGAAAGAATTGGTAAAATCTTATGGGCTTATCGAACTACTTATCGAACTCCAACATAAACCACTCATTACGCCTTAGTGTATGGAATGAAAGTTATACTTCCTTTGGAGTACCAAATTCCGTCATTTCGAATTGCCGTCTAAGAAGGTTTGACAACAGAGGAAAATGCCTATCTTTGATTGAAGGAGCTAGAAACTTTGGATGACAAGAGATTAGAGGCACAAATGCACCTGGAATGTTATCAAGCCCGGATGGCAAAGTCCTTCAACAAGAAGGTGCGACCAAGATTGTTTCAAGTCGGAGATTTGGTACTTTGCGTACGCAGAGTAATCATAATCACAAGAAAAACGGGGGTAAGTTCCAACCTAAATGGGATGGTTCGTTTGTTGTTACTCATGCATTTACTAACGGAGCATACAAGATCATCGACAAAGATGGACTACAAATCGGACCTATCAATAGAAAGTTTCTAAAGCGTTTTTACACTTAAAGTTTTTTGTTTTATAAATTTCTCATTGTAATATCGCCCCCAAATAAAAAAATTGTTCTTGCAATGAACTACGTTCGACTTGATCCCGTCTGGATACGTAGGTAGCTTGAATAAATTATAAATTCAAGTTTAGTCACAACTAATAAATTCATTCAATTTGTTACCATTTTCTGCAGTAAAAAAAATACACAAGAGACAAGGAAAAGAAAAGTTCATCGTAAAAAGACAAGGAACGATGAAAAATCAAAATTCATAAAATATGGTCTTAAAAGAAGATCAGAAAATCCTGACTTTATCAAGATCACTTACCATTGATCACTTGCATGAAACTATCTTCAAGGGCCTTCTTTCTCTGGTCAATTGATGCTACACTAAAAACATCTCTAGTATGTAATTCTTTTAAAGCGGCATTTGCAGTTCCAAGCATACTCTTCTGTTCCTGATGGGTTTGAAGTTCATCACGGAGTTTGTACAGCTTGAAAGATAGCTAACTAATTTTATCTTCCAATGAAGAACAAGTGGAATCCTCTACTTCTAGCTGAATGTTCAAAAGCTTTAACTTCTCAGTCTTTTCTTCGGTAGTGGACACTCTAAGTGCTGCTTTCTTTCAGATAAATAGATGTCAACTTCTTTAAGAAACACATCCATACATTCCATCAAGGGTGTTAGATCTGCGCGGAATGAACTGGTAATCACGTTTTGAAGAATTAATTTATTCTCATCCCACCAAGATCGGATGTTGAAAACCCCATGGTTCAAGACGTCCCTAAAACACTTCTGAAGATAATTGGTCATAGCTTCTTGCAAAGTAGTTTTCAAGTAAGGAGACTCTTGAGTTATCCCAGACGGGTGACCAGCCATGAAAGAACAAATTGGAACTACCCGATGATTATTTGTTTCCAAAGGCGGAATATTAACCAAAGCCAATGAAGGTGGAGCAGCTGGAACTTCTTGACTGGCTTTTGAAATGTTAGCTCTCGCAGTCTCAGAATTCACTTCATCTTCATTTTGGAAAACATCTATGTTGAATGCCGAAATGCATTCATTCTTATTATTCAAATGTTTACAAAGTGGGCCGTGAAAGTCATGAGTACTTTCTATTCCTTGAAGCGCACCAATTCTCCTATCATTTTCGCCAGTCTGATCTTGTAAAGAGTCCGGGTTCATAGAGAAATTCAATTATTCGGGAATGCTTGGAAAATCTACAAAAGAAGTAGAAATATAAAAAAAAAGAAATTAAGAGATAAAAAAAGAGGGGGCCTACATGCGTTTCGTGTTCTATGAGATATATCTAAAAATTTGCCATCTGATGGTGTATTTGGAAGACTAATGTTAATGTGAGAGACTCCAACATCACCTTTTAAAGAATTTGGAATAGCTTGAAGCGACATTGGTTTTACCAGTCGTTTAATCTTATATATTCAGGAGAGTGGAGCCTGAAATTGAAATTCGTTGCATGAGACCAAATACAAGTGGTATGTTAAAAAAATAATAAAAACATACCTGATCTCCAGACTTTCATCTCCCAGAGTTAGAGTCTTTCCAGGTGTGTGGGATGCTTGATCTCCAAGACTACTGCGGTCTGGAATCAAAACTAATTCAGGCATCTTCTTAGCAGGCTCAGAGGTGGAAGCAAACTTTATCAAGGGAACTTTAATTTTAATCTTCTTAATGCCTCTTTCATTTCGAATGTCCAATTCTCTCTTTCGAGAAGTCTCTTCAGGAATGATATGTGGAAGATTTAACCTTTTGGCTACAACTTTTTCGAAAATGGATTAAGAACAAAGTTACGACTCTTACTAGAAGACAAAACATGCACTTGAACCTTGGTCAAGATCGGCAATACTCAATTATTACACCAAGTTCGATACTCTGAGTCAACATTTTGATGTGTATCATTCACACACTCTAGAATATGAAATGTAGAGCCACTTATCATTTGAGTCAAAGACAACCAGATGCGATACATATCACCTGCATTGAAAGCGATATACAACTTTCTTGGTGAACTGGGAACTTTTTGTCTAAAGCCAATTTACCTCGCAAACCTATGATGATTATATGCTTCAAGAATAAAAGGAGAGTTTCCTAGACGATAAGAAACAAATCCAGATCGAATATTCATCATAAATCCTGAGGTGTTTATTGACCTTGGTTGGTCATGCGCTTGTACATCGGGATGGGACAATGAGGAAAATGGATTCTAGCAAAAGTAATTGGAATCCATCATTCCATGGATAAAGTCCGACAATCAACCATATTTTTCTCCCAAGACTGGAAAGCATTTAAGGTGCCAGCATATCTGCGGATTATAGGATGAGTGTAACTCTTGTCCACATGAGCATAAATACCTCGAACAAACTAAGTTGCAGCTCAAGCATAAAGGAAATGTCCAGGAAATGAATGTGAAATCAAGCCAATGTCCGAGTTTGACTAATGGTTCGATGTTCGTGTGAGTCCTCTATAAATGTTTGCTAATACGAGTGAAACTAGACTGTAAGTATACTCACCTGCCATTTTAGAAGACACTTTAAAACTCCCAACTCTTATATACTCATCCCCAGACGGAAGAACGAAACGACAAAACCACAAGGAGAGATAAGCTGCTATCTCTAATTCTTCTTCTTCTTCTTCCATAGACAAAGATATTGGCAAATCACCCCCAATGACTCTGATCCATGCTTGTGAAATATCTCTCGGCTTGTCTACAGCCACATGCCTCCATATTTCCTTTGAAGCCCTTTGATGACATCTCTTGAATGGATTTAGACTTATAACATTCTTGTAATTTTTGTGTTGTCGAGGATTCTGGGTACAACCATTCTCACAAAACCAAAAATTAATCCATTCTTCATGACTAATGCAATCAAATTCATTCACTACAGGATTGAAGAGGTACATGCAGGATTTGGAAAGCTGATATGTCAGCTCTGAAAGGCTTGGGACTACTTCTTCATAGTAATTACCCATGATCGAAAGTCCACTTATCTCACAGATGTCCCAAAGAGAAATGCCAATTTCACTACAGGTGGTGACAAAAGTGTTGGTCTCCAGGCACCAAACCTCACAAAGAGCTCTGTAGATAGAATTTGGGTGATGATAATCCTTTGCAGCGGAGCTGACTATATAAGCTAACTGGCGAAGATTCCTTTTGAGCAGAAGTTTCTGGACCCATGAAGACCACTCCCAAAAATTTGGAAGAAAAGAAATCTCCCCACGACTAACAAGTGCACTTCCCCATCGTATTTCTGTGTTGTTAATCCTCTTACAAATTACGGCCCTTGGGATGCACTCTATGCTAAAGAATGATGATGAGGGAGACACAAAGAGGGAAAATGACTGCTAGAGCGGTTGGACGTGGCATCTTCTGAATTCTCGTGACATTCACTAATAATGGGTATATGTAACTCTGATAAAGGCTCCAAGAGTTCAAGAGAATGATATGTAGTTAGCTTATGGATGCTAAGTTTAAGTTCACCTTGTATGCCGGACTAAGTATATACTTTACATTAGTGTCTTTGAAATGAAGATAACTCTTGCCTTGGCTTTTAAGCTCGATTGATTTCGTGTATATCTGAATATGCTCTGTTATTAGAGCTAATCCTAGCCATTCCTAAAAAAAAGAAGGGAAATCAGCAAAAAAAAAGGGATTAACGAATAGTGAATCTTTTAAATTCCTTATTGTCTAAATCACGAGCTTCCCAAATATATAAATGATCTTGAACACAAAGTTCCTTGGACGGTCGAAGGAACGGTCCTTGGTCCCAAACACAAAGTGCCTTGAACGGTCGATGGAGCTAGTCCTTGGTTCCAAACACAAAATGTCTTGGACGGTCGAAGGAACGGTCCTTGGTTCCAAACACAAAGTGTATTGGACGGTCGAAAGAATCGGTCCTTGGTCCCAAACACAAAGTGCCTTGGATGGTGAAAGGTAGTAGCCCTTAGTCTTCAATGTGCATGAAAAGCTTGGCAATTTTGAGTATTTTCTGAACCCTAAAATAATTGTATTATACACCAAAAAAAAAAAAATCTTGAACATTGAAATCTTTGACTTGTTCTAAAAGTTGAATCCCTGAAAATGAAAATAAAGAATATTAGTTCCAATCTTATAACAAAAAAAAAAATGTTACTATTAACACCTTCAAAAAGAAAAAAGAAAAAAGGATACAAGGTAGAAACCTATTATACCAATTCTAGAAACTAAAAAAAAATTATGATGTCTGCGCAAGCAGAAACCAAGAAACGTTTCTTGGTTTCTGCCTGGACAGAAGCCAATAAAAAAATAGGAAGGAAAACGTGGCAGAGAGAGAGAGAGAGAGAGAGAGAGAGGTAATGGGCAGTGCAGAAACCAATAAAATAATTTATTAAAAGAAAAATAAAAATAAAAAAAGAGGAGAGAGAATAAAGAATCTTGTTTTACCTTTGCTTGCAAATTTAGTATTTTGATCTCTAAACCCAATAATTTGTTCATGTAAATAAATATCGGGGCTTCACTTGAGCCCAACTTACCATAAAACATAAAAAGTCCGTTAAAAAAATAAATCAAGTAAATCAAGAATTGTGTAAAATAAATAAATAATCAAACAACGATTACGTCAAAAAAAAATTCAAAAATCAAGATTTACTAATTTATTTATTTTATAACAAATAAATAAATCTTGAGAGGACATTTGTAGACATAAAATAATAAATAAATAAATAAATAAAGGGTTGGGACGTTGGGTCAATTTAAATAATTAGCCCAATCAAATTTACTAAATTAAAACCTACTAAGGCCTATAAAATTTTAAAAGCACATCCTACTATTTTTAAAAATCTACAACTATTCAATTATAATCAATTTAATTGAATTAATTGAGTGGTTATCAAAATTGCCCACGAATTTTCCTTATAAATAGGATCAAATGTTCATTACAAAGGAAGAAGAAAAGGGCAAGAGAAAATTACGATGTGCTGAAGAAATCCTCCCAACTCCTAGACCGGTAAACACGAAGACGATTAAATTTTTTTTCAAATCAAACAAATTCAAGAAGATCAAAGTCTTCTTCAAATCAAATCAAGATCAAGTCCAAGTTTTTGAAGTACAAATCCAAGCTCCAAAATTCAAGCGTTGAACAAGTGAAGTTTTCGACAAATCAAATTATCTACAAATCTCGAAGTCTAGGATTCAAGCCACGGGATCTTCGTCTTCAAACATTCAGATCATTAATTAGAGGGTTTTGCATTTTTTGCAATTATAAGAAGATTTCTATCAATTTGTATTTTTCAAAATACAATTTGTAACGATTTCTGTATTTTAATACGCGAAATCCGTCGTACAATCTAATTGAAAATCAACAGTAAAATTGAGTTTTTAAAGCACCAAAAGTCTTTTAACCAATACTCACTTAATAATTCATTTACTAAATGAAAATAAACACATGACTTTCAATTTTTTAAGAGAGAAACTCTATAAGGATTTTTGTGTACGGGTTTGGTTAGGGATCATTTGGCATATATATAAAGACACCTCTATAACTTCCATCCATTATGGAAGTTGTTGGTTTTCTCCTACAATAACTTGCCTCGATAACCATATGGGAAATTATCTAGACAGTTAATTAACTCACCATATGAACTTTAAATTAATATGATTTTATATTGATCATGTGGGCCATAAATGATTTACATTATCCCACTTGGTCCACATGTTCAACGGTTAAAATTAAAGTGGGTACTAAATATGACCATATCCTAAAACTGTCAATAGCCTATTCAAATAGAAATTCACAATACTTGAATCATGACATTCCTATTTTAATAATTAAATATTTTCTTCCATGCATTATAAGTATAATCACCTTCAAAGAGTACTTTACTTAATGAATGAACTTTCTATAAGTCATTCAAGATCCAAACATTAATAACAACAATGGATATTCATTCACTACAACAAAAATAGAATTTTGCAGCGTTCATAAAATGTTGCCGAAGACCTTTTGCTACTTTTGGGCTTATGTTGCAAACCTCGATATTTCTGTAGAGTAGAAGGATATGTCAACATTTTTTGAATGTTGTTAATAGGCTTTTTGCAACTTTTTTGCAACGTTTTTTTGAATGTTGCTAATAATATTTTTGCAACCTTTTTATCCGTTGTCTACACTTATATTCTTATTTTTTTTATCTGTACAGTGATTTACTTTCAATCATAAAACAAGATAGAAGATGACAATATTAAACAACTCCAATATTAATCATTATTAATTGAACTCCAAAATGTAACAATATTAATACAAAACCAGTTCCAAAATTCTGAAATACCTAAAAACTAATTCAGTACATTTCTAATAAAATAAAAAGAAATACCACAAACCCTATGCAGCGAGTAAAACAATTCCATTGACCTCCATAATTTTCTTCTCATCAATTTTCGACTCAAGCTTAGCCTCAACAACCACCGGTTAATTTTCCGGCAAAACTCCATTGCCCAAAACTTTGAAGTACCATAACTGCATAACATCAATCATGAGCACTTTTTCCTCGTTAGCAGAATCCTTATTCATCAACCATTCGCACCACCATATTTTACATACTCTTTCAATACAGCAGCAAAGTTTTATAAGAAATGCCATATATTCTGAAATTTAGATGTCAACTAAAAAACATAAACCAAAAAAGAAATGATGTTGTACACACGTATGTTTTTAGTTACAATTCCAGCTTTTGGATTTTGCATTAGTCCTCGTGGACCCAAAATTCTTCCAATTTTTTGCTTTAGGTTAAACATATAATGCTCAAAAGGGAAGTGAAAGTTAGGACAATAGAGTAAAACCATTTTATCCTTAAAATGACAAATGACAATGAACAACTTCCAGAACATATCCCTTACTACAAATGCCTTCCATAGAACATTAAAGTTTGCATGTGAAATTATTGCTCAACTCTATATTCATCAGATATAATCTGTAAATAATTGTACTTCCATTTTTCACCCATAAAACCTCAAGAAAATGTGCACGAAAACATCCAAAATGGAAAAGCATGCAATATAATCACCAAAAGAAGCTGTAGTATAACAAGGATTCTCAGGCCAGGGTAAATTAGGCCATATAAGATGTGACATTACATAAATGTAACCATAAAATCTCCAGATAGCCCTAGTCAAGTAAGTGTTATTGATTGTAATAGCCCCGATATCACACGCGGGGATCAAAAAAGTATTCTACCTGCACTAGATGCCCAAGGATTCCAAAATTGAAAACCAATCAATTCATAAGACTATTATCACTATGTGCACAAACTAAATAGATAATAACCCCACAATCATACCAAATAACATGAAGTCTATATTCATGAAGAAAATAATAAAATAGTTTTCACTGTAGCCTTCATAAAATGTTGAATAATGTTAATGTGTACATTCTCCCTTGCAACATGATTGCCATTACCCCCATGTGAAGGAAATCTGCGTAGTGATATAATTAATGAGTTTAAAATCAAAAGTGTAGACGTTCCATGTGGAAGAGTGTAAAAAAATGTGTAAGGAAGAGTGTGCATATAGAATGATTGTAAAGTGTTTAATACTTTTGAGATACCATGTTGGTTCATTGGCGCCAAATTGTAAAGATAATATATTTGCATTCACTACACATTCCATATTTATGAGCCAAAAGACTTGAACAATCACTGTTGAATTTCCAGCAACGAACCGAAATGGAAGTATATGTATGCAACAAAGATGAAAAGTCCATATCATCAGCCTCGATAATTCAAATGTAAACTTTTGATCTTTAGCCTTTTAGTATACAAAATGGGTCACTCTTTGAATATCACTCTGTGATTTTCTTTTCTATTTTATTCTTAATTATCTTTTGCAATTTACTTAAGGTGGAGATCATCTAACCTATGTCTCCCCAAAATACCTACTGAAATATGAGAATGATTTGATGTAACCACTCTTTATATAACCCGTGTGTCAAATTTCAGACGGCAATGCCACTTTTTCTTTGGGTTTTTGCTGAAATTTGATTTGGGGATTTGCTCATAGCAACGAATGAATTATAATTTCATGGTAGATGATACATTTATAGTTTTACTTATTGCTTCTCCAAGATACATCTTCTCCAACTAGAAGGAAGATGTATCCTGAAGTAGATTTTCTTGTATCTACACATCCATCAAAATCTGAATCTGTATATCCAACAACTTCAAGATTTTCGGAATGCTTGTATGAGTCCGTAGTCTTTGGTTCTTTGTAAACACCTCATCACTTTTTTGGCAACTTTTCAATGTTCTATACTTGGATTACTTTGATATCTGCCCAGTGCACCAACTGCAAAGGCAATGTCAGGTCTAGTACATGCTTGTGCATACATCAAACTACCAGCAGCGGAAGCATAGGCTATAAAAGCTATGTGATCTCTTTCCAATAATTTAACTCACACTAATTGTGACTGAATTTATCTCCTTTAACAACGGATGCTACATTTGATGCACAATCTTTCATCCTGAATCTTTACAAAACTTTTTTAATGTAGTCCTTCTGAGATAATCCTAATGACCTTTTCAAATTTGTCTCTGTGAATCTTTATGCCAATGATATAAGAGGCTTCATCCATATCCTTCATTTCAAAGTTTTGGCTAAAAAATTGTTTTGTGTCATGTAGCAAACCACCGCTTGCAAGTAAAATGTTATCTATATATAGGACTAGAAAAATGTATTTGCTCCCATTGATTTTAAGATATATGCACTGGACAATGATATTTTCTGTAAAACCATATGAATTTACAACATTGTGAAACCTCAAATACCACTAACGGAAAGCCTATTTTAGTCCATATAGATTTAATCAATTTGCAAACTATGTGATTTTTGCTATCACTAACAAATCCTTCAGGCTATTTCATGTATACTTCTTCTCCAAGATCTCAATTCAAGAATGTTATTTTCACATCCATCTGATATAGTTCCAAATCAAAATGAACTACTAAAGCCATTATAATTCTAAATGGATCTTTCTTAAAAACTGAAAAAAAATGTTTCATAGTAATGAATCCATTCCTTTTGAGTGAAACTTTTGGCTACAAATTTGGCCTTATATCGTTCTATAGTGCAAGATGTAATTCTTTTGGTCTTATAGATCCATTTACAAGCAACAACTGTATATCCATCTAACAACTCAACGAGATCTCAAATTTAGGTTTTAGCCATAGATTCCATCTATTCCTTCATGGCATCATACAAAAAAATGTGAGTTTTCCCTTTCAACGGCTTGTGAAAACGAGCTAGTATCATTGTCAAGTACAAGATATGTATCGGAATCTTGAAGATATACAACATAAGCGCTAGAAATTGTCGATTTCCTTATTCTTGAGGATCTCCTTATACCTACTACCTCATCTTCATTTTTCATATTTTGAGTAGTATTAGGTTTTGCATCGAGTGGGGATTCTCGTTCTTCATTTTCTCATGCAATAACAGTTGTTATTGAGTTGGTTCATTTCGAGTTGTACATGAGTTCTTTCTTTCGAAAGGAATCAATATATCTGGATGGAAGATAACCTAACACATGCGTTTATTTCCTAAAAAAATATACATCTAGAAAACCCACCCCCATTCACTTCATGATCCTCTAGAAATTTTTCATTTCTAGCTTTGACAATCCTTGGAGTGTGCGAAGGACAATAGAATCTATAGCTTTTGGAGTTCACTGGATAACCTATGAAAAATCCACTAATTATCCTTAGGTCCAATTTCTTTATGTGAGGATTGTAAACCCTTATTTCAACTTGACAACCCAGATGTGTATATGTCTTAAACTAGGTCTCCATCCGTTCTAAGTTTCAAATAGTGTTTTAGGAACTGCCTTAGATGGAACTCTACTTAAGATATACAAGACAATTTTTAAGGCTTCACTCCACAGATTTAAAGAGATACTTAAATTGCTCGTCGTGCTCCTAACCATGTCCATTAAGGTTAGGTTTCTTCTTTCAACTACATCGTTTTATTGTGGTGTGACGACATCGTATATTGTGCTACAATGCCTTGTTTTACTAAAAACTTAGCAAATGGACCGGGCATTTGTCCATTTTTGTGTAATTTCCATAATATTTTTCATCCATGTTTGATCTTATAATTTTTATTTTTCTTTCCTTGTGTTTCTCTACTTTTACTTTATAAATCTTGAAGGCATCTAGTGCTCAATATATGATTTAGAAGAATGAGATAATATTTCTTTGACTGTTTAGACAAGGAGTGAAAAAAGCCCACAAATATCCATGTGAATAATCTAAGAATGCTTGAACTCCTTTTGGCACCTTTAATGGTCTTGTTTTTTTTTGCTTTCCCTTTATGCAGTCAATACAAGTCTCAAAATCAATAAAATCAAGAGTTGGTAAAACTCCACCATTTACTAATATTTTGAGTCTCTATATGGAGATATGTCACAATCCCATGTCCTATAACTTAGAAAAGTTTTCTTTAACAATCCAACACTATTGCCAATACCATCACCATGCAATTCAGATAAGTTTCACTCATAAGTGGGACCCAAATCAAGTTTATATAAATTACCAACCAAAACACCATGTCCAACAATATCTGAATTGTGAAATAAGCTAAAGATTCTATTTTCGAATACAAACTTGAAACCTAAATGTGCTAGTCTTGAAATGGAAACTAGATTACTAGAAAAATTAGGAACATAAAAGGTGTTTTTAAGATCCAAATGAAAACAAGAATTTGAAACTAATCTAAAGGTTCCAACACCTTCAATAGTTGAACTCAACTCGTTTCCTAAATAGACTCTTTGTTCATTTGGTTACAGTTTTATTAGGTCCCAAAAGCCCTATATAGTATAGGTAATGTGAATTGTAATACCCGAATCTATCCACCAAGTATTGTTTGGAACATTAACCAAAATTCATGACACGCTAAAGAGATAAGAGTACCTTTATTTTGAAGCCATTTCTCATACTTGAAATAGTCCTTCTTCATGTGCCATTTCTTCTTTAAAAGAAAAAAGAAAAAAAAAAGAGACATCATTATTGCTCTGTTACTTTATTGGCATCTTGTTCTTCATTTTAGGACTGTGTTTACCCTTGTTTTCATTTCCTTTATCGTGAGTTGTCATATGAGCAGTTTCCAACTTCTCACGCTTTAGACTCTCTTGTTGGATTTATTAATTTGTCATGTGGACTGTAAATATGTAATTAATTGTGTATAATGTTGTCTTAAAGATGAGCCCAATTAAAGTGATCTAATAAAGAATTAACTTATTGGCCTTAGGATATCTAAATAAAGTATGGACTAGATTATATGTGTATAAATTGGACTCATTAGAGTTTGACGATGAGACAAATACATATAGAAACTATAAATAAGGTTATGATCATCAATTCATATATAACTTCTCATTCTTTGTGTCATCTCATCAATACAAGAATACTAGAGAAAACATATTGAAAAGGAAGAGCAAAAAACCCACTATCAAGAATCTATATTACAATCAAGAATCAAGAAAAATGATTGAAACAATTAAATTGAAGAACAAGATAATCAAGATTATGGAGTAAGAAACAAAAATCAAGATAAAAAAACTCAAAAACCAAAATAGTCAATAATCAAGATTCAAGATCCGGAATCAAGATTCAATATTAAAGAATCATTCACAATGAATTAACGTATGTTTCACATTATTAATTTTCTTGGTGATTTGACATGGATGATCTTGGTAATAAAATAATTAGGGTTTTCTGGTTTATAAAGTTTAAAATTTCATAAAATTTCAACAAGTGATATCAGAGTCAAATCCATGATAAACCTTTAAGAATCAAGAATTCTAGGGTTAAAATTCATATTTTGAATTTCTCAATTTTTTGGGATGAATTTTAGCCCTAAATTTCAAGATTTTAGATTTTGGAAATTTTTTTGTGTTGTAAAAAAAAAGACAAGTATTAAGGGACAATCAATTTCAAGTCTTGGTACTTAATATTTATTTCAGATTACTAATTTTATAAAATAGATTAGTTGAAGCAACATGTTACCAAAATAACCTCTCTTACCTAAATTAATTTATTTGAAATATTAGGAAGGTTGTGTGTACGTAATTCATGCGGGTGTTGACCGGCTCAAAGGAAGACTCATATTTGGTCGAATTATTTACACACATGTGGTGATAAATATGTGACAATTATAAAGTTTTCCATTATGTGAACATTGAGTCTGTCGAAAGATGGTCTTGATGTTTGACCATATTTATTGTCAATATTTGATTACTACACCAAGAGTGCCATATACAAGTTGGTGTTTATCAATGTTGTGCTCGATCTCTTGTGATAAGGTTTACCATTATTTGAAATTATTGATTGTCCAATATGAATTTCTACGTGAAAATGTTATTTAGGTTTAAATTCTCTATTCGATTAATACATCTATTTCTAAAATATTTGCCATAGCCAATTCAATTCTTGTGCTTGAACCAAAGTTTAAGGGCTAGAAAGAGAACGTTTGTTTCGTTCTTTGTAGCATCGATCTAGACCTTGCATTAAGGACATAACAAGTCACTAATCTTACGGATAAAATTCTCGCTAATAAAAAGGGACTCAGATAAGTGGAATAGTTCAAGCCGCATAAATTTTATGATCATAGAGCGTGGAATTCCAACAACATTTGGGGCATTGTGTCTAATGAGATAACTGTTGCCAAGGAATTTCTTAAAGAAATTGAAAAAAAATGCTTTGCAAAAGGTAATAAGGTCAGAACTAACACACTTTTAGCGAACCTAGTTTCACTAAAGAATAAGGGTAAATGACTTGCTCGTGCATTTAGTTTTGATTTCTATTCTTTCACAATTCAGCTAATTTAAGGTCAGATACAACTGTTAAAAGGGAAAGTGGACTCTTAATAAGCCCAATCCATATTATGTGTAAGAAAAAGAAAGCCTAAAGCAAAATAAAATTGATATTACTCACTTGGCAAGTACACACAAGGACAAATTTGGCTGTCAATTTTGTGAAATTTGGGATACATAAAAAGGAACTATACTAAATGTCACGCTTGGCGTGTAAAGAAAAGTACAATTCTCATTTTGATATGTTTTAAGGTTAATTTAGGGGGGTGTATTCAATTGAGACTTTTGAATACTTTGATGGACATATTTAAAGTGATGACTTTTGTAGATTTCGTGAATTTTTTTAGAGATTTGTATGGAATTAGTGAAAGTCTTTTGTAAACTTATACATTTTCATTTTAAAACTTTTAGAGACTACTGTAAAATTCAAAAGACTTTTGAATACTTTTAAGATAGAATTTATGTGAATTTAGTGCAATATTGTGAAATTATCACATACGAGGGGGTGGTTCTCACAATTCCCAATCTTCTTATTTTCCCCCATATAATAAAAAAAAATTAAGGCCTTAATTAAATAAATAAATATTATTATACATACAAAAAAATAAATTTAATATTCACTATTATTAATATAATATACTTTTAAAGAACAAATAAAAAATATATATTTAAATTTAATCATAAATTACTCATATAAATCTTATAATTTAATAAAAAATAGATATTTTTCAAAAACAAAATGAAAAAAATAAAGAAAAAAAGTTTTAAAATTACAATTTAATTTTTTTCATAGAAAATAGAAATAAACAATAAGAGAGAGAAATAAAAATAGAAACTAATAAAATCAATAGTAGAATAAATAAATAAATTTTAATCATAACTCTATTGTTTGTAGAATGGAAAATGAAAGAGAAATATTAAAAAAAAATACATATTAATTTTTTTTTTTTTTTTGTGAAGGTCTCTCAAAATCTTGTGATTAATGAAAGACAAATTTTAAGATTTTATTTGAGTACTTTATGCTTAAAAGTTAGTACCATGGAGACTTTTATAAAAGTCTCTAAAAGTTATAAAAATTTGAATACCCTAAGACTTACGGAGACTTCTAAAATGTTTTAATTGAATACACCATGATTTGTAGAGATTTTTTAAAAGTTTATAAAAATCTCAATTGAATACACCAATACTTGTAGATAATCTCCAAAAATCTACATTGAATACCTCTAAACTTTTTAAATCTCAAAAAGTCATTAAACATTTCAATTGAATACACCTCCCTTAGTTTTAATAACTAGACACACTTAGTGGATAAAAATTTGGTACTGCCACTCACATAAGCGTGTCTATGCGAGGTTGCCTGAATAGTTAAAAAAGTCAATTGATGTTGAAAGATTCATCTATGTGAGGATAATGGCAAATCAGTTAAGCTTGAGGCTATAGGGACTTTTAGGTTATTATTAAAGATTGGTTATGATTTGAATATGAAAGAGATATTTCTGGTACCATCTTTTAGACGGAATTTGGTTTCTATTTCTACAATCGACAAATTCGGTTACTCTTGTTCAATTGGAAAAGTTAGTTTGATTTTTTTAGTTCAAATAGTGTGGGTACCAGTTCTTTATCCGATTACAATAACATATATCTACTTAATACGGTTGTCTTTTATAAAGAAACATTGCATGTGAATTCACGTGGTATTAAACATAAATTAACCGATGAGAATTTTTCTTCGTTATGACGCAAGCGATTAGGTACCATCTTTTAAAAGAGAATGGAAAACCTTATGTCATAATGAACTCTTGATTTCCTTAATTTTTCAGACTTAAATTTTTATGTTAATTACATTAAAGGAAAACAAACAAATATAAGGAGATTAGGTGTTAATAGGACTTCGGACGTCTTAAAACTAATTCAAATGGATATCTTTGGGCCATTTAATTCGACTTCTTGGAATGATCAACAATAATTTATTATGTTTATAGACAAATCTTTCTCATTGTGGCTTGCTACCTATATCTCATCTATGAGAAATTCCAAACATTGGACATTTTCAAGGCATACAAGACTGATGTTGAAAAATAACTCTGTAAAAGAATTTAACAAGTCAGATCTTACCGTAGTGGTGAATACTATGACATATATGATGGATCATGAGAGCAATGTCTAGGGCCTTTTGCTAAATTACTAGAAGAATGTGGAATTGTTCAACAGTACATCAGAATCTCTTTAGGTAGAAGCAGTAAAGACTGCAACTTAAATTCTCAACAAAGTTCCAAGTAAAACAATTGTTTAGGTGTTACAAATACTTTTTTTAAAAGATCCCACTATTAGGTCAATTTTTGTAACGAGAAATATCCGATTCCTAGAAGATGTAGAGTTTGCAGGAGATAATGTTATAAGGTTAAGGATTTTGTCGTGGAAAAAGAATATGTATAAATTTCTTCTATTGCAATTGACAATGATGAGGACTAGGGACAAATTCTTGCTCTAGATCTTGTTCAAAAAGAAATTTCAGATCAAAACAATATTACAAAATCCCCTATATACAATCAAGCTATTGCTCCAAAAAAACTAACTCAACAACATCAAGAAAAAAATGTCATTAAGAAAATCTACTATAAAAAATGAGAGAGACAATTTCGGATGACTTTGTAGTTTTTCTCCAAGAAAATAAGGATGACATTAATTGATGAAGGAAGAATTGATCAATCAACTTTTATCAAGACATGCAAAAGAATAATTCTAAAGGATGGATTGATGCCATGCATAAAGAGATAGAGTTCATAAGTAACAATATATGGGCTTATTAAGCTGGTTTCCTGTAATGGTATCACAAATTTCATAAAATAATTATACCATTTAGTTTTGAGATGAATTCAATTGATGATTGTGTATATCACTAGTTCAATGGGACTAAGGATATTTTTTTTGGGGTATTGTATGTCGATGACATACTGTCTGCCTGCAATGATATATGCTTATTGCACGAAACTAAGATTTCTGTTATGGAATTTTGAAATGAGAAATTTTGGCGATGCCTCTTTTGTATTAAGAATATAGATACTCAAGGATCGTTCTTGGCGTATTTTTTTTATTATCACAAAAGAGTTATATTGATAAGGTTCTTAAGAGATTTCGAATGTAGATATGTAAATCAAGTGATACCCCTATTGTTAAGGAAGATAAGTTTAGTCTCAATTAATGAGCCCCAAGGATAAATTTGAATAAAGAGAAATGCAAAAAATTTATTGTACTTCAGCAGTTGAGAATTTAATGTATACTTAGGTTTGAACACATCCGGATATAGCATTCATTGTTGGATTGCTAGACATATCCGGAATGGAAATTTGGAAAACAGCCATTAGATTATCAGTATCTATAGAGAACTAAAGATTGTGTGATCACATTCAGGAAAATCAGACTAATTAGAGATCATTGGATATTCTGATTCTGATAATGGAATATGGCTACAAAATATTTTCACTAGGGTGCATATTTTGGATGGATTTGAAAGACCACTTTAGTTATTCTGTGACAATAGCAGTCTTGCATTCCAACAAGAGCTCGATGATGTCAAATTTTATAGACATTAAGTTCCTAGTGTCAAGTAAATAATTTAGAGTGATTAGGTTTCTACAAAACATACTAGAACAAACTTCGTAATCATGTATCGATTTACTAAATGGCTACCACCCAAAGTCTTTCATAAGCATCATACTCACATGGTGTTGTATCTTTTAATGATATGTCAGTTTAGTGGGAGTTTGTATTCGGATGTTGTCTTTTTTAGACACATTTTTTATCCATGAATATTCAGTTTATTTTAGAAATAAAATATTCAGTTCAGTTCCACTCTAATTAAAGTTTATGGTTGATCTCACTAAAGAATAAGGATGATTTGTTGGAAATATGCATGTTTGGATCACATTGCATGTAATTTCCATGATACACATCCACACTAGATCTCTATCATTTGATTGTGTTGATATACGTGACCATTAAGGGTTTAGTTATGATATTTATAATGAAAATTACTTTGATCATACATTGACATAATCAATGAACGAGATTGTTCGGAGATGCTTTTGGTTATGATAATAAAAATTTTGACATCATAATGATATACACATTTATAAGGTAACATATGTGGCCCAAATCAGAGATTATTAGATTTATTAATTTGTCATGTGGGCCTATATATGTAATTAATTATGTATAAGGTTGTCTTAAAGTTGAGCTCAATTAAAGTGATCTAATAAATAATTAAATTGTTGGGCTTAGGACATCTAAATAAAACGCTAACTAGATTATATGTGTAGACATTGAATCCATTAGAGTTTGATGATGGCTGATAAGTGTATTTTGCACACTTATTTAATACTTAAATATATTTATTATTGATAAAAATGAACGGATTTCTACTCACAATTATGTAATTATTGCGTTTGTAGGTAAAAATTGCCCAAAGGAAAGAGAACAAAACAAAAGGAAGAAAAACAAACTAAAAGTGTGCAAAATTGTGAATGCGATGACCAAAGTTAACAAAGCAAAAAGTTTAAGGATCTTGGATGCAATTTATGAAAGGCGTAATGATATGAAAGTCAAAATCTGAGGACCAAATTGTACAAGATCAAAGTTGATGGACTTGATAGGCAAGTATCTAGGGGACTAGGCTACAAAATTAAAACCAATAATTTATGGTTTTGATCTTTTGGATAGAAACTTGTCGCCTATACGCCACTATAGCAGCGCTGTCACCACTTTTAAAAATCCAGGGACCTTTTTGTCATTTGTCCGAAAGTTTGGGGAGCAAAACTTCAATTTTTGAATAGGGGTATTAAAACCCAGCAACATGGGACGTGTCGTCTTCTTCCTTGCTTGTTGGTTTTTCTTTATATTTCTTTTCTTTTCCTTTCCAATTTCTTGGTATTTTAGGGATACAAATCAAGAACACAAGGAGAATACGTTCAAGAATTTGGAGAAATATTTGGAAAAATCAAGACCAAGTTTCAAAAAAGGGTTTTATCTATAACTTTTTATTTTCTTAATTATTTTGCCATATTTGCCATATATTGTTATAAATATTCCCATTTTTATCATTGTATAAAATGAGCTAGTTGTTTGTGTTGTGATTTATGGTAGTAACTTAACCTAACTTTTAATTAATTTTAATATTTACTTTTTAATGTTAAAATACTTATTTTTATGTATATGTATTATTGTGTTGAACGTCTTTCATTTATTCGGTCATTAAATGATTGAGTTTAATGATTTGTACATCGTTAGAGAGAATATTGTACATTTCAGACCAAATAGTAAATATTCTAGGTTTGTATAGGAGATGAAGATATACTCCTAACCCTAAGTGATTGTTGCGTATTTTTATATCGCAAGTGTACGATATCGAACAAGTAATATAATGGACCTAAGAGTCCGGATTATCGTTCCCACGAAGACTATACTTTAGTATTGGATATATTTCTCCTACTACTATTTGATGAAATTAAACAAACTATAAATTCAGATTATGATGAATGTGGGGTGTTTTTGAAAAACTAAATTCCTAGAAAGAATGACAATTGATGAAAGAATATTGGAGACAAATAGATCAAAGATTCAAATATGCGAGAAGTATTAGGGCAGAACAATTTCACCTAATGATCACCTTAGTTATAACAATTCAAGATTCTAGCCTAATATAGTGTTCAGTCGAATTCTCCTACGGTATTCAATTTACCCCTCTCGAGTTCTCATTGAGCCTATTTAACTAAATCAATTCCATATCTCTATGCAAATTCTCCTTAGTTAAACGAATTAAGGCACTAGGAATTCATATAACGACCGCAGCACTTAGTATAGGTATCTCTACACGTTATACCTCGTTACCGGATTTTATTACACGTTCTAAGTTTCGAACTCACCTCTCGACTCGTAAGAAACTCAATAAATCATCAAATTATTGGCCAGATAATTTAAAGCATTGCACTCATAATAAAATCAACACATGGAAGAATAAAGCTCAAGAATTCATGAATTTAATAACTAAGGGTTTCAAAAGATTACATTGTTCGCCCTAATAAATAAATTAGCTACTCATACTCAAAGCAATGAAATAAATGACAAAAGTTGAGTACATCACCGGATTTAAATGATACAAAAGTTGGAAAAGAATTATTTCTTGCACCAAGATCTTCTTCCGCTTCCAATTCTTGATTTTGATTCGAATCCTTGATGTAAGTCTTCTCGCAAATCCACGTTTATCTTGTGTTGTTTCTCTCTATTTTGCAAGGTGTGGAACCCCTATTTCGTGCCTCTCTTAGCCTATTTATACTTCTCATACATCCTTGGCCAATTTGGAGTCCTTTTTGTGGGCTTTTTCGTAGTCCAAAAAACCCTAATTTTCTTTGCGGCGCGGCGCTTGAGCGCTAGGTTGCAGCGCTTGAGCGCCGCGAAACTGACCAGAGTAGCGCTTGAGCGCTACCCCCAGCGCCTGAGCGCTACCTATGTAGCGCTTGAGCGCTACACTCAGCGCTTGAGCGCTACACTGCTGTTGAATTTCGTCCAATTTTGTTTTTTTTCGGCGCTTGGGCACTATTTCCGGGCGCTTGAGCGCCAAATTTCTGCTTCCTTCTTTATTTATTTTGCTTCAAAAACTCTTTTTCATCCTTTCATTATTCCTTCAACCAAAACACTAGCAAACACATTAAATTCGTTCGATAATCAACATATTAATCAAGCAAATGAGGCTCCAATGGTACAAACTTCATGTGTCAAACACACTCATCAAATACCCCCAAACTTAACATTTTGCTAGTCCTCGAGCAAACTCATACACAAAGAAAATAAACTAAAAGAGAACACAGCACCCAACTTAGTTAGATAGCCTGTCGTTACTCAGGATTGAGATCAATGTATCACATCTATGAATGACTTCAAAATTACATAACAAGAGTCAATTTTCATTTATCCCATGCAAACGGGTGTGTGTGTGTGAATCAAGTATAGCGTTGACATTCACAATTTGGTTCAGTTCCCATCCCGAATGGACAATTCTTTCCTTACATCGCTCGTTAGATTCACACACCCCCAAACTTGTTTTCTTTTATGCTCTCCCAATGGTGTATTCCTAAGTTCAGTTTCATTCTTTTATGTTCTTACACCTCTCCAATTTGGATTCATTTAACCGACAAAATCAACAGTCTATTCATGTGATGATCCTCCCAAAAGTGAGTGTTCAACAAACTAGCTAACGCTAAGTGATTCAAACCCACTAGTTATCTAAAGCCCCGAAAACAAACATCAAAATATTCCATCTTTGTTAGCCTTTTATTAACCTCACCCATATTTCTCTTCTTGACCCATGTAGCGAGCTTTTAGTCGGTAACTCCCCAGCTTTTGAATGCCAAAAGGGTACCAGGTCATAAGATACCCTGCTGACTTAATCACTCGAGTCAAAAAGGTGCCGGCGTGAGACATAAGCTAAATTAGAGCAGTTTTTTTTTTTTTTTTTTAACTCAGAACACAATAGCAGGGGGTTAGATTCCTAGCATACGGTCATCACGAAGCATCCACTAGAGAGTCGAAACACTCCACACAAATTTTATAACAAGCACGGAATCATCACAATCCTAAACCATTTCCTTCACCAGTTAAAATGTTCCAAATATAGTTGTAGTCAAGGGATTTGGTGAATCGTGAAATATGGGGTTAAGCCTCTAGGTCATGTTTCTCACTTAAGTATGTGAACCTCATGTTCGTGTACAACGTTATACCTCAATTCAGTACATCAATATCTTCACATTTGTCATGGATAAGCGAAAATTAAGACTCAAGCACATAATTTATCATCATTCACAAACTAATTCATGTTCTCAGCTATATTCATCATGGATACACGACTATCCAACTCACACAAGCACACAAAAGTTGTAAATTCATAAAGAAAATGCAGATTTTTTTTTTTTATAAAGCACACAAATCAATCACAAAAAAAAAAACACATAAGCCAAAAAAAAAATGCATAAACTAAAGAAAATGCCCCCAAACTTAATATAAACATTGTCCCCAATGTTAAAAAGAAGAATAGAACGGGGGACTTACCTGAGAAGATACTAAGTGTCATTGAAAACTTAGATTGACCCTCTAATCGGTAAAAGTTGATGTCTCATGATGAGTAGAATGTTAATCTCCATATCTCTTGTGCTCACCCCCACACTTGAGTTTTTGCCTACAATTCACCAAGGGAGATAGAATAACATAAGTAAGATAAACAAATGAATAAACGAAATAAAAATAAAAACGAGATAATAAAAACAAAGGATAGAACTTGGGTTGCCTCCCAAGAAGCGCTTCTTTATAGTCTTTAGCTAGACTGTGTCCCATGACATGTTTGATCATGGTGGCTCGAACCATTTTATGCCATCATGACACGTTGTGCAATTTTCATTCAAACACCCTTTTTGTGCTCTCCATATTTTGATATTTCCATTTTCATCTCTACCAAGAAGTCCACCAAAATTTGGTCTTCTATTCTTACAGCTTCGTTGATCAGGAGGTTTTTCATCAATTCCACAGCAAAGACTATTCTTGGAAGGTGTCTCAAGTGGGGTATAAATATTAAATATCTCTTGCTTGTCCTCCACTCTCAATATTAGCTCACCCTTCTCCATGTCAATTAGAGTCCGACCCGTTGCTAGGAATGGCCTACCCAGTATAATTGGAATGTCTCGATTTTCTGGTGTGTCCAATACAATGAAATCCACTGGAAATATTAAATTTCCTACTTTTATGAGCACATCCTCAACTTTGCCAAGTGGCTTTGAAATTGTAGTATCAGCTAGTTGTAGCTTTATTGATGTTGGTTTGACTTCGCCCAATCCCAATTTCCTGTAAACAGAATATGACATTAGATTTACACTAGCACCTGTATCACATAATGCAGCAATTGTACATGAATTCCTAATTGAAATTGGCAAAGAAAAACTCCCTGGATCTTTCAACTTGGGAGGCAATTTGTTTAACACTCTTGCACTACTTTCCTCCGTTAATGCTACAACTTCAAACTCGGGAAGCTTTCTCTTCTTTGTCAACATCTCCTTCAAGAATTTTGTGTAGCTTGGAATTTGTAATATTGCATCAATCAGCGGAATATTGATCTGAAGTTTCTTGAGAACCTCAAGGAAATTATCAAATTTTGTATCTGGTTTGTTCTTTTTGAGCCTTTGAGGAAAGGGTATGGGAGGAACGTAAGCCTTGACTAGACTTGGTGCATTGGTAGTGAATGCCTCTATACTTTCTTTGTTCTCAATTGATGTGGGTGTAGATTTTTCCTCCATTATAGTTTCATCAACACCTTCCCAATCTTCTTTTCTTTCTGGTTGTTTCATAGTAATCTCTGGTACTTGTGCTCCGCTCCTTGTAGTGATAGCATGAAGATTTTCCTCTATTGATTTCTTTCGAAGTCTTTGGGGGAATGGAAGTGGAGGTACATATGCTTTAACCTTTACAGGAGCCTTAGGTGGATCGTTTTCCATTACCTCTATTGCCATCACTTGCTCTTTAGGATTCGTCATTGTATTGCCTGGTAATGATCCCTGTGGACGTTCTGAAAGTTGTTGAGCTATCTGACCAATCTGTATCTCCAACTTCTTGATGGATGCTTGCTGATTTTGGAAATTAGTATCAATCTGTTGGAATACTTTGTCTGTTTTCTGCACATATTGATGAAACATCTCCCCCAAACTTGGTTTGTTCTCCTGCTGAGCATTATTTGGAACCTGTCCTGACTGATTTTCAGACCATCTGAAATTTGGGTGTTGTTTCCATCCTGGATTGTAAGTCTGAGAATACGGGTTAAAATTGCGGGATCCATTTTGAATGAAGTTGACATGTTCCTCTGGAAAACCCATGTACATACAACTCTCTGTTGCATGATTAGCTCCACAATTTTCGCAAGTTGGACTACTTATTACAGCATGTGCTCCTCTTGTCTGTGCCTTCACTAACAGTTCCACCTGCTTTGTCAACGCTGCAATTTGGGCATTAGTGGATGTAGGGTGATCCACTTCATACACTCCAGGTGCTCGAGGTGGTGCTACTCTTTCTGAAGAAAACATTGAGTGCGAGGTAGCAATGAGCTCAAACAAATCCAATGCTTCTTGTACTAATTTTCCCATGACTGATCCTCCCGCAGAACAATCTACCTGAGCTCTCGACATTGGTGAGAGTCCTGAGTAAAAGTACCGCATCTGATCTCCATTTGGAATTCCATGATTTGGGCATCTTCGCATTAGCCCTTTGAATCTGTTCCATGCATCGTTAAAGCTCTCTCCATAATGTTGTTGGAAGGTTTGGATCTCCAACCTCAATTTGGCTACTTTAGCAGGTGGGAAGAATTTGTTGCAAAATTTTCTGGTGAGATCTTCCCAAGTTGTTATACTTGCATGAGGTTCAGCATCTAACCACTCCAATGCGGCATCTCGAAGTGTGTAAGGAAATAACCGCAATTTGATGGCATCTTCATTGACCCCCGGGGCATAGAAGTTCTGGTAGTTTCGGAGAAATCTGTCTAAGTGTGTATTTGGATTCTCATGGGGCAACCCATAGAATTGAAGAGTGTTGCTCATCAGATTTATCCATTCTGCCCTTATCTGAAAATTGTTGACTCCAAAATCTGGGTACACAATACTAGACCGCGCAGGTGAAGCAACTGGTGTCAAAAACATGGCAACAGGTAAATCTCCTTCATTTATTTCCCTTGGACCCTGTGGCTGATTTGGTGGTGCAGCTGCTCTGGCCGCAGCTGGTCCTATTGGCTGAATGTGAACTGGAACGTTCTGATCATCCGCCATTTGATGTTGCTGTTTTTGTTTGTGTTCCTTGCGTCTCTGTCGAAAGGTGCGTTCTATCTCCGAGTCAAACGGTTCAAGTGTGTCGCCTTGGGCACGGAGCATGCAATGAACACCGTTTTCTGTAAAGAAAAATAAAAACAAAACACACTGAAATATCGCAGGAGACAATAATGAATAAATAAAAAAAAAGAGTGAACAAATCAAACAACAGTAAACAAAAATAAATCCAAACTAAAAGTAAATAGTCCCCGGCAACGGCGCCAAAAACTTGTTGCGTATTTTTATATCGCAAGTGTACGATATCGAACAAGTAATATAGTGGACCTAAGAGTCCGGATTATCGTTCCCACGAAGACTATACTTTAGTATTGGATATATTTCTCCTACTACTATTTGATGAAATTAAACAAACTATAAATTCAGATTATGATGAATGTGGGGTGTTTTTGAAAAACTAAATTCCTAGAAAGAATGACAATTGATGAAAGAATATTGGAGACAAATAGATCAAAGATTCAAATATGCGAGAAGTATTAGGGCAGAACAATTTCACCTAATGATCACCTTAGTTATAACAATTCAAGATTCTAGCCTAATGTAGTGTTCGGTCGAATTCTCCTACGGTATTCAATTTACCCCTCTCGAGTTCTCATTGAGCCTATTTAACTAAATCAATTCCATATCTCTATGCAAATTCTCCTTAGTTAAACGAATTAAGGCACTAGGAATTCATATAACGACCGCAGCACTTAGTATAGGTATCTCTACACGTTATACCTCGTTACCGGATTTTATTACACGTTCTAAGTTTCGAACTCACCTCTCGACTCGTAAGAAACTCAATAAATCATCAAATTATTGGCCAGATAATTTAAAGCATTGCACTCATAATAAAATCAACACATGGAAGAATAAAGCTCAAGAATTCATGAATTTAATAACTAAGGGTTTCAAAAGATTACATTGTTCGCCCTAATAAATAAATTAGCTACTCATACTCAAAGCAATGAAATAAATGACAAAAGTTGAGTACATCACCGGATTTAAATGATACAAAAGTTGGAAAAGAATTATTTCTTGCACCAAGATCTTCTTCCGCTTCCAATTCTTGATTTTGATTCGAATCCTTGATGTAAGTCTTCTCGCAAATCCACGTTTATCTTGTGTTGTTTCTCTCTATTTTGCAAGGTGTGGAACCCCTATTTCGTGCCTCTCTTAGCCTATTTATACTTCTCATACATCCTTGGCCAATTTGGAGTCCTTTTTGTGGGCTTTTTCGTAGTCCAAAAAACCCTAATTTTCTTCGCGGCGCGGCGCTTGAGCGCTACCTGTGTAGCACTTGAGCGCTACCCCCAGCGCCTGAGCGCTACCTATGTAGCGCTTGAGCGCTACACTGCTGTTGAATTTCGTCCAATTTTGTTTTTTTTCGGCGCTTGGGCGCTATTTTCGGGCGCTTGAGCGCCAAATTTCTGCTTCCTTCTTTATTTATTTTGCTTCAAAAACTCTTTTTCATCCTTTCATTATTCCTTCAACCAAAACACTAGCAAACACATTAAATTCGTTCGATAATCAACATATTAATCAAGCAAATGAGGCTCCAATGGTACAAACTTCATGTGTCAAACACACTCATCAGTGATCCATTGAGCTATAATCACTAAGATTTAATGTGATTATTTGATTTTAATCAACATAGAGATATAGTAAGTAAAACCAATTAATTATGGTTAATTTCGCTCAAGAGAGGTAATTAACTAAATTTGAAAAATCAGGTGTACCATCGTAAATGATTAATTTGTTAATTGGCTTGTAGAGAAATTAATTAGGCGACAGTTAAGCGGAACCATGAATCCCAACTATCTGTTTCCTCCGAAATTCTGAAGTGTTTGTGTTCTTATTTTGTAGATTTTAGTAAATTTTCCTTATTTTTCAAAATCAAATTTTATTGTGTGTCTGTTTTCGTGTAATCGGAAGTAAGCATTCCTTGAGAAATCGACAACTCGGATTCAAAAAGTCCATTTTATTACTTGAACACGACCCGTGCACTTACTGTATATAATTTTAGTGAACAAGTTTTTGGCGCTGTTGGCGGGGAATGTTTTTACTTTGATTACCATTTTAATTAATTTTAATTTTAACAATTTGTTTATTTACTTGTTTGTTTTTATTTTTTTATATTTGGTTAACCCTTGTATTTTTAATCTACCTTGTATTCGTATTCTCTCCTTGTACTTTTCAGCTATAGTTGCATTATTCCAATCTTGGTAAAGTAACAAAGTGTTTGTAATGTCTAATCTCTATATTGACTATGAAAATATGCTAGGAGGTCTAAGATGTGAAATTTGTAGAGCGATACAATGTATAGGACAATGCTTGTATTCGTGCACCGATACCTCAATGTCGAAACTTTTTTGAATTAGACAATATTTGAAATGTCGAAAACAAGCACTCGACAATTTCGATGATAGTTACATGCTCGAGGGAGATTATGTACCTGACGATTGGGACGAGGACATCAAATTTTCGGGAGATGGTCCTCCATTTTTGAATGAGAGGGTACTTGCAATGTATTACCATGAACTTGCCAAGTTGGATGTAGATGACATGCTTGTGGGAGATTACAAATATTGGGATGGATTTCAAAAGTAGGGGTATAATCCACTTGACGGAGTTAATAGGAAAGGCTTGCCATTGCCCGTGGAGTTTGATTGTAGACCACTCATTTAACCTGATGAAAGTTCAACCATTGAAGAAGAGCCTAAAATGAGTAAAGATTTAATCACAGTAGAGCTAAATGAGGATGTTGTAATCAATAAGGAGAAAAGCAACTTACACTCTTTCGACTTAGTTGATTGCCAAGATATTGATTTTGTGATTAAACCCGACAAGGAAGTAGAAATCTTCATAGTTGAATTTAAATTGGATGGAATAGGCAAGTCCTATTATATGGAAAGGGGTAATGTTGAGTTTTAGAGATCCAATGAAGAGTGAAACAAAGCCAAACGAAGCAAGATGGACAAGGCATCCAAATCTTTCTTTAGTTGCCCGTGATTCAATTACCAAAATCAAGCTAAATACTTAAAAAAAAAACACTTATTGGGGAGCAACCCAATTTTTTTTAGCTTTTAACCTTTTTCTTTAATTTTATGCATTTTCTTATTTTTATTTGATTAGCTATCATTGTTTTTGTAGGTAATTTTTGAAGTCCCACATATCTATGGCTCCTTACAAGTTTGAGGTAAATTGTGTACAAGAAGGTCACTTGTCTAAGTTCATTAAAAGCATCACAAGTCCAAGTAGAGTATTGGTTTCTCTTCACCAAATGTCCAACCTGGGAAGTTTCATTATCCTCTCTCCTCTTCCTCTTTTAGCTTGTTCTTTATACATTGAGGACAATGTGTGATTTAAGTTTGGGGGTGATTGCACTTAAATTGGTGATATTGTGTTGATAAGTTAGATAGCCTTGTCGGCCTAGGATGTTTTGATGTTTAAAGTAGTTGTTGATTTTTGAGCTATGACCAAATATGCTATTTGTGTCTTAAGTTTTTTTAAAAATTGCTTGTCCATATGATATCCCAAGTTATTTTGAGCACAATGATCACAATTAATTGTTATCTAGATGTGAAAATTCTTGATTGATGGATGGATTGTTTTGAGTTGGTCATGTTTAAATTTTTATCAATCTTACATTCTCCTCTCTTTCACTTAACCATATTGTAAGATAAGTTTGGGGGTGGTCGAATTGGTGAAAGATATTTTCTAGAAGTGTGTTGATTCGATGCATGTTAAAAAAAATTGTGTGCAGTGTCTTTTGCTAAGTATAAGTTAGGTAATGACCATATGCTAGAGATCGAAGCCCCATTTATTTTGTAATGTTGAAAAAGGATATTGCATGTAACAACCCGAAAATTTTAGAATAGAATTTAATTATTTTTGAAAAGTTGAAGGACTAAAGTGATATATGTATTAACTTCGATTTTGGGTTACATTTTTAAATATTGTTAAAGCGACTAAAAGTATATCAATATGAGTCTCGTTGGATAGCTCGTTTTTAATCATGTAAATTAGGTTAAAAAGTTAATTTGGATAAGCGATGCCCAAGTTATCGAGGCCGAGATATTTTGCCTTAAATTGTAATTTTAGTTAAGTTATTTTATTGAATTTTAAATTTTATGGATAGTCACGTGTGAATGAATGAGAGAATAAGTATTATTATTATTTTATTTTTTTAGAATTCTATTTAAAGTCAAATCACTATCACATATTATGATTAGAATTATCTTTTTGTTGTGATATATATATATTTTTTTTGTACACATGTCACCTTGTGATTTGTTTACTAGGAATTCATTTTTTATCAAATGTGATAAATACAATTTTTTCATCCCAATTTTACTATGACACAAATACTATTTTTTTTTACTATAAATAGTATGCCAATGTCCCACAATTTACTACCACGGAATTTTATACAGCAGTTTTTATATAAAGTAGCTGTAAATTCTAAGTACATTTTTATAATCAAAAGCTCGTTTGATCAATCAAGGTAAGATACTTTTGTGCAAGTGTTTTGTTTCCTTATACTTTTATGTTCAATAATTTATGCATGAATTGCCAGTGGACCTTTGGGCTCGACTTAACGAAATGTGAAATCCTTCGGGAATTCAAATGAGAAATGATGGATATCTCACTTGGTCATCGATACACTCCATAAAGAGAAATGTTGTATGAATTGTCTATATTATTGTTATATAATTGCGTATAGAAACTGCACGTACTTATTGGGTGTTTTTTTTTTTAAATGCTCACTTTTATAAAAATTTTACAGACTAGTTCGGGTCGATTGGAGCCGTGGCGGGAATGGTATAGCGGACTGCCAAAGGTGATCGAAGAGATAAAAGACTAAGTTCATTTTTTTCCTTTAAATTATTAGTTTATTCCAATTGTTCAAAACAGTTATTAATTTGTTTTCAAATTAAATTTTCTAGTTATGTTTAGTTAAAGAATATTATTTTATCGGTTCCACGAAAATTGAAATTTTGTAACACTTATTTATTTGTGAAATTTTGGGGTGTTACATTGCACTTGCTGATTCTTGCCTCATTTCGTAGCCTTTTTTACTCAAGTTATTAAGTTCGTTGGGGTATTTCAAAACTCAGTACCCTTTGGTCTAAACAACCGGGGAGTTACCGTTCTAAAATTCGCTACAATGGTCAATAAGAAAGCTTAAAGGAGTGAGGTCAATCACAAGCTTCTATTTAAAATTTTGATGAAATTGTGGAATTGTATTTGATGTTTGGGGTTAGATAACTAATGAGTTTGAATTACTTAGTATAATCTTAAATTCAAAGCACTCATCTAGTAGATAATTGTCACGTGGATAGATTTTTGACATTGTCGGTTGGGCCCAACCAAACTAGACTGGGAAAATAAATGTGTGATTTTAGAGAAACATTTAGATTTACACTTGAGAAAATAAAGTAAATATATATTTAAGGAGTGTGAATCTCACGAGAGGGAAATAAAATATTTGATCATAAAGGGTCGGGTTGAAGCCAATTTGAAATTTTTTGCGTCTTGGCAACTTTTACATAATGTAGATAATGACTGAAAGTGGCGATGCAAACACGTACCGATCGAACATTGGATAAGCCTTAATTATTTTTGCTAGCATTATTTGGAGTATATTTGTGAATTGATTATACAATTTTACACTCGTTTATTACGGCAAGCTATCTAGTGTTGTTAATTTTTATCATGTATACTTGATTGTATTAGTAGATAATCTTGCTCGGGACGAACAATATCTTAAGTTTGGGGGTATTTGATAAGCGTATTTTTGCATACTTATTTAATACTGAAATATACTTATTATTGATAAAAATGAGCGAATTTCTACTCACAAATATGTAATTATTGCGTTGTAGGTAAATATCGCTCAAATGAAAGAGAACAAGACAAAATGAAGAAAAATTGACTAAAAGTGTGCAAAATTGTAAATGTGATAACCAAAGTGAACAAAGCAAAAAGTTTTAAGGATACTGGATGCAATTTATGAAGGGCAGAATTAATACGAAAGTCGAAATATGAGGACCAAATTGTACAAGATCAAAGTTGAGGGACTTGACATGCAATTATCTAGATGACTTGGCTGCAAAATTAAAACCAATTATTTATGGTTTTGGTGTTTTGGACAGAGGCACCACTGTAGCAGTGCCTAGGCGCCACTTTTAAAAATCTAGGGTTGTTTTTGCCTTTTGTCCGAAAGTTTGGGGACCAAAGCTTCCATTTCTGAAAAGGGTTATTAAAACCCAACAACCTGGGACGTGCAGTCTTCTTCCTCTCTTGCTGGTTTTTCTTTATATTTCTTTTCTTTCTCTTCTTCTTCTTTCTTTTCTTTTCCTTTCCAATTTCTTGGTATTTTGGGGATACAGATCAAGAACACAAGGAGAACACATTCAAGAATTTGGAGAAATATTTGGAGGAATCAAGGCCAAGCTTCAAAAAGGGATTTTATCTATAACTTTTAATTTTCTCAATTATTGTGCCATATTTGTAATGTATTGTTATAAATACTCTTTTTTTTTTTTTTATCATTTGTATAAAATGGGCTAGTGGTTTGTGTTGGGATTTATGGTAATAACTTAACCTAACTTCGTAATTCTTTTTAATATTTGCATTAAATGTTAAAATACTTAATTTTCATGTGTATGTATTATTGTGTTGAATGTCTTCATTTATTTGGCCATTAAATGATTGAGTTTTGTGATTTGTACAAAGTTCGAGAGAAGATTGTAAATTTTAGATCAAATAGTAAGTAGTCTAGGTTTTTATAGAGAATAGAGATATATTCCTAACCTTAGATGATCCATTGAACTATTTTCACTAAGATTTAATGTGATTGTTTGATTTTAATCTATATATAGATATAGTAGGTTAAATCAATTAATTAAGATTAATTTCACTCAAGAGAAGTAATTAACTAAATTTGGAAAATTGGGTCGAACATCGTAAATGAGTAATTTGTTAATTGGCTTGTAGAGAAATTAATTAGGTGATAGTTAAGCGAAAACATGAATTCCAACCAAGTTTTTCCTCTGAAATTCTTCAGTGTTTATGTTTTCTTATTTTGTAGATTTTAGTAAATTTTTCTTATTTCTCAAAATCAAATTTTATTATGTGTCTATTTTTATTGTTAAAATTAAATTAACTAAAGTTGTGTAATCGGAAGTAAGCATTCATCGAGGGATCGACAACCCGAACTCAAAAAAGTTCATTTTATTACTTGAACGTGACCCATGCACTTGCGGTGTATAATACTAGAGAAAACATATTGAAGAGGAAGATCAAGAAACCCAATTCATATGTAACTTCTCATTCTTTATGTCATCCCATCAATACAAGAATACTAGAGAAAAAATATTGAAGAGGAAGATCAAGAAACCCACAATCAAGAATCTAGATTACAATCAAGAATCAAGAAAAATGATTGGAGCAATTAAATTGAAGAACAATACAATCAAGATTATGGGGTAAGAAACAAAAATCAAGATCAATAATTGAAGAACCAAAAAAGCCAATAATCAAGATATAAGATCCGGAATCAAGATCTGGTATTAAAGAATATTCACAATGAATTTAGGTATGTTCAGCACTATTAATTTTCTTGGTGATTTGACATGGATGATCTTGGTAATAAAATAATTAGGTTTTCTAGTTTATAAAATTTAAAGTTTCATAAGATTTCAACATCTCTTCCTTTTGAACATGCATTGTTAGAAGTTTTCACAGTCCATTTTTCTTTATGTGTTATACAATATTTTAAATGGACCATAATCTGTAGGAAGAGAGTTCAAAAATGAGATGAATAGCGAATGACTCAAAAATCTCTATTTCCATGGATTTAATATTTTCCATTATGTGCTCACGCACATCTTTAGAATTGTTAAACTCCATGCTTGAAAAGCCTTTTCATTAAGGTGCTAGCCAATATTTTGTCAGAATTTACAAATTGTTCTTCAATAGCCTTTATGAAGTCATTGGCCTTATCGCATTGAGGGATTGATCCCCTGATGCTTTTACCGTCACGAGTCTTCATGAGACTCAAGCTCAAATGATTGGGTTTTTCCCACGATTCATAGAGTGATCTCACCTCTAGCGTACTTGATTCCATAGGGACAAGTGGTGCATCCACACTGAGCCCCAAGTCGAGATCCATGCATCCTAAAGTAAGGAGAATTTTTTCCTTCCAGTCACAAAAGTTATCACCACATTGAATTGGATTTCGAATAGAGTTATTGAAAAAACTAGGAACCACTGCATAAGATAAACCCGTACATTAATGCTTTTAAGATTTTCTTTATATTGAATTAACCAATGTCAATTCAATTATGTAAAAACATATCTAAACTAAGATCTTTAAAGAGGTTGATGGAACATACACTAAATCCTCCAACAAAATATTCAACATATTTTTCAAATTTTAAATGTTGAGTTTTTATTTGATTTTTAAGAACAAATAAGCTGCTGGCTAAATGATCTCCAGCAACAACATTTAAATAGCTTAAAGCAATGGCAAACAGAGAAAATATATAGGCAGCAAGAGCATATCCAAATTAAAATAGCATGGGTGTATAATTACAACAGACATCTTAATGTCCATTTTAATCCAAAACCAGTTACGTTTCCAGTATATATGGTCAAAGATAACTGTCATGATGCAGATTTATGAAATGATTCTAGTAACTTTAAAAAAATGGGACAATTAAAAATAATAATTGAAGTTTTAAATGATGGTAACATATATTGCTTTTACACAATCCACTTTTATAGAACATTAATTAGCCACTTATAAATCATTATAATCCTATCAGTAGACGTAGACATTTTGAGATAGAGGACACTATCGAACTTCCAAAAAAGTTGTATTACTTGAGGCATTACATTTTTACATGCTTTGAATGATAACAATAACAGAAGATTGAGAAAATTTAACAACTGTAGTTAATCATTTTAGCTAAATGCTATCCTACTACGGAGGAGTCATTTGAAAAGACTTTTACCATGTGGCATTTTGCACAAACATGCCTTAACTTCTAGGTGAGTCATAATCACGTCCCCAGACAAAGTAAAAGCATTTATGTATCTTGTCTCAATAATCTATCATTTTGAGTAATAACTCCCAACCATTGAACTATATGACAAACATATAAGTAACCAAAAACAATCAAAAAAGAAAATATTACTCCCTCATTCCCATTTATATAGGCTGACTTCCCTTATTTTATTATCCCAATTAATATAGTATTTTTTTCTTTATTGAGAACATTTTATTTTGTTCGTTTGTTAATATACTCTTATTTCTTTATTACTTCCAACAATAGTTTACTATTAGTTGTTGATAATTAAATAAGAGTAAACTAACGTGATTTTATATGTTGTGATTTTATTGCTTCCATTGTAGAAAAACCAATGCGATTTTATTATTTTTTATATTTTGTGACAGCTTCTATAATAATTAATGCTTTGGGTTAACTGTAGTTTCTTGTGTTGTGTCTTTGTTGCAACATTATAATGATATAAATTGTGTTGAATTATTTATTTAATATGGTTATATTCGACTTTAAATCTTGAATTCGGTTATTGCTTCCATAGTAGATAAACCAACGTGATTTTTCTCGACTGAGATTTAATTGTTGATTTTGTGATTGTTAGTACCATAAATTATTTTGTTTTTGTTTCTTTAGAAAATTTTGTTGGTAATTTTTTTCTTGTTTTCATCTGTTCACCAAATTTCTACAGCCTTTTTTTTTTTTCAAGAATTTAGAATTTCGTGGTTGTTTGTTGTATTTGCATTTGAAACCTTATGTTTTATTTTTAAATGGAATGTATTTTGCATTGCTTGGTGTAGTTTTTGTTGGAATTTTGTATTGGAAATTGGTTGTGACCAATTTAAGTGGAATTCGTTGTTTGGTGAATGAGAAATTAAGCCAAACTTATACCGCTTAATACTTGAAATTGTTGGAAAATCGTGTAGAATATTGTGGAATATTCTAGAGATGGTGTAGATGAAAATATGTATTTTTTCATATGGATCATGACTCTTGGAAATCATGACTTTTGATATTATTTTTCAATAATTGTCTCTTTATGTAGAGATGTAATTGTGTCTCTTTATGGAAAGAGATAAATTTCAAGAGATGTGTCTCTTGGCATGTATGCTCCAACTACTATATAAAAGATCCCACATGTTTGAATTATATGAAGGGGAACTAACTCAATTGATAGTTCCATATCATTCCATTTCATATTTTACTTTAGTTTTGCATAAAACACTTTGTAGAAGTGATTATTTCTTGCATCAAAATCATGGTTATGGTAGAGAGGGAACTCCGTTCGAGTTCGTTGGTCTAAGTCATTTGGAGTGCTTCTATGGCTAGACGTGGTCATTGTATCATGGGAGATGATTGTTAAGAAACCGTTAGCACCGATGCGGGACAAATTCATTTTAAGGACAAAGTGTTAAACACTTGCCTCGACCGATCGCACCACTTGCATTTCATGTTTTTCATTTCTAATTTTATTTATACTTGATTTCAGAATATGGTTAATTTATTTATGTGTTTTATTGAAAGTTGTGAATTAAAGAGAGGTGCGTTCATGACTGGGAAGTGACGAATCCATATTCATATATTCGAAGTCGGTAATTTACTAATTTGTCTTCTCAAATCAGATTTCGGTAAGTCGAATGATATTTCGATTTCACGCAAATTAACGGCATGTTCTTGATTAATATAATATGCACATTATCGGTGTAATATCTCCAACAATCTTAAGATGAACTTTTTGTTGTAATGTGTACGTGTTATATTCTAATTTGTGTTGAATCTGAAAATATTCTATCGCGTGCATTTTCAGCACTTTGTATGCAATTTGGTTATAAGCAATCTCTACATGGGAATACATGCTTATGTGAATAATTTATATGTATATTAAATGACAAAAGAAGTATCCTACCTTTTTGCATGTGATGTATATCATTAAGAATATGTCTTAGTTTATGGAAACACATGGTGATGGAAAAGAAGAGATAACAATAACCTTGGAATTGAGTGCTTTCTTTAATGGCCATTAGTTTGCCTTTGTTAATCAATTTACGTGTATTGTGTACATGGGCATTGCTTATATTCTATAAATCTTGAAAGGCAGCGGTTGAATTATGTGAAAGTTCTAAAAGAGAACTTTCTTGAACTTTATATGCACATGGAAGAAATTGTTTGATTTTGCATAACTGCCATGGAAACATAATTATTGTTGATGCTTATTACATAAAAATAATGAATATACATTTTGGTCTTTTCCCTTAATTTACTAATTATGACTTTTGATATGACAATTTAAGTGTGAAAAGTTGTGTACTTTCACACTGTTACATCTATGATGAAGGTGCATCTTCTGATTTTTAAAAGTGTGATTCGCATGTAAATATAGTGGAAGGAATTTGAATGAATTTTTTTTTGTCTATAATTATATTCCACTTTGCCAAATTGCTTATTTGTGTAAATTATCCGCATGATATATTTGGCTGGAATAAAGCATGTACGTATTTCGAGGCTTGTACCAAATCAATGGCTGATCATTTGGTCTTGGTTTATTTAATTGATCGAGATTGTGATCAATGATGATATCTCTAAATGAGGAAGTGTGCGATTTTTCTCAAGATATTGATATTCCTAGTCACGACATGTGTTGACTAAGATGGAATAAACTTATACAATGAATGTATAAATGTTTGGAACATAAGTTGCTATTTCGTCACCTTGATCGTGATTAAATGAATATTGTTGAGACTAATACAATTCAAGCAATGAATTGATAGAAATGAGAATTTACTCCTAACAATTGAAAAAGTATAAATGTTTGAAGAATGTCAACTAGTTATTGAAAGTATATGAACTTTCATGATTATTCATTTTATTGGAATATGAAAAATTATATTAATAATGATAGCCTCAATTAATTTGATGAAATTAAATGAGATGATTTATGCAAATATGACAAAATGTGATTTGTTCTAATTGTATTAAGTGGAAATCATTATTTGATAATGAGATTTAAGCCACTAATTACTTGGAATTCGTAGAATATTATGAAATAGTCTAGAATCGATTTAGATGGAAAGATATGTCTTTTCATATAAAAAATCATGACATTTGGTATGATTAATTTCCAAAGGAAGTATCTCTTCATAGAGATTAATTTGAAGAGGCGTGTCCTCTCTTTAAGTTGTGTCTTTTGATAACACAACTATCGAACCGTTGGATGATTCGTTCATTAAATTTGAACATGGTAAATAAGTATTATTTAACATGAAATAATATTATCTCGTGAAATGTCACAAATGTGATATATGTTGGGAGAAGTTACAATTCTTGTGAATCAAGATGCTTAGTCTTCTTCATTGTTGAATTCGATTTCAATCGTGGAACCAATTAAATTGGTATATGTTCTGAGAACATTGTTGGTCTATGTGATGATCTTAATTTAATTTGGATGATCAAATTAAAAGATAGTTGAATTGAAGTACATTGTATACTATTTCAATTGAAATAATTTGTGGGTTGACGACCACTATTTTGAAAGTACTTAAACTTTCACGAAGCATTCGACATGGACATTATCTATTCGATAATGAATTGAACTATGAAAGAGTTGATGAACTCTAAGTTCAAGTACAACCCAAAAATGTGGGGGTTAACATCAATGCTTGCGAACTTATGTAAAAGTTCTAGATTTGTGAATGCAACAGTACTAGTTGCACAAGCATTCCTAATTGAGGAATTGTGAGGGTAACTTATGTTTAAAAGTTACAATTTTCTATACCTTATAATCATGGAAATATATCTATGAAGGTGGAAAATGTAGAAAACTCTTATATTAATTATAAGGATGATAAACACTAAGTTTAAAGTGGATGAAATGGGATAAAAGTCGATTATGACGTTTGTTTGGATATGCAAGATCAATTGGAATATTTGAAGAATATTCATAAAGTTGAAATGCATTGTAATAGTTCAATAATGATATTGAATACCCATGTTTCTGAAATCTACTAGTAAAAGTGATTGACTAGTGTAGTGTGTGATAGGCATCCTCTAACATTGTTGTTTATAAAGCTTTAGATAAAGCTAGTTAGAAGCATATATCTTCATGAGAGGATTTCTTGGTGGTGACATGTTGTATCTATCAAATAAATCGATTGTTGGTTAGCTACATTTGATGAGATACTAAGTCACATGTAATGGTAAGTCTAGACGTATAAGTCGTAGACATAATACCATTAAGCAGTCGATCTCAATGGTGTAAACTCGTGGTACCTTTAGATATTTACAGAGAGATCAAGAATACTACATATCGAGGGAATGAGCTTAAAGCCTACGACGTAAGAGTCTTTGTAATGGTAACCCTACCTTGTTGACTGGAGATCCCAAGATCTTGGTTCAAAGAGAAAACTAAGTTATGAAGATTCCATGAAGCACTTAGGAATTTATTCCTACTCATTCCTATGATAATTAAAGTGCTTTCTGCAGAGTGGTTGAAGGTTAAGATACTCTTTTAATGATTTCTATATCTTGATTAAGTCAAGTAGAGTATGATAGAATACTCTTAATAGGAGGTCACCTATATAAGTGTGAAGTGGGGCTGCTTCTATGAGAATGTTTCAAAGGCTTGAATTCTCTAAAACACTTATGAAATCCAAGAGTTGTTCATGGCCAAAATGAACACAACAGTGAGAACCATGAACGGTTTAGGGAAGACATTGTGTGAGTACTGTTGTCTTGACTTACACCAACGGCTGAATGGTTCAAGACATCACGTTCACGAATTAGCCAGTAAGTCCGATAGTATTTCACTAAGCGAGGTTCAAGGCCAGAACCTACCTTTTTTGATGCAGTGTTTTTTCCGCCCTCTCTCTACTAGTGTCTACATAGTCATTTGCATTAATTTTCATTCATGTGGGGGATTGTTGGGATTTTGTATTGAAAATTGGTTGTGACCAATTTAAGTGGAATTCGTTGTTTGGTGAATGAGAAATTAAGCCAAACTTAAACCCTCTTAATACTTGAAATTGTTGGAAAATCGTGTAGAATATTGTGGAATATTCTAGAGATGATGTAGATGAAAAGATGTGTCTTTTCATATGGATCATGACTCTTGGAAATCATGACTTTTGATATTATTTTTCAATAATTGTCTCTTTATGTAGAGATGTAATTGTGTCTCTTTATGGAAAGAGATAAATTTCAAGAGATGTGTCTCTTGGCATGTATGCTCCAACTACTATATAAAAGATCCCACATGTTTGAATTATATGAAGGGGAACTAACTCAATTGATAGTTCCATATCATTCCATTTCATATTTTACTTTAGTTTTGCATAAAACACTTTGTAGAAGTGATTATTTCTTGCATCAAAATCATGGTTATGGTAGAGAGGGAACTCCGTTCGAGTTCGTTGGTCTAAGTCATTTGGAGTGCTTCTATGGCTAGACGTGGTCATTGTATCATGGGAGATGATTGTTAAGAAACCGTTAGCACCGATGCGGGACAAATTCATGTTAAGGACAAAGTGTCAAACAATTGCTTCGACCGATCGCACCACTTGCATTTCATGTTTTTCATTTCTGATTTTATTTATGCTTGATTTCAGAATATGGTTAATTTATTTATGTGTTTTATTGAAAGTTGTGAATTAAAGAGAGGTGCGTTCATGACTGGGAAGTGACGAATCCATATTCATATATTCGAAGTCGGTAATTTACTAATTTGTCTTCTCAAATCAGATTTCGGTAAGTCGAATGATATTTCGATTTCACGCAAATTAACGGAATGTTCTTGATTAATATAATATGCACATTATCGGTGTAATATCTCCAACAGTTTTATCGTTTGAATTAAACAGTTTTGCTTTAAAGATAGACAAACTATATCGTCGTACAAGAATTCTAACCATTAATTCCATCCTGTCTAGGAGGAGCCTAAAATCATGTCCAGACTCTAAAAGTGCTGTATTATAAAAAGAAGTAAGAAAAATGAAAAAAAGAGTGTAACCACTATAGATGTGTGAAGCTATAAGCGAAAATAATGAAAGAGGCTATACCTCAGAAAATGCTTGATTTTTAATACAAAAGAAAATGCGCGAAAGTCGGTGATAGAATGCTAAATAATAAAATAGAAAATTTAAACTTACTGTATTTCATTTCAGCTGTCGACTGATTTGAATGCAATTTCAACATATTTGGATTTAATTGGGTTATGATTGACTTATTTAGAACACACTCCCCTTATAACTTGAATATTATTGCTTAATTTTATCAATGAATACTTCGCTTGTGAAAAATAACTATTCTATTTATTGACTATAAAACTTTCTTAATGTTGTAAAAGGAAAGTAAATTAGGGTTTAATGTGAATGACACATGTACCCCTGCAGCCCTAGATATTATTACCATATGTATCCCTATTGTTGTCCTATAAATATAGGGCTTTGGTTCTCATTATAATACATACAGAAAAGTCTATTGGCTTTTATTCTCTCTTCTCTTTTCTCTATTTTATAACACGTTATCAGCACGAAAGCTTATTTTTTCAAAGTTTACTGCGACAGGAAGAGCAACATTCCAAAGTAAGAAAGAAAAAGCAAAATACCGAAAGCTCAATTTCTCAAAGGCTTGAAAAGGTAATAATTTTTTTAAGCATAATCATCTATCATGTGTATCAAAATTAATTTGATAACATGTGAATTATACACGCACATGCAAATTACACGTTAATGACTCTTGTTCATCTATGAATGTGAATTTCTTTTACAAATCATTAAATTCTCTCTTGCGCCGGCCACTGTATTCTATCCATGTATCACGGCACCCAAGCAATTATTGGCATAAAAGATTTTGATTTTACAATTCACAGTATCCAATGAGTAAAGTACATACAATCATTACGTTTTCTTTAATTCACATCATTCATAATTCTTTAATTCTATATGCATATCATGTTATTATATGTGCTGCATTAGTTATACTGCTTAGCATGCATAATTAATTAATAATTATTGAAGAACTAGAATTTTTGTAATGATTATCTTCAATAATTTTTTATATATAATTCTGCTATATTTACGGTAGTGGTTCCGTGGTCAATTTTTCTTTTAATTATATGTGTTTGGTAAAATTAATTAATCTTGTGTGGTTTATTTATGATGTTGTTACTCTTGAAGTAGCACAACATTATAATTAATATTCAAAAAGAATATTACTTGCTCCTGAAGAGTATAAATTATATTTTTCAATATTCCAGAAGAATATTGACATATTGCTCTTGAAGAAGTAATATTAAAATACAACGTGCTCTTGAAGTAGCATATGTTTTGAAGAACATACTATTTTGAATTAGTGTTTATCCATGAAGGAAAACACGTAACTTATGTCATATTGATATTGATGTTTAATCATATTCTTCGAAATTAATTGTATTTTCTTTTACTTTATTGTGTAGTTAATCAAATGGCAAACATTACAAAACTTGAGTTTGCTGCACTTGACATATCTGGCAAAAACTATTTGTCATGGGTACTCGATGCTGATATCCATCTAGTCTCAAAAGGTTTGGGATAGACAATAAAAGAAGGAAACAAAGAATCCCCGCAGGATCGTGCAAAAGCACTCATATTCCTTCGTCATCACCTTCACGATGGATTGAAAATTGAATCTCACTGAAAAAGATCCACAGGTTCTTTGGAAAAAATTAACTGAAAGATTTGATCATCATAGGACTATAGTCCTCCCCAAAGCCCGCTATGAGTGGATGCATCTTCGTTTACAAGATTTCAAAACTGTTAGTGAGTACAATTCTGAACTATTCAAAATATGTTCAAAATTGACATTGTGTGGAGAAAAAATCACTGATGATGATATGTTGGAGAAAACTTTTTCTACCTTTCACGCCTCGAATGTGCTCCTGCAACAGCAATATCGTGAGCGTGGTTTCAAAAAGTACTCCGAACTCATATCTTGCTTGCTTGTGGCTGAACAAAATAATGAACTATTGATGAAAAATCATGGGTTACGTCCAACTAGTTCTGTACCATTGCCTGAAGCAAATGGTACTGAATTGTTTGAAGCAAATACAATATCAAGACAAGAACAGAGACGTGGACGTGGACGTGGACGTGGACATGGACATGTATTTGGGCGTGGACACGGACGCGGACGTGCACGTGGAATAAATCATGGACGAAATAATCAACAAAATTATTAGCAACAAGACAATAATTTCAAAAGGCACAAAGCAAACGAAAGTAGCACATCGAAAAAGGAGCATGAAGAAAGTTGCTTTAGATATGGAATGAAAGGGCATTGGTCACGTACCTGTCGTACGACCAAACACATCATGGATCTCTATCAAAAATCAATCAAGGGAAAGGAAAAATTGGAGACAAATTTTGCTGATTATGATGGTCCAATTGATGTTACTCATTTGGATGTCTCTGATTTCTTTACTGATCCAAATGGAAATATTGACCATTTAATTGGGGGTGGTGTAATGGAAGATATATATTAGTTTACTTTCTAGTATTTCCTTTCGTTTTAGAAATTCAATTATGTTCTTATTTCTCGCAAGAAACTTAAAACTTTAGTATGCATCGTTAATTTCATAATAAATTATGTTTACCCTTTTTAAATTTAAATTTCAAGTCTTTTTAAAATATACGTGTTTTCTTATAGATTCACGATGGATTGTCAAGATTCTTGTTTGATTGATAGTGCAACTACACATACTATTCTTCAAGACAAAAAATATTTTTTGGACTTAACATTAGCAGAAAATAATGTTAATACGATATCATGTACATCGAATATTGTTGAAGGCTCCGGAAGAGCTTGTATTATTTTTCCAAATAATACAAAATTATATATTGGCGATGCACTTTATTCAAGCAAATCTAGAAGAAATTTGCTTAGTTTTAAATATATATGTTGCAATGGATATCACATTGAGACGATGCAAGAAAATAATGTTGAATATCTTTGCATAACTTCTTTTGTATCTGGCCAGAAGCAGATAAAAGAAAAATTTTATGCACTCCCATCTGGCATGTATTATACATTTATAAAAATGGTTGAGTCAAATATTATCACGAACCAGAAGTTCGTTGATCCAAAGAATTTTATACTTTGGCATGATCGACTTGGACATCCAGGAGCTATAATGATGTGTCGAATAATAAATAACTCACATGGGCATCCTTTAAAGAACCAGAAGATTCTTTTACCTAATGATTATCCATGTGTGGCTTGTTCACAAGGCAAGTTAGTCATTAGACCTTCAACTACAAAGGTCAATATTGAATCCCCAACTTTCTTGGAAAGGATTCAAGGAGATATATGTGGGCCAATACACCCATCATGTGGACCATTTCGTTATTTTATGGTATTAATTGATTCTTCTACTAGATGGTCACATGTTTGTCTACTTTCTACTAGGAATGTAGCTTTTGCTAGACTACTTGCTCAAATCATAAAATTACGTGCGCAATTTCCCGATTACTCAATCAAGACTATTCGTCTTGACAATGCCGGTGAATTTAGATCACAAGCATTCGATGATTATTGCATTTCAATTGGGATTGTTGTTGAACATTCGGTTGCGCATGTCCATACACAAAATGGTTTGGCGGAATCATTTATTAAACGTCTACAACTTATTGCTAGACCGTTACTTATGAAAACAAAACTCCCAGGTTCTATTTGGGGTCATGCCATATTGCATGCTGCGTCATTGGTTCGTATCAGACCAACTGCATATTATCAATATTCACCTTTGCAACTAGCATTTGGTTATGAACCTAATATTTCTCACCTGCGAGTTTTTGGTTGTGCTGTTCAAGTCCCTATTTCACCCCCACAACGGACTAAAATGGGTCCCCAATGAAAACTTGGGATTTATGTGGGTTTTGATTCACCATCCATTATTAGGTATCTTGAACCTTTAACATGTGATTTATTTACTGCACGTTTTGCAGATTGTCATTTTGAAGAAATGATTTTTCCAACTTTGGGAGGGGAAAAACTATATCCTGATAAACAAGGTAAAATTTCTTGGAATGAAATAATTTTATCTCATTTTGATTCCCGCAGCAATTAATGTGAGCAAGAGGTTGAAAAAATCATTCATTTGCAAAATGTTGCAAATCAATTACCGGATGCATTTGTTGACACGAGAAAAGTGACAAAATCATATATATCAACAGAAAATATTCCAGCAAAAATTGATGTCCCTGCAGGACAATTTGCTGTAGCAAATGAATCTCAAATACGCTATAAGCGTGGTCGACCAGTTGGTTCAAAAGACTCTGTACCTCGAAAAAGAAAAGTACAAGAGAAAAACCAACCAAAAATTTCAGAAGAAATAACATTGGAGAAAATCGATCAATCAAATATTGAAAATATGGTTCCTGAAGATTCACAAGTGTCCGAAAATAATGAGATTTCAATAAATTATATGTTATCTCATAAATTATGGGAACGAAATAATGTTGTTATAGACAATATTTTCACCTTTAACGTGGCTCTTGATATTATGCAAAATGATGATCCTGAACCACTGTCTGTTAAAGATTGTCAAAATAGAAATGATTGGCCAAAGTGGAAAGAAGCCATACAGGCGGAATTGAATTCCTTAGAGAAACGGAAAGTGTTTGGACCTGTAGTTCGAACACCTGGAAATGTAATCCCTGTTGGATACAAATGGGTTTTTGTACGAAAGAAAAATGAAAACAATGAAATTACAAGATACAAGGCCCGACTCGTAGCTCAAGGTTTCTCACAAAGACCAGGAATTGATTATGAGGAAACATATTCTCCCGTAATGGACACCATCACTTTTAGATTCTTAATTAGTTTGACTGTGTCATAAAAGCTTGATATGCGCCTTATGGATGTAGTGACTGCCTATTTATATGATTCACTTGATAGTGACATATATATGAAAGTCCCTGAAGGACTCAAAGTGCGTGAAACAAATGATACATGCCCGAGAACCATGTTCTCAATTAAACTGCAAAGATCATTATATGGATTAAAACAATCTGGACGCATGTGGTATAATCGCCTTAGCGAATATTTGTTGAAGGAAGGCTATAAAAATGATGATGTCTGCCCATGTGTTTTTATAAAGAAAACGAATATTGGATTTGCAATTGTGGCGGTTTATGTTGATCACTTAAATTTAATTGGAACTTCTGAAGAGCTCAACAAAACTGCAGATTATTTGAAAAATGAATTTGAGATGAAAGATTTGGGAAAAACAAAATTCTGTCTCGGATTGCAAATTGAACATTTCTCAGAAGGATTATTTGTTCATCAATCTACATATACAGAAAAAGTCTTAAAACGATTTTATATGGACAATGCACATCCATTGACATCACCTATGGTTGTTCGATCACTTGATGTAAAAAATGATCATTTTCGTCCACCCGAAGATGGAGAAAAGATTCTTGGTCCTGAAGTACCATATCTTAGTGCAATTGGAGCATTAACTTATCTTGCAAATTGTACTCGACCCGACATAGCTTTTTTCTGTAAATCTCTTTGCAAGATATAGCTCTACACCAACACAAAGACATTGGAATGGTGTTAAACATATTTTTCGTTACCTAAAGGGTACTATTGATTTGGGATTATTTCATTCTCAAAAGTCGGGATCAACTTTAGTGGGATATGCAGATGCAGGTTATCTCTCTGACCCACATAAAGCTAAATCACAAACAGGATATGTGTTTACACATGGAAGAACAGCTATATCATGGAGATCTGTAAAGCAATCATTGACAGCAACATCCTCAAATCATTCTGAAATCATTGCAATCCATGAAACGGGCCGAGAATATGTATGGTTGAGGAACATGACCCATCATATCCAAAAGTCATGCGGATTAGTTTCAACAAAAGATAGTCCAACAATTTTGTATGAAGATAATGATGCTTGTATTACACAACTCAAAGGAGGCTATATCAAAGGTGACCGGACGAAACATATTTCTCCAAAATTCTTTCATACACACGAGCTTCAGAAAAATGGCGACATCAATATTCAACAAATTCGTTCAAGTGATAATGTGGCCGATTTATTTACAAAAGCGCTGCCAACATCTACATTCAAGAAATTGGTTCACGAGATTGGAATGCGTCGACTCAAAGATTTTCAGTTATCAACATCAGGGAGAGTAGTTGTACTCTTTTTCCTTCGCTTAGGTTTTATCCTACTGGGTTTTCTTAGCAAGGTTTTAATGAGGCAGAATTTATGTTTAATACTCCGAAATAACTGTACTCTTTTTCCTTCGTTTGTTCTTTTTGTCCCATTGGGTTTTTATCAAACAAAGTTTTAACGAGACAGAAATTTTGTAATGTGTCATTCAAGGGGGAGTGTTGTAAAAGGAAAGTAAATTAGGGTTTAATGTGAATGACACATGTACCCCTGCAGCCCTAGATATTATTACCATATGTATCCCTATTGTTGTCCTATATATATAGGGTTTTGGTTCTCATTATAATACACACAGAAAAGTCTATTGGCTTTTATTCTCTCTTCTCTTTTCTCTATTTTATAACACTTAAAAAGTAATTCTCAAAAAATATTATATGATTTGTATGTAAGTTTTCATGTATATGATTGCATTATATTATTTCAAACAATGATAAAATCTCATACACAACCAAGGCAACCTATTAACTCCTCTTAGTCTTTTAAGAGATTTTTCCACTATACACTCGACAATCTACCATGAACCATTCATCGAATAAAAGCTTGACTTTCACATTATTTTCTCATTCACTAAATAATGTTAAATAGCATGGACACCGTGCAAGAGTCCAATTTACAAATCATTAATTAGTTCTCTTTTCTAAGGACGGGAAAAAAATTCAAGTTGGGGACAACTCCCACTGGATAGCAAGTAACACTGTGATACAAATCGAATCTTGCATGGACCATGTCGGGTGGAAGGGCCAAATCCGATGAGCCATGGTTGGGGTTCATATCTTCACGGAAAATGACTTCTCTTGACCCTACAAACCCTCTTCGCTCAGTCATTGGCTTATACTACCTTTTGGATTTGCTTTCAATTCCTCTCATTCCGAAATGTTTTAGCCCTTTTGCTTAACCCAAACAACAAACCTAAACTCACTCATCCATCGACTCTATGCTATCTAACTGAACAAACGGTTGAATTTTCCCATCAAGGTTACAAACTTGTGATTCCATTTAATGTCCCCTACCTACTGCACTAACTACGTACTCTACGTAAGTCCCTTGGGTTAAATTCTCTCTCTCTCAGCCATTCTTCTTTCAGGTATACAAGAATCCCCAACTTTCATAACTTCATTATTCCCTTTTCCATCATTTCCAATCAGGACCGTACATGTGTTCCGCGGGGCTTGAGGCGAATTTCAAAATTCGGGCTTCTAAATCGTAGCAAGTAATTGATTTTTTTTTTCATTTACTCTTATGGAACTAAATTTGTTAATTTAAAATCAACAATAAAATAATAAAATGAAATATTCAATATATATATATATATATATATATATATCAAATAATAACGCAAAAATATTTTAAACGATCACTTAAATACAACTCGTCATGCGGTCTTAGATATAAAAAAATATTAATCGATTTTGAGTAGTCGAATTGTTCAACCATCTTCAATAGATAACATGGTTAATCCATTCAATCTTTGTTGTGACGAAGTTGATCGGAGATAAATCTTAATTAATTTCAAGTTGAAAAAGCTTCTTTCCGCTGATGCAATTGTAATTGATCTGGTATTTTACTTATTTGTTTGACATTTAGCTGTTTTCCTAAATATTCCATTCCACAAGTACAAAATAAAACCAAGATTTTTATTTCTATTCTACAATATGGTTATAAGATATCTATGAAGAGAAATTTGTGGAAAAAAGTGTCCAAACAAACTATTAACAGAAAAGGAAAAAAATAAAAATAATTAATGATTATCAATATTTATAATTTAGCTATAATGGATAAGATTTCCTTCCATTACATGTGTATGGTAAATGCACTTCGCATTCATAATGAATTCAATATCACATAAAATAGGAAATACACTTCTTATCTACAAAAATGGTTAAATTTCATACACTCTCTCACTTGCACAAGGCTCACAACCTTTAGAGAATTTTTTTTTTATTGCAACAACAATAATGATATATTATCTAAGGTCAGGAATATTTTCATAATGTAACACTAAAATGGAAAAAAAATTAATCACATCATATTTAACCATATATTGCATCCAAATACCCTATAGAAGGCACAAATTCACATTAATTAATAACGGATTATAGATTGATAAAAGAAATTCAATCCCACACACAAATCAATGATCCGATCAACAGGATATTGAAAAAATATAATTGAATTTAGAGACAAAACTATACAGTAATTAATTAAATATAAAAAATATATCAGTCAATGCGGTTAAAAAAACTAGGGATAATGAACTTCAGATCAACAAAGATGTGTGTAACGATGCATAAATATATACTGAGGGGTGTTACACAATGGAATGAGTATTCCAAATCCAGACACTAATTCCATGATTTACGATATCATTGTTGAAGAAGCCTCATTGTTTGGAGTAGCTGAACAAGAGTGAATGAGTATAAATGACAATGGGGTTTTAAAATAAAGAAGGAAGAAAAAAAAAATTGTGGGCCCCTTAAAGAGATGGGCCCGAGACGACAGCCTCTTGAGCCTCTTCTCAGGTCCGGTTATGTTTCCAATTCATCCCTCGTATTCTTCTCTATCAGCGCAACTTGATCGTACAGCCCCATTGGCAGCACATAAGACAATGACTTATGAATTCCCAGTCTAACGAAGCACCATAACCCTCCACTCCCCCACAAAGTTTGTTGGAATTTGGAATTTGGTTTAAAAGAGAAGAAAAATGGTTAAGTATGAAACCATAAGTTTGAAAAGTGACTTCGTGTCAAATTTGGCCAAATATTCAAACTTGATTAGTCAAATTATGAAAATAAATAGACTAACTAGTTCTACTCGTTGTGGTATATTTAAATCCTCAAAACCAATTTTCAATGAATGAGAAATTGTGGTCCAAAATTGGAGGGAAATCGATTTTTCTGCACTTGAGTCTGTCGCTCGAGCGACAACCGAATGCTAGGAGAGCGACGGACTCTCTTCTTTTGGCGCTCGAGCAGCGCAAAGGCGAGTGACAACAAAGGCTGCGATCCTTAGTAAAGGTTGTTCAGTTTTAAGGCGTCTTTCTTTACTCACAAGATCTCATCCTTTATAAATAAGACTCTTTGGACGTCCTTTAACCCATCCAAATCATATGAAATCATAGCATAACATAAAATATATATTTTCTTAGTCAAAATTCTATATAAAATCTGATTTCATTTCATTCGAAAGGAGTGCAAATGCCATCTTTTTTGTTCATGGTTATTGTGTTTTGGAGTGCTGCAAACACAAAAGGTAATCATATCTTGGGAGTTGATTGCCATCATCCGTAGACACCGTCGCAGGGAAAAATCGATTTAAGTACAAAGAGTTCAACTCTTGCCTTAATTTTGAATCCATTTTTCTTGGTGTTACTTTGTCTATTTTCGTTGGTGTATTAATTTTCTTTTCTTTGGTGTCTATTTCTCAATTTCTTGTCGTTCCTCTATCCAAATTTTAGTAAAGTTGGTAAGTTTTATTTATTAAAGTAATCTATCAAATACATTTTACAAACAACAAAACCTATGGAGATAAACATTGCTTTTTTACCAATAAGAGGGGTGTGGATACCTTAAGCTAATTGACATAACAAATGATACCATAGAAAACCAAAAATTGGGAAACAACTTCTATGGAACATTCACTTATTTTAATGCCACACACTAAATAGCAATCATATTGGAAAATCAAATTAATTTCAGATCGTGTGTCATCAAAGAACACCCTAATACGTCTTTTTAATGGCTTTTCACATCAACTCGAACACTAACTCGTATACACGTGCCCTCAAAATCAACTTCTTTAACCACACCGATCTCCCCCCTTCCCACATTCTTGCACACTCCGCACTTTTGAACACCAAGGCATATTATTGATTTGAATCAAGCAAAGATAATTTGTAGTGATTGAGGTGGAGAATATGTTGCACAGTTTGAAAACTTTTGTTCAGAATCTAGAGTCATTCATCAAAAAACAGCACCATACTCACCCAAATCTAACGGTATTGCTTAACATAAAAACCAAATGCTTAAAGAAATGATGAATGCAATGATGATAAGTTCGAGTTTACCTCAAAACTTGTGGGAGAAACTATACTTTTTACAAATTACATCCTTAATAAAGTACCACACAAGAGTAAGGTCGAAACACCTTATGAGTTATGAAAATGTTAGAAACATTTCTACAAATATCTTAAAGTGAGAGGGTGTTTATCAAAGACACAAATAACTAAACCTAAACGAGTAAAGATTGGACCTAAGACAATAGATTGTGTAGTTATCAGATAGGCAAACAATAGTAGTGCATATCGATTTCTAGTTCATAAATCAAAAATACTTTATGTACATGTAGGTACTATCATTGAATCAAGGAATACTATCTTCTTTGAAGATATCTTTCCTTGTAAAGAGAAAAAAATAAGCTCATATATACGAACTTACGATACTGTAATGAAAGCAATCAAGAAGATGGTAATTATCAAGTAGATGATGAACCAATGTACAGTAAAAGGCAAATGACTCAGAAGACCTTTGGTCTAGATTTTCTAATGTACTTATTAGAAAATGATCAAAGGACATTTAACAAAGCAATGTCTTCTCGCGAAACTCTTTTTTTGGAAAGAGGCCATTAATAATGAAATTGAGTCCATTATGCATAACCATACTTGGGAATTGGTTGAACTCCCTCCAGGAAATAAAGCTTTAGACTGCAAATGAATTTTCAAAAAGAAATTTAACTCGGATTAACTTTACCAATTTTTTAGTAAATATAGGATTAAACTGTATAAGAAGGGTTGCATTTATTAAACATGAGTGTTGTGCATCCGAATCAAATCCCCTCGACAATGCAAAGCTCTAAACAATCCCTCTATGTAAAGAAAAGAAATTATACGATAGACTCTTCTGGTGATGCTTCTGGGCACCATATAGATCTTCCTATACTTCGCATCATTCTTCTCAACCCATGTGAACTAGAATATCAGTAAAGGAATGGCAATGCAAATATTTCCACCACGTACATACTGTCTTGAATAATTCCATCTATGACGTGTCCAACAAAAGAATGAAAATGGAGCTCTATAACAATCAAAATGAGTCACGAGTCTGTCTACCCGACCAGACTAGCTGCCATGCTGACTTGGTAACAAAGCCACCATCTGATGTGTCCCTCCAAACAATGAGGTCTGGGGCCTCTTCATATAAACGAATAGCATCGATATGCTACGCCATATGAGGTTGAATAGCCTATAATAATCATCCAAAATCCTACCCGATGCCATAAAAAAAGTCATACACCCTCGCAGATGAGTACTGCCTGTGTAGAAATAAGGGTGCCAAAGTAGTATCTTCCATCCAACATTTATACCAGAAGAATATCTGGCCGGTTCCAAGATTCTAAGCAATGTGTGGCTCCGTTTGTGGCCCAACTAACTTCAGCCTCTTCCAGGCAGGAAAGCTGAACAGGGAACTACTGCAAGTGATGGATGTGTCCCCAAACAATATTTACCTAGTAAGAACTGAGCCCAATGATATTTATGAGACCAAAACAACTGCCAAAGCTTCATAGAGAAAATGTCCACCGTGTCTTTGAATCTCCTGAACCTTAGTCCATCCTCATAAGTTGGAAGACAAATCTCTTATCATTTCCTCCAACATAAGCGACGTGCCTGATCCTTAGAATCCCATAGAAACTGTGCAAATCTGCTCTCCAATTTCTTCGATACAACCTTTGGAAGTTGCATAATCATAAGAAGATAAAATGGTGTAGAGGATAGTACAGACCTCAACAAAGTAATCCACCCTCCGTAGAAAAGTAGTCGTGAATCCTATCCTGAAATCCTATCCCTGACCTTCTAAATGAACTCATCATAGAAAAAGCTTCTCTTGGTCCCCTTAAATAAAGAACCCCAAATAAGTAAATGGATGTTTCTGATGCGTAAACCCAATCAAGAACAAGTCTCTTGATCTGAATATCTGATGATTGTCTAGTTAGTATATGATCGCTCTTATCTCTAATCGCCAACTGGCCAGAGACCTCATTGTAATGTTCCTAACACTCAAAAACCCTCATGATAGACTGTTTTTGACTGTTGGCGAATATGATCATATCGTCTGCAAATGGAAGGTGTAAGATAAGAGTATTACCTCTATGTTGATAATGCATGACATTTGGGCTCTAAAATATTGACATTTCGTAATTCTTTAAGTAAAATTATAGCCTAATTTATTATATAATGTTTTATTAGGTAAAACTCGATAAATAGAAGTGGAATTGAAAGAAAGAAGCCAAAAGGGAGAAAAAGGGCAAGATCCAAAGATTGGGGACTACAGTTTAAATACTCAAAAGTTGTGACGAAGCTTACGATGAAAATTTGAGAATGCTAGAGGTCAACTGGATGCAATTAAAAGTCAAAATGAGTGAAAAATGAACAAAATATTTTCACAAATCAATTTTCAACCGCATAAGGATGTTCCAGATTTTCAGCCAGAGATTGAGACCTATTTTTGGCCTAGTAAACATTCGAATTTGGAAAATAGCTATTTTTGGTCAAGTTGTAACTCTTTGAGTTATCTTTACAACCCAATTTGAATTGCCTAAGTTGGAGATCGGGAAATAATGTATGATAAAAATACTAAAGGAGGTGTAATGCTGAAATTTTCTTGAAAGCCACCATGGTGCCTAGGCACCACCATTTTATCTTCGCGGTGCCACGACGCCACTCCCATGGCGTCGAAGCGCCACCTGGGTATATCTAGGGCGGATTTTTGACCCGTTTTGAAGTTCATAAAACCCTACATTTGACAAAAACATCGGGATAAGTTTAAATACAAGTTTTTGGACACTTTTGAAGGACTTCCACACAATTTCAGGGAGAGAAAACACATAATCATCAAGACCACAGGGTAAAAACTAAGGTTTGAAGACTTTTGAGATTGAAGAAGATTCTTAGTACAAGATTCAATTCTTCCCATTATCAAGATTTCAAAACATGGTTATGAACTCTATACTTTTTGTTTCTCTTTCATTATTATGAGTACCTAAATTCATAGCTATGGCTAACAATGTAATCTATGTGTGATCCTTTATCTCTTTTATTCAAGATTCTAGTTCTTTAAATGAATACGTGTTGATTTTATTCATGAATTTAATGTTTTAAATTCTTTGGCCAATTATTCAATGATTTTGTGAATCTATTACGAATCAAGAGGTGAGTTTTAGATTTAGACCACATAGTAAAATCCATTAATTTAGTATAAAGTGTAGAGATAAATATACTAATTATTGCAGTCATTAGATGAATTCTTAGAACTAATATTTCGTTTAACTAATGTTGATTCACATAGAGAGATATAATTGAATTAGTTAAATTGACTACATGAGAACTCGAGAGTGGTAAATTGAATACTTTAGAAGAATTCGACCGAACACTACAGTAGTAATGAATCTTGATTAGCGAATTAAAGGTGATCCATAGGTAAAATTGTAATTCATAGCATCCACATTCGTACTTTTAAAATCCAAATTTGATAAATTGTGTATATTAGATTAATTTATTATAGTTGGAGTAATTTATACACCAATCACAAAATTATTATTTGTTTTCGATCAAATTAAGTTAGGAATAATTTAACCAATTGTTAAATAGTAGTCATCATGGGAAAAATATTTGGACTCATTGGTCCACTATATTACTTGTATGATCCGCACAGTTGCGGGATATAAAAATCGACAACAATGCATAATGGGGTAGGCCTAGAACTTCTGAGTGAGTAGGCATGAGAAATAGTCCACAACGATAAAAATCAAAGAAGGTAAAATGGGGTCACCTTGTCTGAGACCGCGTGATGATGAGGAAAAAAAACCACATGGATGACCATTCAAGTGCACCGAGAACTAACACTCCGATATGCATCATCCGATTATGTCAATCCATAACTGATCAAATCCAAATGCCTTAATTATAGCATATACGAATCCCCAATTCATGTGACTGTATGCCTTAGCCATGTGAAGCTTCAACATAGTATTTCTTCCTCACACTTTATAATCCAAAATGTAAAAAAGCTCCTGAGTTAACAACACATTATCCCCAATAAGGTGACTAGTGATAAAACCACTCTGCTAAAGAGAGATAATACGCAGCAGTAGTGAACTCAATCTGGTGTTCAAGAGCTTGATGATAAGCTTATTGAACACTGTCCATAGGCTGATAGGTAAGGAATCCATCCATCTGCAGTTATTTTTCCTTTTTTAGAACAAGACAATATATGTAGCAGCAAAACCACGAGGTAGGTGACTACCTTCAAAGAAATCAATGATTCCCTTATACACACCATCTTGTATAATTCCCAACAATGCTGGAAGAATAAGGATGAGAATCCATCAGGGCCTGCATCACTATCAGCGTTAATATTGAAAATCGACTCCCCTACATTATGAATAAAGGAGGGTAGTTTAGTTCCATATTATATGTCTCCTTTAGTAGCCTGAGAATGATATTTAGGTGGATGGGATCTAGAGGCTGTGAAGGAGCAAATAATAAATCCTAGTAAAATGAGATAGTCGAACTTTGAATGTCAGTAGAAGTAGATATCACCCCTTGTCTGAGTCTTGATAGTCCTGATACGAGATCTTGTCTGGTGTCCTTGAACCATCGCATGAAAATATTGAGCGTTGTGGTTAACCCACACACCCAACATGAACCGGCCTTTTACTTCCAAATGCCTTTCTTAATGGATAAGTTCAGATTTAGATCAGCATGTGCATGATGCAATAAATCACAATGCTCAAGTGTTGGGTCACTTTTATAATCAATCTATGCCAAGTCGGCCCTCTCTTCAGCATCCTCACCTGCTTAATAGATGTTGATTCTCTCAACGTAGTCTCTATTTCAATCTAAAAAATTCTCCTAGAGAGCAGCCATCCCCATAAAGATGAGTAGAGAGTGACTACTTATGAGAGATGAAGGCTAAAAATCATGGTGCTTAAGCTAAACGTTGAGGAATTGAAAGGGTTTGGGCCCCAAATCTTGAATAATAAGATAAAGTTTGATTCAGATGATTCACTATAAGCTGTTGACAAAAAATGCAGGTGTAGAGTTAATCAAATTTCTATCAAATCTTTTCATGACCCGGCCATTGGTCCAAGTATATTGACTCCCTGAGAAATTGGGTTCTCCAACCCACAATCCAACATCATATCACAAAAAGTAGTACTATCTAGATCATGAGTGCTATGACCAGTGCACTCACCATTGTGTACAATAATGTTAAAGTCTTTCCCAACTAACCAAGGATCATCTACAGCTGTAAATGTGGTGAATACCCTCTCACAGATCGTCCCTAATAGCAGCCTCACAGGAAGCATATACTGGAGTCAAGAAGATGGGACATGCTAGTTTAGAGTCCTCAACTCTAATGTGAAGGAACTAGGGATTATCATCAAAGCCTTTTCTCATGAACAAAGGGCTCCGAAATGACCAACAGATAAACCTGATGAAGCTGAATAAGTCTCTTTAGATGTATGTAAGTAGCTACACTATTTACACCTCTTACATTCCATATGATACCACTAATAAAAATGATAAACGTGAAGAGGTATCCAGTTATTGACTCCTAGTGACCCTCATCGAAAATGGTGTGCCAGAAGCTCGTGTGTGTTTCTTTCGACCAACTGGGATAAAACTATCATTATTTGTCCTCTCCCATCCATACCAAATCATCAGAAAAAGTCCAACGAATTGATCCTGCTGATGGACCTCAATTTGTTATAAACACTTTATATCTGGTTGCTCACAGTGAAGAAAAGGTAAAGCTTCTATAATCTACTGATAGATAAGGAGTAATAGTAGTAGAAGGTACTTGTTCCCTACCTGGGATGGGACCTAGAGTATGTGTGATCACAGTAGTTGTATCCTCTAAGTCAACTGATACATGTGGCCTCTGAAGCATAAGATCTACAATGGGATCAAAATATGAAGCATAGACTAGTTTGTCATTGTGTGGTGTGATCAAAATAGTAGCAGCTGAAGTAGAAAATGTCAAATGAGCTATAATGGTGGGAGCAACTGATTGAATCATTGAGATAACAATTGAGAGAGTAACTGAATGAATCCGAGGAATAATTGTAGTAGGAACAACATACTCTGAACATGACATAGAACAAAACTAGTATGAGGAGAAACTGTGCTAATAACTGACAAAGCTGTACTAACTGTACAAGTTACTAATGGAGTAACTGACTGGACCTGATTATGTGAAGAGACCATGATTGATGGATCTAAAATAACTACAGAAGGTACTGGCTTAGTAGTAGATTGAATATGGACAGCTGAAGTGCTAGCAACACGATGTCTTATCTAATCACTACAAACATGTGTCCACTTCTTATGAGGCTCGACATCGATCTTTTTCCCTTACCTTTATCATTGCCAATACTATAGCGGGCCTATGAATAAGGTCAACAACTGGAAAAACTGGGGCTACATGAGGTGGCACATGTTGTGATACAACCATATAATGCTCATCAGTGTGCCCAAAGTATATATAGTGAAAACAAAAATCTAGCTTTTTATCATAAAGTACAGTCTGCAAGTAACCACCACACTTCTTCCTCTCAATCCAGACTCTATTCGAGAAAGTATAATTCAAGTCTACCTCAATGCAAACTCGAGCATGATTAGGTCGACGTAAATAAGATGTCACCTCATCAATGCGTAGTAGTACTTCAATTGCCTTAACAACGAAAAATAAGGTGCTCTTGACTCTAAAGTGAATGGGCAGTAACGGAAAAAAAAAAAACCTAGACTGGAGCAATGGGGGTCTCATACTAAGGGCTAAAACTAGGTGTCATTTGATTACTCACATTGGACACCCATCAATGCACAACGAGGGCTTAAGAAACAAACTAAAGTAATCATCCTCATGTGCCAAGTGTATCAAGATATAATAAGCATATATCAATTCTATCATAAAATCACCGCACAAACCAAATCTCTGAAAGCTCTCATGCATTTTAATCATCGAGGCTTGTAGTGTGAGAATTTGCCAAGAAGTGTAAACTTGTATGGTGCAAATAGAATCTTCTCAACCTCCTCAATAAATAAGATTGCAGGCTCACCATGATATATAAGGCTCCCTAGAAATGAACATGTGGTCACTAGAATCCAGTGGGGCATGCAGAATGGGTGCAAAAGACTTTCTTAGCTCCGCTAAGCTTGATAAATAATTGGTTTGGCAAAAAGGGTAGTAGTACCATATGATTTCTTGCCCTGAGCCTGTGATGTTAGCAACAAGTGCAACTGAAGTGGTTGTATGACCTCTTGGGGCTACATGTGATGGTGCTTGCTACATACGTGCTGGAGGGACATGCGCATAGGTCGGTGCGTGGTGGCACGTGCAATCGGAGCTAGATTGGGGGACAAATAAGCTGATCTAGGCTTTTTAGCGTGTTCTTAGACCAATGGTATAGTCCCCATACTCTGAGAATGTCCAAAATCAGCGTGGTTTGCTACTTTGAAATGCGTATCATCGAACACAATTCCCAATGTGCCATTGCCAACATGGTTGTGTGGAATGGACGTCACCCCATGGGTTTTCATGTGTTCTAGGGCCAATGGTGATATTCTTATTGCCAAAAACTGTCCAAAAAGAGCAGACTTCATTGGTTGTTGGCCCATTATTGTATGTCTCTTAATTGAGTTTCCTAAAGTAGAATTAGTGGAATCAAACATAAGAGCCCATTCAATTGGAAGAGGTAAACTTGCCTCAATTCGATTGCACGCATCGCATGAATTTAAAGGTTGAATTGGATTAATTTACTATGTACCCATGGTCATTTGGTCATGATTAATCATTTTCACTGTTGAATTTGTTGATTGAAACAATATAGGATCATCAATTGGAGCTTGGCCTTCACGTATACTTTACGCGAGATTTGGGGCCTAGGTTACTGTCAATGGGCATTTATAAGTTAAAAATTTGTCAAATCATTTACGAACCTAGACCACTATCAGCAAGCATTTCTAATACGAAGTCATAAGTTAGATTTTGAGCATAAATGACTAGCACAAGAGGCTTGCGAGTGTAAAATTACTGAGAAAGCAGAAATACTCCTATTTGTTTCCACAGGATATTGCACATCAATAAAATCGTTATTGAAGAATACATGAATAAGAACTTTAATCTTGTTGAACACGAATTCAGAAACAATTAGTGAAGTACACGTGACATGGTGAATAAATGTAAAAATGTAAATTATCCTCTTGATCTCATCATATATGTAAAATAATTATGGATTCAAATAGTCAATTCCCTCATAGCTCGTATTTTCAGCAATATTCACTAAATTTAGGGAGTGAAATACTATTCACGTGAGATGAATCTGTAAATGTCGATTTTGAGGTCCACAATTATGATATGCTTTAATTTTAGAATAATGCTATCTAGCAGTGTAATGAAAATTGGACCGCACATATCAGTCTAATCGTGAAAATTAGGAATGGGGCAAAAATCTAGTTCGATTATAAGCTAAAAACCAAATGAAAAGAAATCGGCAAAAAATCCTATCAAGATCCGGTAAACTAGATATGTGTTTTTCAGGTCTTAACTATTGATATTCGTACCAAAAAGGAAAATAATAAGGTTTAACTACATAACAAAGCTTCATTGACTCCTGCATATGTGGTATGTACGTGATAATGATGTAAACAAATTTCGTTGATTGCGTATGCACACTTAAACGCCAAAATGTCCACACATTTTTGTTAAAAATTGTGTCAAATTAGCCTAACAAAGTCCAGCCCATTTTTATAATTTAATGCAAATTACCCAACAAACATCAAATTAATCCAAATAACCCAAGCTTATGAATTATACACATCAATCTGCAAGGTTTTGATGTTAAAAAATCATAGAGCTACAAACTATCTACATAGAGACTGAGCCCCTTCATTCTTTGATCTTCATCTAGTTTCACTTCTAGGATCTTCATAGAGTTGTAGAAACTTGAAACTGCATTTTTCATTTTCATATTGCTCATCTAATCATTATTGAAGAATATTTATAAAGTTTAAAAAATTTATTATTTTATTTATTAATTAATTTAGAATATTTAAAATAATACTAAAATTTGAAAAACGCATAATTATGCACATGAGTGTATGCTTCGTATAGGCACTATTAGCCCTAGAAGGGCCAATCCAAGAACAAAGTTAATTATCAGTAAAGTGAATGAAACAAAGGCTCATACAAAAGTTGCGAACTTTCTTCCATATCTAGGCTGATTACATCCGATCAATGGGGGCACGCATGCAAAGTGAGTAAACATAATTCCTTAACTGAATTAGTTGCCACCTGTCACCCTCTCCAAATGACCAGATTACCCCAACGCTTGGTGGAAAATCGATAAATAACCTCTCATTTGAAGAATGAAGCATGAAATTCAAATATCTCCATCTCAAATAGCTATTTCTCCGTTCATTCTAGTTGAAGCATCTAGACTAGTGAATTTAGGAGGTGAACTCATAATTAGGTGAGAGGATTTGTTTATATTTTTCGTTGATCTTCGATTGTAATATTTTATCAATAAAATCATTTGAGTCAATTTTTACCATCAACAAATTAGTGTCGTCTATGGGAAACTTGAGCAGTAAATCATGAAATATGGTACGTGTGAAAAAGTCAAAATTCTCCAAATTCGGAATCATGAACCAAATTGAAGAGAAACTAGAAAAGATAAAGGCATAAGGGTGGCGACTATCCACCAGATAATGATATCAATCTAAGAGTAAGGTAAAGAGATAAAACGTTGGCAGAAGCGTATGCTGACATTTGACTCGCACAGTGACGCTATTTGTAGAAGAAAACATCCACTATAAAAACCATTCAGGAGATGGCAAAAAGTTTGGAAGTGCTGACAATTGACTCTACGAACGAAACTAGAGAATATTACAAAAATAGGTATGCCAGAGAAGTGGGAGGAAAATGAAATGAATCCTATCAATAGCGCTTTACGTAACAATACTAGTGTGTAGGCATCAATGACTATGATAGCGCACCGAAAGACCGCTCAAGTGGGTTCGTAAGAGTAGGCCTACTAAGGAGAGGTTTCAGAATAGGCCACTTCTCAAGATCGAAGGAATAGCTACCATGATGGTCGATAAGTTGAGAGCTTCTTCAATACCTTATAAAGTATTCTTCAGGATGAGAAATATGAAGAGTGGCCTACTAGCTCGTATAAGTTGGATGATGATGATAAACGCCTTCCATTCTCCATGGAGATAAAATAGAAACTAATCTCAGACAAATTTATCTGTTGGATCATGAACAAATACAGCGGTAAGGGAGATCTAATGCATCATTTGCGTCAATACATGACACAAATGCCATTGAAAAAAGACAGCCCGGCCCTTAAATGTCAAGGTTTCCATCTCACTTTAGATGAATCGGCCAAATGGTGTTATAGTAAGTTGCTATTAGGTTCTAAGCCAAGATTTCTTAGGAACATTTGCAGGAAGATAAATGGGACAAGCTCTAGCTATGGGGCTTAGTGACATACGATGGGAGGAAGGAAAGTTCCTAAAGAGCTATTTCGCATGTTTCAGCACATTATTGATCGCGTGTGAAATGATTTTAGATGAGAAGGCAAGGGACACCCTATGAAATGGATTACTTATGGAGACTTCCTTTTGGTAGGATGTCCGCAATAAAAATCCAGCCTCATACTATTAGCTAGTGAACCTGTTCTAAAATGAGACCTAAAAGGAAGATACAATTGAGAATTAGAAGACAGTAGAGTAGGGGCGAGTTTTCAAAGGAAAAACTCTTAACATATATGCTAAAATTGCCAAAGTATTAATATCTATGCATCAACAATCACAAGAGTAAAGTGCACGTGATTTCTTTGATTCACTCTTATGTGCAGAAGAAACACCTTTGTCCCTTGATAACCGTAAGGTAAAATATTATAAAATTTATTATAGCAAAGACCACGATATTGATGAATGCTATGAGGTTATGAGAATGGCGAAGTTGCAAGATCAATAAGGTGGGGTACATGATGGATCCAACAGTGGAAGCCCTCATATTCAAGTACCAAAGAGTGAGGACGCGGAGGTAGGCCAAAATATATAGAATCTTCACGAGGACCAACAGGCAACCAGCACTCCTAAACTAAGAAAGATCTATACAATCATCAGATGCCCCGTGTTGGTGGAAAAACAATGAACACACAGAAGAATTACGTTCGAGCTGCCAAAAAGGCTACGCTGGAGAGATTTTGGATCTAAGGTAACCCCAACCTACATCTCTTCCAATAATTCTCTATAATGATGATGAACAATAAGTCATATATCCCTACTACAATACACTGGTAGTGTAGACTGTAATAGTTCATAAATGCCTAAGCTACATGTTAGTGGATAATAACAATTTTATCAATATATTATTTGGAAGTGCCTTTAACCAAATACAGATTGATCACTCTTAAGTATCAATGTCTGAACTACTCTATGGCTTTACTGGAGATGCTTTGATTCCAAGATGACATATTATATTATCTATGGAAATAGGTGATGGACCAATTATATCCTATGAATAAATGAACATCTTGATCATGGATAGTTGGTTCGCCTAAAATGGGGTTTTTGAAATGTCATCCTTAAACCAGCTTAAAGCTATGATCTCTATCCATTACCTGTCCCTTAAATTTGAAACTTCGAAAGTGATAGCGATTGTCAAAGGAAATAAAGCGCTTGCACGTGAATGCTATTTTAGAACTTTGAGAAAATGGTCCTAAGAGCTCTACTCATTAACACCATCCTAATTATTGAAGTAAACATGCTTGAAAATCCTCTGGCAAGAAAGCAAACATCAGATGCTATGAAAGATAGGTTGAAAAACCCTTGTGCCGGTAAAGATACTTTGCTAAGCATTGTAACACCAATGCTGGGCCTAAAACATGGTTACATGAATCCTGTAAAATGAAAGTTTGAAAGGCGAGACTGTTTCTGCCAGCAAAGCTATAAGTAAAGGCGAGGTTGATCTTGTCAGCAAAGTGATGTAACGACGAATGTTGTTGGGCCAAGGGAAATAGGATTGAGGTATATTCACTCGTAATTCCAAGAGTTGTAAAGGACAAGCTCATGGATATCCTCGAAATCAAATTGTCACGACACAATGAAGTGTAGAGACATAGAATGTACTTATGAATAAAAACTCAATTATTTCGGTGATATGCCTTATTATACGATACAACAATGTGTGGTTTGCATCTCATGAGTTACAATGAAAAGTTATTTATAGTTATACCAAGTGTACCCCTCTGTCAGACTAACAAACACACAAGGCAATAGCCACACAACATAAAAAACAACTGAATAACGTAATACAAACCCATGCATAAAGCAAAAAAAGCAATGAGAAATCATAATGGTGCCGAATACACTCCTCTAAATTGAACATGAAAAAGTTTGATTCAGAAGGAGAAGAAGAGGCAAAGATTGGAACAAAAAATATCATTTGATTCTACAATCCTCAAAAAAAGAAATAAGCAAAGTTCCATAGTTGAGTGACAAATGGGAAATTTATAGAAAGTTACAATCCCCACTACGGAATACTGCACCTACACACCTTCATCGACATTGTTTTTCAATTGGAAGACCGAGAGCTAATTATTTAGACTTTGGACTATCCGGACACAGAATTAGTAAAATGTTTCATTCCACCCACTACTATTAAATCACTATCCCAAGTTAAATCGATGCTTACTGTCAAACCAGGAGTCGTTGCACTACGTGCTAAAGCATAGATGTCTTATAGCCATTGAGCAAAAATAATGGTTAAAAAGGCCATCAATGGCCATAAAGGCCAAATGATTTAGCCAGCATTAACTTTATACAGGGAATAATATCGAAATCCAAAAGCCGAAAAAGGGAAAAAGAAATGAAATTCTAGAGGCTAAATAGGAAATTTCGGGAGGCTAGATATCGCTGACATTCTTTTCATGAATATCTAAAATCCCATGTTCCATTCAAGATGAAATCTCTCGATAATACTCAAAACTCTATTTTCCCATTCTTGCATGAATTCTTCAATAAGGTTGGCCTCATAATCATTCATCCCAGCAACTACAGACTCCACAATAGAAAACTTAGTCATATTTCACTTGTTGGTCTTGGAATAATAACTCTGCTCCTAACAAACGAGTATCAATCGTTCTCCCCTTTATGTGGGGATAAGATCTTTAGCCAATTTTTCTCAGGATGGATTCAAATAGGAGTAGCATAAATCCTCACGTCTAACCATTCGGGCAATGAAAGAAGGAAATGAGAATAGAATCCTTGCGTCTAGCTTATCCTGGTGGTGAGGACCGAGCAAAGACTCAAAGTCAATGAAGGAAGAAAGTATTGGAGCTAAATTATATTCGAACACACTAGTTTCAACTTGTTTTCTTTCCCTAACTCAAACGGGCAAAGCATAAGGTGTAGTTTCTAAGCATGACGACCTAGAAACCGAAACATCAATAGTAGGTGACTACGATCTCTCGAACCTTCGCGAAGAAGGCTGGGCGATCAAATTCTCGATGAGGATAGAGTTCGCCCCTAAAGTTTGCTAGAGATTGAATCCATAGGCGGAGATATCATCTAGCGCTTGGAAGGACTCGCATTAAAATCCATCCACACTAAAAACATAGAAAGAAATAAGCATTAGAACAAAAATGGTATACATAACCAGTTAAATGCTCAGATTCAAATGCGAGACAACCAATAAATTAGCTTACCCATAGTGATTTGGATGCCTAGTTGTAAAAGTTAGAATTATAGAAATGAAGCAATCTCTCAGCTTCGCAAACTTAGAAGACAAACAAAAAATAGAGGCCAATAGGCGACAAAGCTCTTCGAGAGTGTAACTCTGAACCATGAAACGTGGTTCACCTATGACAATTCCTTAATAAGCATAAAAATGTAGACAAAAATACCAGCAATAAAGTAATATTCATAACACTCACCATAGGTACGAGTTATGCCATCAGAAGGAATGGGATCATTAGGCTAAAACTCTCAATTATCTCGAACAGAAAAAAAAACCTTTCCTTCTAAAAATGCACTTTGGTAGGAATGATCAGTAATGCAGGACATGCAATAGAGAAGCGAGGAGAAAAAAATAAAACACAGGGATCAAAATATTTCTTAATGGCATGGGATGATACAATGAAAGATATTCGAAGAAATTTTCCTCAACGTGTCCAAACAATTGGACCCCACCTGTTAGGAATGAGCCGAGAAGGGGGCCATAATTAATGAAGAAATAGTTTTCCTAAAAAAGGGATGAAAGGGAGCTATGAGTCTCCTGTTATATATTTATACAATAAATATAATATGTGAAAGAAATAATTAATTAAGATAAAGTGCCCAACTGGTAAAAATGTGGAATTTGTGTGGGAGGTCAGGGGTTCGAGCCACGCCTCACGCACTATGTTAAAAAGTCTTTGATTGGGCATTGGGCTTTATTGATTCTAATAAAATAATTATTATTTTTAATTATTTTCGGAATTGTTTAATGGGTCAACTAGCCAGTAAAATATGACTGTTTTAACTGTCCAGTATTTACAACCCATTACCATTGACCATTAAAACTGTAATTTAATACTGGATCATGGGGTATGCAGTTACCTCTATTTTCTGGCTATATAAACTCACTTCTGGACTTGAGAAAACTACCATAACAAAAAACGAAATTGTCTCTTCATATATACAGTAAAAATATTATACTCAAATTATTTTTCCATATTTCTGGAGTACACTTGAGAGTTCTGAAAACCTTTTGTGATCGCTGCACAATTGGTTTATTTGATCGTTGTATCCTGGAGGTGATTGTCCACGGAGGTCGCAGCAGTTATCGACGGGCAATTTCGCTTTAGGACATCGTGCTGTCACGAGACTCGATCTATTGATATCTATTGATAAGTTTTTCTGCACTTTACCATTATTCTATCCAACATCTCCCATATCCAACAAATGATTGTGAATATCTATATAGCTCGGGATAGGCGATCTGCTGTTTGAAATGTCCCAAGTCATAAAAGTTTTATACCATTAATAATGTGGAAATGAGTCCTAATGTCACCAGGTCTTGTTAGGAGAGATTGTTAAACACCTTGGAAGCGTAAAAAAGCATTTACTGCATTACGATCAATCGACGCATACTTATGTCTCCCAACCTAAGGTCAAAAGCTTCCTACTTGACCAAAAAGCCTGGATTAACAAATATACTAGAATGAGTTATGGCTCTGTAGGGGAGCACATCAAAACATAAAATCTCTATAGAAGTAGAAAAGGTATCAAAAGTATTACATCCGGAATTGGAGCTACTCGAATTGGAATTGTCGGATGCATTTTGATAATTGTCTTGGGAAGATATTGCAGGAAAAATGACAAACAAAGAAGAAATTTCACTTGAGAAACGTGAAATGGCAAGATGAAGAAAACCAACCATAGTTAAGACATACTTATAGCTTCTGACCGGAGATACTAGCCGTAAAAAAAATATCAATAATCATAACCATTGAGGATGAACATGAGACTATGTGGATCCCAAGGCAAGTCATATGTAACTCATGTGCTTCCAAAGGAACTGTGGGCTATTAATCGAGAAACATAGATGAGGCCCATCTACGCATATAAAACGATGATAGTTGTCGACACGATCTCCATATCCCCTCTTAACACTCACAAAGCAAAGCAAAGAGCCATTCAATAGCTTCACCAAGCATGACGCACAACAAACAAAGTCCTATAATCAATATAAATAGTGAAAATCAAGCTTGGGAGACTATTTGTTAGCCATCGAAAGGCCATTCCACGAACCAAGTTCATTACTGACGAAGAGAAGACATGAAAGGCTCACATAAAAGCTGCGAACCATTCTCCATATTCAGACTGGCTATAGGCTGTCAATAGGGGCGTGCGAGTAAAATGAGTAAATCGCGATTTGTTCACTGACTTAGTTATTGGTAGCCATTAAGGAGTGGCCACATGTCATCCTCTCCAAATGACCAATTTCCCCCAACGGTTGGAGAAAAATCTATAAATACTCTCTCATTTGAAGAAGGAATCATGCAATTCAAATATCTATATCTCAAATAGCTATTTCTCCTCATGTTCTAGTTGAAGCATCTAAACTGATAAATTTAGGAGGTGAAACTCCTTGTAGCGAGATTTTGGCCGATAACTCCCAAATCAATTACTATAGGACATCAAGTTTCAAATACTCTTGTAGGCTTAATCACTCGATTTATAAAGACTACGAAAATGCATTTCACAATGAGATAGTTTTTTTTTTCTATTTACCATTATTAGTGCAATGCTCCTTATTAAACACTCATTCTCAAAAACCAAATCCTAACTTAATATTTTCATCTAATTTTCAACTTATTGGCCTTAGAAAATCCACATGTGTAATAGTGGTCTTTCTTGATTTTAGCAACTAAGTTCCACTACTTCCAACATATGAACCACAACACTTTTTCATAATGTAAAAAAAAAAAAAAAAAAAAAAGTTTCGTACGCAAGTTAGATCAAATTTTACCTAAATAAATATTAATCCATCCCAAAATGTAATATTTTCATCATTCTTAGTTTAATACATAATTCCAATATGTAAATCTTTCTTTCTCGACGATGTTATCCAATCCACATAAGCACACAAAAGCAATAAATATTTTTTTTTTCTAATAACACAAAACAAACATATAAAAGCAATAAAAATACACATAATCGACGATAATAACCCATCCCAAACTTGAATCGTGTATTGTCCTCTTTGTATAAAAATATAGCAGGTATGCAAAGAGAGGGGTAAAGAGGGAAAACTAAAGACTCCTTGATTAAGCCGAATGTGGTGATTGAATGGCATGAAGTGCATGGGCTAGATGATCCGCTTGGCGAGTTCTTTCCATTGTCCAACGTTGGTTTGAGTATTTCTAAATGCCATGCTCCTGTAAATTGAATATAATTCAAACATTACCGACCAAATAACTTGTAATAGTTATTATTAAGCCCAAAACATTTCATAATCAACAAGAAACTCAAGGGACGAAAGAAAAATGGAATATGGCAACGTAGGTTGTGGCCGCAAAGTTATTGTTCACGTTTTTTTTTTTCATGTATGTATGATGACGCCTGAAACTAAAATCCCTATCCTATATCAAGAAAACACAATAAATAAAAGGGTACAAGATTCAGTTGCCTCTCAATAAGCGTTTGTTTATAGTCATTAGCTTGACTTTATTATTTTAGCTATTTAGGATGGCTTGAACATGGAATTGTCGGCATTGAAATGACTGCACTTGCAAATATTTTTAGCCTCATCCTTGACTTTCTAGTACTGGAAGTTCTTGTGCCAATCCTTTATGGCTCTAGCAGTCCACAAACGCCCTTCTTATAGAGATAACTTGTATAATCATCATTTGCTCCAGTCTCGATCCTCTTAAACACCTCAAGGAACGCTGGTTGCTTGAGCTGAGTGTTCATATTGAAGCTCTGTTGCTTGTCTTCTACTATTAAGATCATCTCACATGTTTCAATACCCAAAAAGCCCTACCAGTTGCTAGGAATGGTCTTCCTAAGATTACTGGCATATCTTGATTCTCTCCAATGTCAAGAACTATAAAATCAGCTGGAAATATGAAATCTCCAACTTTGATGAACATGTCTTCAACTACTCCCAATGGTGTTTTATTGACCTATCAGCTAGTTATAGCATAATTGATGTCTCATTTGGCTCTCCGAATCCTAGTTTCTTATAAATGTTCAAAGACATCAAATTAATACTTATTTCAAAGACAATTAAAGCATTAATTAAATGTGAATTTCCTATAAAAAAGGTAGAATGAAACTCCTTGGATCTTTTAGTTTAGACTAGCTTATGTTGGAGGATTGCACTGCACTCTTCATATAATGCAACATTCTCATGTTTGGGCAGCTTTTTCTTTTTAGTCAACATTTCTCTTAGAAACTTGGAATAGTTTGGGATTTGCATGATTACGTCAATGAAAGGAATATTGACTTGCAGTTTTCTAAGGGTTTCCAAAAACTTTGCAAACTACCTGTTTAGTTTGGTATTCTACAACCTCTGAGAAAATGGGATTAAAAGTGTAGATGTGTTCGTAAAAACGGTTGCCTTAACCTATGGACTATCTGAAAGCTTTTGCTGGTTCATCTCTAACTTAAGTTATAACTAAAAAAAACTCTTAACTTAAATGTCCACAAACATAGAAGAATCATGGGACCTTGACATATGCATTGTAGGCTAGATTTAATGCAGGAATTAATGTTAGCCCAGATGTGTATTATTTGTGAGAAATTGGACTTTTATATATGCACAATTTGCATTCTAGAAATTGAAAAATGTATATAAAAGTTCAATATATATAAATCCCAATGTATGGAATTGTACATGTTTCTTCTATCAATTGGGTTGTTCAATTACACTTTCATATGATTCTTCGTTTTATGAAATTCTAGGTTTGACACTGGGCTTGTTCAATTAGTACTTGTTCAGGGATCATCTGAGCTTCAAGATCCAACTGAGGACTTGTCACATTTCTTCAAAAAATCTTCGATTGTAGCGATGACTTGGAGATTTCTACCTAAATAACTATTCGTAAGGGGAAAAGATGACGAGAAAGGAAAGAAAGGTGTCAATTAGATTTAACCTTGAATTTGGATGTAATGTGATGGTGACAATGGTTTTCATTTGTATTTGGATGTAACTGGTTCTCAATTTTATTGTTTTAGTGGATGTTTATATGTATGTGATTGTCACCCTAAACCGTTCCGTGCAATACATTCCCAGTAGACTTCCTTTAGTTGATCATGATTAGTAGTGTAGTGCAATACATTCCCATTTCAAATGTTGAGTGTTGTATCAAAACTGAACCGCATTATTATTTCACTTGATGACATTATACAAGTCTTGGTTTTCCAAGAAAGAATTACATGAGAATATTGGTTATCCATTTCATACTCAGTCGTACATTGAACCATTTGTGAAAATGATTTGAAATTAGCTTGAAACTCCTTCTCAATGCATGTTCATATTGCTCTACAAATTTCGTTAGGAATGTTTTCGAATAAATATAACCGTCGAAAAATGCATTCATGCGCTCACTTCGTTGAGTGGTTGGTATGCCAGCCCAAAATGAAGTTTTGAAAAAGCATAGTATCTCTCATTGTTTAGTTCAGTCAGCCAACTATGTTCTAGCAATTTATAATATTCAAGCATCTTATTCCGACCTTTCTTAAATTCTTCACAAGTTTCTACATCGTACACCAACCCATTTATAGCAGAATGAATAGAAACTTTATGTGTGTGGTTGTTGAATTTTTCTGGTAACTTCTTCAAAATATGCCACAAACACCATCTATGCTTGGTGTTTGAAAAGACAATTTCAATTGCATTTTGCTTAGTCCGATTTTTATCCATAATTATTCCTTTTGGAGCTTCATCATACATACATTCAGCCCATGTCTTAAATAGCCATACAAAAATCCTTGTATCTTTATTTGAAACCAAATCACGCCCAAGTAGAGTTAATTGTCCATGATGATTCACCCCAACAAAAGGAGCAAGATGCATATTGTACTTGTTAGTCAAGTATGAGATGTCAAACGTAACTATATCACCAAATTCCTTACAGGCTTGTCGACACCTATTATCTGCCCAAACACATTCCTCGTTTGGGCTCATCATCCAAGTCTATACTAAAATAGAAACTGGGACTACTTATTTGCATCTTCGAAGAATACGTTTGTATTGCAACAATGTCTCCTTTAGCAAGTCTTAATCGCCGCACTTTGTTAATGAAATTTCTACAATCTTTCTCAACACATGGCCACCTTATCATAACCCTTGCTTCAACTATAGATGAATTAAAACTCTTGTGCAAAGGAATGCCAACAATGCCATTTATTTCAAATTGTCTTTCATTGTTGTACTGATTTCGCCATTGCATCGATATAGCCTTGATTTGGATAGGCTTGTTCTGTGATTGTGTTCGAGATGGACAGTGTTAATATGCAATGTTCCACAAAGTTCGAAACATGCTCTCAATCTCACTTTACACCCAGTCGCATGGTTGGTTGAGACTCCAAGCAAGAACTTGTACCACTAATTCGATGGCCTTCCCAACTATAGGTAAAAGCTATATAATGCACAACCTCATCATCACCTTTCTTCAAATTTCTTTCACTCACAGAAAACCCGAGTTGGTAAGTGTAGATCTTGTAAAATTCAAATACGTCATTTTCATATTTAAACTTCATTCCAACACTAGGCACATTAGTGTCAGTTCCTTCTACTAAGCTTTTATCATTCTGATTGTCATCTTCGGATGAAATAATTTTCAGATATCCTGCATTTATGAAAAATATACCATAATCAATACCAGGTTGGCACAACACCATTCATAATAATGTGCAAAATAATTTGTTTCGTAAAGAAAGAAACGTGCCATAACACTTTATCGTGGAAAGATAGTGCCCACAACCTGTAAAACCTCATACATTTGATGAATCTGGACTTGTCGAGGTTTAGTAAATAAGAAATAATTTTCATCTTGATGAGGGGCTTAAAGTGCTCAATTAAGAAAACCTATCTTTAAGATTATAGAGACATCTGCCACATATAAAATTAAGAGTGTGTTCTATAGGGATTAAAATCGGATTAAAATTAAAAAATTAGCCGTTATTTGTTGACTTTTATTAGACGAGTGGAACCTAATAACGGCCATATTTTCAATTTTAATTAGATTTTAAGCTGTAGCGAACATGCCCTAAATAAAAATATATCACGCTATTTACTTCCATCTCAATCCTTGTCAACACAGAATTTTTCTGTCGCTCTATTTATTTGTTGATGCTTGCCTCTAGAAAGACCCAGATTCAATGCCAGCAGGTGAGCAACAAGTAGATTCTGGATTCATGTGCTACCAAATGTAAAACTTAGCGAGGTATCGAACATCCCCGTGCGTTAGATTTTTATTATGGGTATTATAATATTGGATGTTGGGGAGGGATGTATTGCTTCCTTTGTGACGAAAACTAAGGTTGTGGAGACCTAGTATGAGTTTTATGGTGTGTCTGTTGGCAATTTTCATCAAATTTTGAGCAGAAATGTAACCGTTTTTTTTTCAACCAGCAGGGCCCACATGTGAGACAAACATTCAACAACGACTGCTGAATTTAAAAAGCAACGGTACAAAAAGGGCTTTTTTTGGTTGAAAATGTTGTACCATACACAGCCTTAGTTATATTCTTTTTCTACGTGAGGGCACTTCAAAGTAGTTTAAAGGGTTAAATTCATTGGTGGCCACCCAACTTTATACTTTGTGTCACTATGTTCACCCAATTTGATTATGTCTCACCATGGTCACTCAATTTTACACATAGTGTCACCAGGTCACCAGTTATATATATATATTATTTATTTTATTTTTCTAAGTAACTTTTTTTTTTTAAAATAAGCTTTTATTTTATTTTTAAAAAATAAGTTTTTATTTTAGATTTTTTAAAAACTTATTTTATATATACAATACAAAGTTACCGTTTTACCCATTATAAAATTAATGAAAATGGTAAAAAGAAGTTGAATGGCTATTGTGAAATGTGATATGAAATTGGGTGGCTATAGTGGAAACGTTATATGAAATTGAATGGCTTTAGTGAAACAAAATCGAATTGTATGGTCACGATGACACTAATTTGAGTGTACATGGTGAAATAAAATCAAATTAGGTGATCATGGTGACATCAAGTATAAAGTTGGGTGGCTATCAATGAATTTAACCTTAATTTAAATGTTTGACGAAGAACTTTTTTTTTTTAACCTAGTCACTCAAAGTAATGTATTTGGTCCAATGTTGAATTCATGTAGTGGTCCGCAAAAGACCAATTTCTTTGATCAATTCTTTCTTTTAATGGAATAAATGCTACGAGTCCTTAGAAATTATTATGTTCGATTTCGATAAAATAATAAAGTATATGTCACATTGAGTGTTGCGATGATTATAGGGGTTTATGGTTTATAGAACCTCATCTTATAATTTTTTGTTTACAGGCTTAATTATTGAATTGTGAGAATGTTGATGTTATGTATGATGGGGATGAATTTACGGTTCTTTTTTTCTGAAAACTTTGAATTTATAATAGTGATAGATTTAAAGTGGAATAGATATTTAAAAGTTGTGTGAATGTATAGTGTTTAAATGAATGAATTTAATAAGGAATATAATGAAATGTGATACGGATCAAAATAGTATTCTTTAGTAATTATAAAATTTTAATAAGAATAGATATAGAGTGGAATAGATATATAACAATGTGAAAGTAATGGTTCCATTCTCCTGCGCTTGGAGCGCGGGAGAAGGAATCGGCTTTGCCTCCTAAAATTTTTAACTCACACGCAAGGCCGGCTGTGTGCCAGGCCTTGCATGTGAATTAAAAATGTCAGCCGCAACATGTCATAAAAAAACATGTCAGCCACAAATTGTGGCTGACATGTTTTTTTATTTATTATTATTATTTTTTTTTTGTTTTCTTTCTATTTTTTTGCTTATAAAACATTTTGAACATATATACTTCACAAGGAAAACACACTTCGAACATATACACTTCACAATTATTTTACGAGGCTTGTTTATATCTTTCTGTTGAATTTTCTGGTAAGTCTTTTTCTTATTTTTTTCTTAAATGTGTTGTGTTATATTTAAATTTACATTTTTAATTTGTTTAATTTCGTAACATGGTTTTAATTTAATTTTTGTTACATTTACAGTAAGTTTTAAACATGTCAATGTTTAAATTACTTCACAAACTAAATAATTTTTCATATTAATTTTTAAGAATTGAAGGAAATGACAATGTATTTATTCCACAAGTGAATGTCGGTACAATTCCGATATTCGGGCAACAATTTCAAACACTTGATGATGTGTATAACTTTTACAATGAGTATACGAAATTAGTTGGTTTTAACATACGTATTGGTAGTAGCCGAAAGAATCTACAAACCAATGAGCTTGTCTGGAAGTCGTATGTTTGCTTTAAACAGGGTAAAAAAGATGAGTCCCTGGATGAAACTCAAAAATTTGGTAGCCCGTTTTGGTGAACGAAAGCGTAGGAACTCATGTTGTGGATGTGACGCAAAATTAATAGTTATAAAACATCAGACAACTTCTATGTGGGTTGTAAGCCATTTTGTTGAGGGGCACAATCATGCACTATCTACACCAAGCAAAATGTCGCTGACATCGACATGTTTCTGCAACCAAAAAAGTGCTTGTTGACCAATTTTCACAGGCCAATATTCCTGGCTGTCAACAGATCAGACTTATGGAGATAGATGCTGGTGGGCCTTCTTCATTAGGCTTTAATGAGTAAGATATTAGGAACCATCGATGAGATCGGCGATGAGAAGCCATTGGACGCGATGCAAAAATATTGATTGCTCATTTCGAGTTGGAAAAAAGAAGGAGTCCTAGCTTCTACTATGCATATAAGACTAACGAGGATGGTATGTTCGCTCGTTGTTTCTGGGCTGATGCAGAGTCCATGAGTTCTTATGTTTACTTCGGAGATGCTGTCGTTTTTGACACAACATATAACACAAACAAGTATTCGATGGTGTTCGCAACATTCGTTGGAGTAAATCACCATCGGCAAACTACTGTTTTCAGATGTAGCTTATTAAGTGATGAAAAGATCGATTCATTTATTTGGCTGTTTTCGAAGTTCGTCGAAGCAATGCCAACCCAACGGGCCCCATGGTGATTATTACTGATCAAGACACTGCCATTGCTAGAGCATTTGGTGAGGTTTTTCCTAACACAATTCATAGGTTCTGTCTGTGGCATATTCTAAACAAGTTCTCAGAGAAGATGAGTCATGTGCTGTACAAGGAACTATACCACAGCCTAATGAGTATCATTAAGTAGTCGGAGTCCCCAGAGGAGTTCGAATCTCGTTGGGCTGATGTGATGGAAACTACTGATCTTGGTGATAATGAGTGGCTTGCCAACATGTATGAAATACGAAGTCGTGAGTATCTGTGTACGTGAAGCATACATTCTCTGTCGGGGTGTCAAGCAGTCAACGGTCAGAAAGCAACTACGCGTTCTTCAAAAGATATGTCAATAAGACAGATACATTAATAGATTTTATCACACAGTTTCGCAGTGTTCTAGTTTACCAGCGACATAGCAAATTGGTTTCCAACCACACTGACTTGAACGAGGTGCCTCGTATGATAACAACATTTGCTATGGAAACTCAAATGACACGTATTTATACAAAGACAATTTCCTGTTGTTCCAAGAGGAATTAGCTCAGAGTAGCTACTACGTTTCCTCAAGGACATCGGCATACGAGGATGTTAAAATGTATATTGTAACGCATTTTGATACCGGAAAAACATATCATCGCCAACGTGAGCTGGCCTACTACAGGGCCATTGACTTCATAGCATGCAGCTACAAAACATTTGAGTTTGAAAGATATCCATGTCGTCACATGCTCGGATTTATGCTTAGGAAACATGTGATGTTGTTACTAGATCAGTACATTGTACGTTGGTGGACGCAAAATGCAAAAGCAACTCCAGTTTTCGAACCAACAACGACCTTAATAGGTGGTCAATCTTTGATTTCTCGACATGGGATGCTGGCACACACGACAGCATAGTTGGTGGATGAAGGTGCTTTGACTGATGCTCGTACGACGTTAATAATGGATGGATTTCAGAACTTGAAAATACAGGTAAAAGCTATGGATAATGGAGGAGATGTGGGAATGAGTAGGGTTATCAGTAAAAGCAGCGAAGGTGCCCAACTCGTGGTTGATCCTACTCTGGTTAGGACAAAAGGGTGCGGGAAGAGATTGAAGTCATCTAAAGAAATAGCCATGTCTCA